>BLSH010504932.1:282661-314148 GCA_018402905.1 Glandirana rugosa
GTCCTCCGTAACAAAAGAGTGACTGACCATTCCTATATAATAAAAATAATAAAAAACGATGACAGACACAGGGGTTACCCCTCTAAGTGTGAGAGACAAAAAATACCACTGACAACTACCTTTTAGTATGAAATGTATCTTTGTCATCACCTCCTCAATTTTAGAATGGTACCGCCGTTGACAGAATCCCCTCAAAGGGGAGTGAAACTTTCCTGTCGACGAGGGATAATATTGAGTACTTGTGTTTCCCTTACCTCATACACTACGTATCTCGTGTTTGTTCCGACTACCATATGATGCGTAGGGAATGAGATAGGTTTTATGGTTGTGTAAACCAAATGTATATGGAATCCCACAGATTACTAAAGGGGTGATAAGGCAAACCTATCTTTCCGGTTAAACGACGGACTTAAAGACATGGTGGTCAAGTGACGTTTGAACACCCTTAGTTTTATTGTTTGTGGGTATGATAGGAGATGAGGACGTCGTAGTCACACTACGACACAGAAAGAGGGCGGCAGAGATTCTGGTTTTTGACTCGTTAGTGTACTGACGACGAGTGACTCAAGAGTGAGACGAGACTCGTCTCTCGTTACTTACAGTCAGTGGAGAGACACGAGACGGGGATGTCGTGAGTGACCTCGTGGCCCTACCTTTCCCCTATTTTCGTTGACCGAGTCCGAGAGTCATCACGCGACTCTCATCACCATAAAAAACAGAGAGTGTGAATCTCCCCATTGGGGACACAGACAGTAGCAAAAAATAATAAAAATAATATATCCTTACCAGTCAGTGAGAAAACAATGCCTCCTGCGACTTTTGGCAACCACCAATATAATATGAGATATTATTCTCCCACTGACCAATGAACACAAATGTAGTAGAAGCATTTTTATCCCACTGACCAGTGACCACCAATGTAATAGAAGCATTATTCTCCCACAGACCAGTGGCCACCAATGTAGTAGAAGCATTATTCTTCCACTGATTAACAATGTAACAGAAGGCAAGATGATCCCCCCACTGATCACCAATGTAATTGAAGGCATGATTCCCCCACTGACCACTAGTGGAAAGTAGAATTTTGGCTCAAAATGACTATCAACATTCTGGCTTAAATTGACCATGGATGTAAGGGGACATTCTTCTTCCTTCCGGCCCTTTAAATGTAAGAGACATCCTTGCTCACACTGACCACCAATGCAATAGGGCATTTCTTCTCCAAAAGTCCATAAATGCAAGGGGGCATTTACATTGATCCCCAATTTAATGGGGGTGTTTACAATGACTTTTACTATAATTAGAACATTGACTTTGACCACCAATATAATGCAGGCATTGACAATTTAATTAAGACATCAACACTAGCAATAACCGTAATGAGGACGGTGACATTGATCATGTGTTGACAAGGACCACCAATGTAACAGAGTACATTTACACTGACCACCATTTTAAGTTTATGTTGACAACCTTTAAATACATTCTGTGATCCAGTCCTGGTCAAATGGGTACTAGAATGGTAATCAGTCTGTTGTAGAGTAGCTACATCTTCCCATAAGGTGGTCCCATCAAGAATTTGCTATGAGCCCCTTTGATTTTTAGATACCCCCCATGGAACTGTTTTACTGTTTTACAAAGGTTACATTCAAAATTCTTCTTTATTTCTACTTTATAGTTCAAAAATGAATAATGAATAGAAACAGCTTTATTTAACATGACTTTGTGATCGTTAATGCTACATGGAATTTTAAACTAACTTTTCATATTAAAAAGTAACAGTTTATCTAGATGTCTTGACACTGAATTTGAAATGACTGATCTCCTGAGAACAAAATCATTTCTTGCTGTTGATTTTTCCAAATACCTGAATAAGAAAGAGACAGAGAAAGTGGAAAGTTGGAACCGTGAAAAGAAAAAAAAAAGGAACCTAACACAAAAAGGTCAAAATAGTAAAAGAGTAAAGAGGTATAAAACAGAATGTGTTGGACTGAGATCACTTCCTTTGTGCCTGCAGTTTAATTTGACATCTACAAGAAAATACAACCATGAAGGCTACTGTTCTTGTAAAAAGGACACTGTAATAAATGTTCTTTAAAGATTTTTTTGTGAAGCTTCATAAAGTCTAAATAAACAGCATTCAACCAAAAGCCTGAAATGAATAATGTGACATAACAAGGTTGGGAAACAGAAGGCTGGAATATTTAAGGTAGGAAACAAGTAGGTTTCAACTCTGTGAAACAAAGAAGGCAGCCAATGAACATGTGAAAGCAGGCTCACACCAGTACAAAATGTTAGTCTGGTTTCCCTGTCCCAGCAAATCTTTACAGCCTCGCCTCTCAACACCCTCATTACAAGTCTGACATAAACATCGAACAACCTATGCAGCAGAAGGGCCTCTGCCCCCAGTAAGTCACGCTTCTCCTTATAATATTCACAATGCCTGGGACTGCGGAGCTTAACATTTTTACAAATAAAGTGACAGTCATTTATTTGCAAAACTTAAAATGCATTCTACTGCCTGTTTATTTTTTTGTATATGTACAGTATCATCTTTATCATCATTTCTTCAGTGTTGTCACATGAAAATATATAATAAAATATTTACAAAAATATGAGGGGTGTACTCACTTTTGTGAGATACTCTATATCTAAGGGCGATCTGTGCCATATTGAAAATAGCATTTTATTAATTAACCAACCCTTCTGGAAAGTAGGAAAGGACGTGTTAAAGAGGAATTTTACCTTCATGGTAAGAGTGACGACAGAAGGCACCTTTGGAAACGTTTAGTAATGGCAACTTGCAAATAGGTGTGTAAAATAAAAGTTTGGGATTCTAAAAAAAAATGTATACCTAGGTGGGTGCAGCTTTGGTCAGATGCTGCATCTGTCCCCCAACGCTTCTAAAGCCCTGTACACATGGGCTGAATGCTGGCAGACATCGACCGGTTCAATAAAATCAGCCCAACATTCGGCCTGTGTGTATGCCAGCTGGCCAGCTTCTGTCGGATGAGCATGCTGGAAAACCAGCAGTTGACCGACTCCCAATCAGAGCTCTCAGCCAAGGGCCGAGAGTGCTGATTGGAGTATTCTGGTGGGGGGGGGGGCATCCCCCTGTCAGAACACAACAGCTCAGTGGGGGAGATTGCTGTACTAATGTCGGACCGTTAGTGCAGCAGCTCCGACTGGAGCTGACAGTTTTTTTTTGTACAAACTGCTGGGTTGAATGGAAAAAACTAATAGTGTGTACCAAGCTTAAGGCTGTCAGTCACTGGCTCTCTGCTCTACAACTCCGTCTCTAACTGGAGCACTGGGCTGAGAAGGGGGTGGGAGCGGCTGGCTCAGGATCTCAGAGGCGTGGAGAGCCTCAGCCAGCTGCCAGTCAGTCATCTGTGTGGATCCCTACATTAAAGTCAGGATCTTTACAGAGCCAGGACCAGCTCAGAGACGTCATCCAACAACAGACTTTAGCCAGCTGTCATCTGAAAACAGGACACAGGAGTGCAGAACAAAGTGCCCCAGGAAAAGTACAGCCAAAAGAGTTTTGGCCCTACTTTTTCTTTAATTAGAGACTTTTTTTCCCATACTTTATTTTCCCTTTACTCAGAGTTAGTTGCAGCAGTACATGTCATTTCATATTCTATTCAGAAAACATTAGAGACTAGAAACAGAAAATGCACAGACATGAAACATCGAGATAATGTTTTGTTTTGTTTTTTGCCCCCTGACCATAGTTTTCTGAGAGCAGGATCTCAAAAGCACAGAATGGAGGTAAGTGACTATCACATTACACTTACCTCCTGCTGTCTGTTTAAAAAAACAATTAATGGAGCTCTCCTTTATGTGGAACTTGGCATTACAGCATTGGTCTGCTCAGATGTACCTAATACAATAAATGCATAGCTGGTTTCTCTTGATAGGTTTAGTCATGTATGTGCCCAATTTGTTAATTACAGTTGGGTCCTGGTTTAGGTTTCACATAATAGCTTAATGCTAGCACAGAACACATAACTGAAATCATGGGCGTGGCTTGAGGGGTCACAGGGGTTACAATTGCAGCTCTGCCCATGCTCCAGGGAGCCATCGCATTCTCCCTGTCACATTAGGTTTTACACCAGGGGTTGGCAACCCATCAATTGTGGGCTGGTGTTGGGTATATCACTACCCTTCTTTGTTGACCCCGGGAACCTGGACAAGGGGCGGCATTGGCAGAATTGACTGAAACCAATCCTCCTGAAATCCAGCTTTTTCTCTTCTCCCTCCTGCCAGAATTTGGCTGCTGTGAGAGGAAAGGGGATTGGTTCCAGGAAATGTTGCCTCTCCTGTCCAGGTTCCCAGGGTTGGCGAGGAAGGGTGGTGATCTACCTGTCACCAGCCCACGATCAGTTCCAGGAAATGCCATCCCTGCCACACCTCATACTCCGGTTCCCCTTCCTTCTGCTGCCTGGGTCCCCCCAATGTGCTCCCCTGGTCCCCTGCTCGCAGCGTTGCCGGCTTCCCCTCCTTCCCTTTCCCACTAGCTGTGGTGGGGGATCGTTTCAAGATGGAGAGCAGGGGAATGGGTTCCTAATTATATCACATTTACTGGCCCCTTTATCTTCTGAATCACGCATTGTGTTCATTCATAACTGAAGCATAGTAAACTGTGTTTACAATGCTTGAGTTTGTGAATGAACAGGAAGCTCTGCACAGAGCTATTCCAGTTCATTCATTCTGTGCAGCTGAGGCTGCAGAGATAGAGACTGAGGAGTGTGTCCTCAATCTCCTTTCTCTGTCTCAGAAGTGAGACATCAGGGGTCTGTTTAGACCCCTGATATTTCACTAATGCCCCCAACAGAGCTGCTAAGAAAAAAATGATAAAAAATAATTAAAAAAATAAAATTGTAAAAAAAGAATAGAAAATAAAACAATAGGAATAAAAAAAACACTGACCAGGGGCCCCCCAGATTAGAGAGAGGTGCCCATGGCTAGACTGGTGGTGTGATAACCCCCACCTCAGTCCTTATTCATGTTTTCAAGTGATTAAGATAAGACTTGCTGAACTATTTCTGTTTTCTTTCTCAATACGGTTTGGAAATTTCTATGTTCAAGGACTGCTGAATCATTTGACACTCGCTGTAATGTTATGCCCTTTTTGGATGTTAATAAACATTAATATTTGAAAAAAAAAATAACACTGACACCACTACTCTTCTGACATCAACCTCTGCTATACTGACACCATCCACTGCTCTGCTGACCGTCACCATCCACTGCTCTACTGACACCAATCTCTGCCCTACTGACATGTCGACTGCCCTACTGACACTGATCACTTCTCTGACACCATCCACTGCCCTAATGACACTGTCCACACACCATCCACTGCCTTACTATCACAGTCCACATACCGTCCACTATCCTAATACCACTGTCCACACACAGTCCACTGCCCTACTGACACTGTCCCCACACCGTCCATTGCCCTACTGACACTGTCTACTTTTAAGTTGAGCTAAGTTTATATTTTTACAGTGGCAATTGTTTTATTCGGTTTTTCTAAATTTTCCTTACTATTTAGTTAAGCCTTGCTCGTTAATTTCTTTAAAAAGGGCACCGAACCCCCGTGATCTTTGATCTTTTTAATGTTGTTCAGGTAAATTTCCAACTCTTTGTCCCAGGTCCTCTGAGTTTCTGGTTTCACCTATACAGAGTGATGGGGCAAGCTCTATCCCCAAGTGGCATACTCTCTGCTCAGCCCCCCCTCGCCAAGCCCAATAAAGCCCCTCCCTCCCTGCCCTGCTGAGCTCTGCTCAACTGTGCATGTTCACACAAGGTGGGGGCAGGCAGAACACACTGAGCTGCCGGGTGAAAGCGGTGGTCTTGAATGTGAATCTGGAAGTCACCCACCTCAGGTTCTTGGAATATCTCGGCGTGCTTGGTGAGCCACTTGGAGTATCTTGGCTCATGGTGGGAGTATCTTGGCGCATGGGGGAATCGGTGGGACGTAGTAGGGGACCCCAGGTTAACTTTTGCATCAGGGCCCACAAGCTTCAAGCTACGCTTTTAATTGAAATAAACACCTCTTCAGTGTGCTATAAAAAAAAAAAAAGCAGACTATAGGAAATAACAAATCCAGCCTTTGATTATGGAAGCTACAGCTACTTTCAAATAGATGCATTTTGCCTCTCTATAAGAGCGCGTGTTGCACATACAACAGCCACTATTGGTTGTTTCTGATTTACAAAGAGGGGTGGCATAAATTTCCCTGGGATTTCTGTCTTCTCAATGTAGGGAATCTACAGACAAGCCCCAAAGATGAAGGCCTCAAAAATTAATAGATGTGCAGACTAAAATAATTATGCTCCTGATACAAGTTCTTCTACATGTGATATAATATTTGTATGAAGATTAAATTGAGCGGTATTTGTTTCCCTGTTAAAATAACTCTAATATTAGGTAGTATGTTGCTGACTATTAGAACAAGTCACAGTAGACCTTGCCCCAGAAGGAACCTATTATACAAGGGTCTAACCACACTCATACAATCACACCTATTTATAGCTTAGAACCATTTCAATCATATGTCATTTTTGGATGTCGGAGAAAGAACTCCACAATGTAACCCTTCTAAAAACTGCCAACTAGATGCAGTGATGGCAGCAGTGATCACAAAACAGCTATTTTATTTGATGATGTCACTTCTCTAAGATAGTTTCCCAAATATGATTTGCTGCTTAAAGACAGCGAAGGAAAGTAGTCCACATTAGCAGGATGACATGTTTGTTTAGATGACTTACTGCATGAGTCAAAACACCTCCCAAACCATTTGTAGTTCACGCCAACGACATGTCATCGTTCATGTGCTAAGCTGGGATTCAATCGTTATTTGTTATCTGCTACAAAAAGCTCAGCTCCACTTCCACTGCACTACTATATGAGATTCTCAGATCTGCAGCTAAGAAAGTGTATAGAACCATTATCCTTATCTGAAGCCTGACAAATATATGTCAGCAGCCAACAGAAGCATGTGTAATATAGAATGAAGTGCTTCTGTATTACTATATCCAGAATATTAGTTACTGTAACCAATGTACTACTCGTTTCTCAGAAGTTAATCTACTACAAGATATCCTTGCCTCTCCTTGACATTAATAATAAAACAAAGCCCTGAGCTGTTTGATCTCACTGGGATTAATTCAATACAACATATAAATATTCTTGCAAAAGTATTCATACACTTCTCAGTTTTCTCATTTTCTAGAATAAAAAAAAAATATTTTACTAATTTTTTTTCTTAGTAATATTTTCTTTTAAAGCATCATCTGATAATCTTTAATATCCTAAAAACGGAGTTCTAGCCTGGGCGAAAAAAAAATTAAAAGTCAGCAGCTGCAAATACTATAGCTGCTGACTATTAATATAAGGACCTTGTGGCTTCACAGCCCAGCTTTATGAATGGTCCCGTCGTCTTCTGGGACACACACAGGTCCCAGAAGGCGACGGGGGGAAGGAGGAGGGCACAAAAAAACCCCCAGAAGTGATGCACCGTGCCGTGGTGCCGTGGGACAGAAGTCCAGAAGAAAATATAACAAAAATGTTAAAAATATCCAAAACCAAGGGGGTGGGGGGGCAGGGGCATATGGGGTGTGCTTATATTTTGAAAGGAGTTCCATTATTGCCTGGAACTCCGCTTTAATTTAAACAGTCTGGAAGAATAAGATAAAATTACTCCCAGGCAGTGTTCAAAAGATAAAACTACAAAATACAAATAGATTAAACAATGTATTTCTAATTGTAAAATTAACAGAGTTACATTAAAAGTAAAAGTATAAGGATCTGTAAAGCACTAAGATGACAGATAGATAGATAGATACATACATACATACATACATACATACATAGATAAGTTAGGCAGGTAGGTAGGTAGAACATACAGTTAAAGTGTTACTAAACCCAGGACCCTGCATTCACTATATCTGGTCTCCCACAGTACACCGAACATGGAAATGCAATTATTTTAGTAAATATAAACTGTTAAATATCTTTTCTCATCAGCAGTATATAGCAGTCTTGTGACTTCTATCAGTGTTTGGTTAAAGCTTGTAGGAGGAGTTTTAATTCTCCCATGACTGTCCTATGAGGATGTAGGACCCCTGACCCTCTGTCTGAACAGTGCTGATTGGCCATGTACTGATCACATGCACTCTTCCAAGCAAACAAAAAAAAAACTCTTTAGCAATACACATCAAACTGATCGTGTGCAGCTTGTCCTTTAGCCTCTGTACTATCCAGAGATGGTTTGGGGACTCTGGAAGAAGGGGAGGATCAGAGGAAACAGGATCAAACAGCTGTTTTACACAATGCAGAGGATTAACCCCTTAGGTTCCACAGTGAGTATAACAAGCATGCTTTACTGCATATACAGACTGATTTTACTGTTGTGGGTTTAGTAACACTTTAAACTGAGTGGACCATATACACGTGATTAAATAATGGTGTAGCAAATTGATATTTTGCAAGGTTATTGTTCACTCATTTAAGTGAATAAAGTGATCCTGCATTCAATTTTCCAATCACTTGGAAGCAAAAAAGATGTTTTTGAAATAATTGAGCATTCAAAGTGAACAATCTTAATCTTATTCAAGCTAAGTGACCATTCTCTAATCCTTTAGAGTACATTCTCTACTTCTAAATCAGCCCCTCTGACTCCCGCTATAGCATCAGCACTTTACTAAATGATTACATTTGTTTGTTGATTTGCTGTAACAAGAAGGAGATTCACAGATCACTACTTTACTGCCCTAGAATTTAATGACTACTCTCAACGACCCCACAAAGAAGCTGGCCTATAAAAGTGGAACATGTAACTGCAGCAAACATAAATTCATTGTTTAAAGTGATAGAAAAGGTTCACTTTCTTTTTATTTTTTTAATAACATGTTATACTTACCTGCTCTGTGCAATGGTTTTGCACAGAGCAGCCCCGGCCCTCCTCTTCTGGGGTCCCTGGTTGGCACTCTCAACTCCCCTTCTTCTTTGTGTGCCAATATAGGAAGCAGCTTTCTGCTGTGGTACACATACATCTCAAACCCGAGCCAGGCTGTGTGCATCTATTGACATACACAGTGTGGCTCACCCTCAGCCTCCCCCCCCCCTGGTCCCTCCTCTTAGGATTTGATTGACAGCAGCAGGGGCCAACGGGGCTCCCACTGCTGCCTCAAACCCTGTGATGAGTGAGGAGAGAGAAAAGTGCTGGGTTCAGATCCAGCTTAGGTAAGTATTTGGGGGGGGGGGGGCTGAACCTTAAAGCTTTTTTACCTTAATGCAGAGAATGCATTAAGGTAAACAAAAACTTTAGCTTTCACAACCACTTTAAAGCGGTATTAAACCCAAAACCAGCATTCGTTTTCTTTTTTTTTTTCTTTCTGTTTTGACTTGGTGATTTGGCCAGTAAAACGTTTCCTGTGTTATAGTCCCCCCGCTCTGGATGAAGAAGCACAGGGAGCACATTTGAACAGCAAAATTGTCCGTCTGGGGGGGAAGGGAGTGTTAGATGTATTAGAAGATTTAGATACACTAACAAATTGAAGCCACACTCCAGCTAATAGTTTATAAGCAGGTACTGCAAACAGTTTTTTTTTCCTTTTGGGATAAAAGTTTTACATAAATAAAAGCTGATCGTTGTAAGCACCTCTGCCAGTGTTAAAATGGTTTGCGGCATCCCTGTAACTGATACATTCTTGTTCTTTTTAAAAACAACAGACTTACTGGCCAGGTTACCAGATGAAAATAGAATAAATAAAAAAAGAAAATGAAAGCAGTCATCACATCTAAGAAATGGTAAGCTGCAATATAACCAGTGCTTGCCTGTGGGTTTACTGTTGCTACACTTCACCTGAATCAACCCCATAATCTGGAATCCACCTCATAATGCCTTCTGGGCATATCCACATTTTTGCATTAATAATGACACCAATAGTTGACCAAACATTAGCCTGGGCTCAGTATGAATAAAAACAAAGAATTTTAATTCAGTTAAAAGTTAGCTATGGAAACACACAATTCTCAAAAAGCATTTCATAATAAAAAAGCTTTTTACGGAAAATTTCAAAAGCTAAAGTAATGTTTACACATTTGGAAGTGAGGATA
Organism: Glandirana rugosa; assembly: GCA_018402905.1. Lineage (NCBI taxonomy): Eukaryota > Metazoa > Chordata > Amphibia > Anura > Ranidae > Glandirana > Glandirana rugosa. The sequence goes on from BLSH010504932.1 coordinate 292,793, forward strand.
ATCCATTAGGTTTTCCATTTAGCCAAATTTATACAAACAGAATGGTGTAATAGAAATGGTTTACTGGCCAATAAACAGTATACATCTTTACTGTTCAAAGGCTAAGGAACAAAGGCATACACAGCGACCATAATGCAAAATAAAAATGTGGTTTACTGCTTCAACTGGTGCATTCTGTGCAAAGGTCTTACTTGACCATAAAAGCCAAAATCATCAGTTGAAATAATAAACATTTTTTTTTTTAATTTTATTATGCCCTTCTAAAATTGTTGATGTCATTGCTACTAAATAAAATACGTTCTAGCTTGTTTAAAACCCTGATTTCAAATCCTTTTTTTCCAGGAAAAGCAGGGCACTTTTCTTTTTGCCTAATAATTTCCAGGAAGAAGCTTGTCCATCTGTTGCACACCCAGAACATGGAGATGCTTGCACCCATGAGTTACCATAAAATAGATTACTCCAACAAATAGAATCTCATGTTCTTGTAGAACAGTTGGCCGTATCGGAAATCTGTTTCATTGCTTATGCCAAAGTGTAGTTTTATTACTGCATTTAGACTGGCGTTGCTCTCCTCTCTCCTTGTGTTTACCTATAGAGTCTCTTCTGCTCTACTGCTGGCTGCCTCTCCAGAGTGTACGAGGACCCCTGTCCCTCTTTCCTGTGGTTACCATTCAGGATATATGGACATCCAATAACTTGGACTCTTCCACCTATTTCTACCCCCCACCCAGTCTCCTGATTATTGTCCCAAAAGAGACTATATACTATACCCCTCAGCAGAGGTGCCCATGCAATAGCCATATAGTCCTCAGCTCCCCAAATCCCCCATTCCCTATGCCAGAGCATTTGTAGCATGTGGCATAATTATTTAGGCTTCCACCAAACCCGGGTCACAGTCAGTGATGATCCACCTTTCTTTAGGAGGTATGCTATTGGGTATGAAATATACCTCCCAAAAATGGCTAAACCATATGACCACCTAACTGGTAATGTTATCCAGGATGTCTTTTTTCAAAGAAACAGATGAGATAAATGTTAGATAAAAACATTTGTTTATATGGTTATAATGTACACATTCTTAAAACCCTCAGAGAGCACGTGAGTCTGTATGTGGACTCTCCTTGGGCTGGGCTTTATTCTGTATGCTGGACTTTTCCTTGCAAAATGACTACAATCCAAGAAAAAATGGCTGCACACCATGGCAAGTCCAACACCATTTATTGTATGATTTCCAAAATAGATTGATGCAATCAGAACACAAGCTGGCTGTTGCTAGTTGACGCATTTCACACAAACATTGTCCCTAAGCATAATATGATCAGTCTATTTTGGAGATAATACAATAAATGGTGTAGGACTTGCTGTGGTGTGCAGCCGTTTCTTGTTGGATTGTATGCATTACGGAGGCAAGCTGGGATGGGCACCCATGTGAGGAGGTGTCAGGCTAGTTCATTTCACCTGGAGCGGCGTGTCTCTCATTATCCATTGCAAAATGACTTCAGTGAGAAAAACGATTTAAAAAGTTAGTTCACTTTACAGAAAAAAAAATGTAACAGGTGAACTAGCAATGTACACCCTCCAGTCGCTTCTGTACTTACCTCTGGGGTTGCTGACCTGTTAGTGCCTCTGCAGCTGGTCCAGCAGTCTGTGGATTTGAAATCCTCGCTTTTCTTTCTCTCCTTTGTGCAGCAGTTCTGGGATGGATCATAGTGATTCTAATTGGTCAGCGCCAGCACAGAGCATCTTATCTATCCTGGAAGCACTGCACAGAGAAAAGGGAGAAGAGTGGGGATTTTAAATCCCCAGACTGCTGGAACAGCTGCAGAGACTCTGACAGTTCAGCAACCCCAGAGGTAAGTACAGCAGGGAACTGGGGGGGTGTATTTACAGTGTTAGTTCACCTTTACATTTTTAATGTAAAGCCTGGTACACACTGTGATGATATCACGTGCAAGATGTACACAGAACTATCACCATTTTGTTCAGATGATGCCATTTCAGTTTGAACATAACAATCTCCCAGTACAGATACCTCTCACACACCCCCTTCTCCCTGTTCCGTGTGGAAATTTCAAAAGAAAACCACTTAGAAAAAAGGGACTGTTATCTTAGCTACATGAGCAGGGTGTTTGTTTGTGCTGTCCGACCATAAAAACTAACAAGCAGGCATCAAATGGGCTCAGAATTTAGGAGGGTCATAAACAGGGACACAGAGCACCATGACCTCCCAGTGACCTCGCCTCATGCCTAAAACTTAAAATAAAATACCCACAGTTCATAACTCCAGTTAGGAGTGTGACATATTAATAAAACTTGTATATCTGTATGCGGGAAGGCATACCGGTTTGAGCAAGTCCAAATATCCCAGTGGCCACTTTTAAGGGGACCCACGGATAGTTTATCCCAGGGTCACAAAAAGTGGGAGGGCTGTCATGTTTGAACTTGTCAGACTGCAAAATTCATCCTGAACCATAATTAATCAGTTTCAGGAATGCACCTTGTACATATTGGCAAATATAAATCTATGTATAGAAATTGTGAATTAGGGAAGATTGTATTCCTCGGTCTGCCCTGGATAGCCCACGGGCCCTTCTTACCCATGTGAGTGGTCAGGAGCATACGGCCCCACCCCTTTTCACCCAGAGAAAAAGGGAACGCTAAGGACAGCTGTGAGTTCTCACCTTACCATCAATGCATGAACATCCGAGAACCCATGGAATCATCCTCGAATCTCTGTTGATCACGGACATTTAAAAGCAATTACTTTCTGCCTCCTTTCTTTGCTGCTGTATATTATGTCTGTTATTGCTTTGTAACATTCTTTTTTTTTCTGTAAATATTTTACTGCACCCAAACTTGACCTTTTCATTATTAAACCTTATTCTGAAAAGTGTTAATCTTGTCCCTAAAGCTCTTAATGCAAGCTATACCGAATCTGTTCCTTTGAAGAGCGCTACTGTTTAAAATAACTCATCTGAATATCCCTGTCTGTGGTGACAGCGTGTGTTACAGGTGGTTATTCTAAAGTCATAGTGGTATTGCTAATTGTTGGAGATCTAACACTCCAGATCAAAGGTTAGTAGTGGCACTGAAAGTGTTAATTGTTTGAATTAGCCCGGTAACAATCGCTGTCAGGCGGCTGGCACTCAGACGGTGGTCCTGCAAGCTGAGAAATCTTTGTGCTGAAAGCAGCTGAGAGTGGCATTGTTACGTTAGTGACAAGCGCAGTGTGGGATCAGGGGGGTCCTTGGTCACCTGTTGGTGAGGAAGGCATCGATCTGATACCCGCGTTCGTCACACACACTAATATTTTTTTTTTCGTTCAACCCGCTGGTTGATCCGATCAAACGTTAGTACAGCGATCTCCCCTGCTGAGCTGTTGTATGCTGATAGGGGACAGCCCCCCCCCACCAGAATACTCTGATCAATGCCCTCCATCATTGGCTGAGGGTGCTGATCGGGAGCTGGTTGTCTGCTGCTTTTCCAGCATGCTCGTCTGACAAAAGCCAGACAAACGGCCGGCTTCTGTTGGACCAGCTGACATACATTAGACCGGCCGAATGTTGGGCGCTTTTTTTTAACCGGCCGATGTCTCCCAACATTTGGCCAGAATGTAGAGGGCTTAAAGGTGGGCTAGCACTTTAAAGTGACTCTGTTGTTATTTTAAAGCACTAAAACGAAGGCATCCCTGCAAAGAAAACATCTAATACTTACGTATTCCAATGCCCATGTTGCTGGACTTCTTTGAGTTGAAGTGGAAAGCTGGATGAAAGATCTCAGCTATCTGGCACATTTGCAGACAGTGTTAATTTTGTCAGCTAAAATATTTTTGTTGACCAAATTAAAATGGATGTAAACCCTCACATATAACCAGTGAAGTGAACAGCCTCAGATGATACACAGAGATGAAACAAATCTCCCTACATTAGCTTTACATTTATATCTGCTGTCTTCAGCTTGCGATATTCTTTAGAAAGTGCACATCATGTTAAAGATTTTCTCTTCCTGTTCACCACTGGGAGTGAAGTCTTGGCATACACTGTGAGACAGCTGATTGGAAGAAAGGCACACACCCCCACTCCCCATAGGTAGAGAAAGGAAGGAATGTGCAGAGCTGTACTATGACAAGACAAGCTCTCTGCTAATCTATTTATAGCACCCACCCTGACACAAATTTACGGCTGGTTTTATCTCAGTTGCTGATAACAAAAGAATGGAGCAGCAGAAATACATGGGACTTAGGGCTTTGGAGCGAGATAAGAAAACACTGCAGATATAGGTGCCTAGGTCAAATTTCATGAATCAGGTTTACATCCACTTTAACACTATTTTAGTCGACTAAAATACAATTAAAGCTAAAACTATTCAGATGACTAAAATAAAACTAAAATGACATTTTAGTCAAAAGGCCGACTAAAACTAAATGGAAATTTGACGTCAAAATTAACACTTCACTACCGCATAAGAATATGTAGGGGGCATCTACTAAGCTGCTGAAAGAAAAAACAATTAAGAAAAAGGCCTTTCTTATTTTTTTTAGTAATATATTCAGGTAATATGTGCAATGGTATTACATATTACATATTATAGAGTATTATAGAGTTCACAGTTTTTTGGGGTTTTTTTATATTTTAAAATTACACTTTTTTTGTTTGTTTATGAAACGTGGTTTTATTTATAAAGACATTATATATCACAACAGGTAAATCCGTGTCTGCAGTGCATGCTCAAACCTTAATACCATAACTAATAACATGTTATTCGATTTACTCCAGGAATATATAATGAGTTTGGCAATTCTAGAGAAATGTTTAAATAATGCATTGCAATTTATCTAAACCTATTTGATTTTAGTCTACCAAAATACAACTAAAGCCAAAACAAGTCAGATGACTAAAATATGACTAAAACTATAATGGCATTTTAGTCAAAAGACTTTGACTAAAAGTGAATCAAAATTTGACAGCAAAATTAACACTGCTTGTAGATGACTTGAATGCCTGGTAACCCATTGTACGCTGTTGTTCCTTCCTCCAGCCCCTATGTCACTCATGTGTGCTACAGTGGTATAGAGTCAAACTGAGAAGTGCAATGGGGGATGACAACATCTGAAAATCCTAAAAGTGTGAAAAATTTTCAGCAAGTTTTCCTTTTAAATACAATGGCGTTTGATGGGGGCGGGCAGCAGATCGGGTAAGTATTCCCTGTAACTCTTTAACAGCATTCAGCCCCATACAAACAGAGCAAAGAAGTAAGAGAAGGGGAGGAGTCACTGATCTGACTCATTTACGTGTGTGTACATTTCAGCTTAAAGTGTTACTAAACCCAGGAGCCCGCATTCATTATATCTGGTCTCCCCCAGTACAAAGAACATGGAAATGCAATTATTTTAGTAAATATAAAAAGCTAAATACCTTTTCTCATCAGCAGTATATAGCAGCCTTGAGACTTCTATCAGTGTCCAGCCAAGCACTGGTTAAAGCTTGTAGGAGGGGTTTTCTGACTGTCCTATGAGACTGCAAGACCCCTGACCCTCTGTCTGGACAGTGGTGATTGGCCCTGTGGTGATCACATGCACTCTCCCAAGAAAATAAAAAACCTCTCTAACAATACACACCAAACTGAGCATGTGCAGCCTGACACAATGGAAGAATGGGAGGATCAGAGAAGACAGGATCAAACAGTCTTTTACACAATACAGATGATTAACCCCTAAGGTTCCACAGTGAGTACAACAAGCATGCTTTACTGCATATACAGACTGATTTTACTGTTGTGGGTTTAGTAACACTTTAAAACTCTGTATGTTGATAATAATAAACATGTGAACAGTGGCCTAGAGCGCCATCTGCTGGCTGGAACTCAGAACATAAAATATGAATATGCAGACCACACAGTGAACAACAAACCAGCCACAGTATTCACACTTTTGTTTCTTCGTTTCTTTGTTGATTATAAGGATTGTTATTTGAATAAATCAGTGTTACACTGTACATGGAAACTATATGAAATGTAATGGTTTATCCTTTGTATACTTTTAAGGTTAAACAATACCAAGTAAAAAAATAAATGCATATGCAATATTTCATATTGATCTGACTTAAAAGATAAGGACAAGTTAAAAAATGTATATCTTAAGCCTTGAATATGAAGAAAAACAATAAAATAAAATAAAAAATTATACTCCCTTTCTTTTTGCATTCAAAGTTATTGAGACTGCTGGCAATATCACAAATAATTTTTCCAATTCTTTTCTATGAACATTCATATATCTCCTAGAATCAGATCGTCTTTATACAATTTACAATCATTCTGTGTTGGCCAGTATATATACCACCATTTTACTGCCTAGTTTTCTGATTAAAGCTGAAAAAGAGTCTGTCATATTTTCCACTCCCAGGGAAAAAAAAGCCCTGATGTCAGGGAGATGATTGAGAATTGCTTTTTCAAGCGGTGTCAGTTTTATGGTCCATTTAATTGGCTGATATCACCAAACTCGTGTATTTGCTGACAAAGTTACACCAGACACGAGCGCCAATGTTGAAATGGAAACCACCTTCCCTTCTGGGTTTTTTTTTTTTTTTTGGCTAATGTAAAGTATATAAAATTTTTGGCAAGAAATGACAGAAAAGCGTACAAAAGAAAAATGCTCCCATTCCCTACAGTTTGCATTGGTACAAGTAACTGACGCTTTCATTTTTAACTGATAAGTCTGCAGTAATGATGCATTAAACAGTTCACACTTTACATTTGATGCTTGGAGTAAAAGAAAAACATCAATCAGACTAATGTGGAATGTTAGAAGCTAGCCGCATATAAATTAGCAACATTTTATGAGTAACTAACTATATGAAAATGTGAAGTTTAAGCATTTTCACATTTTCATCTAAGCCACTGTGGAAGTACTCATGAGTCTTTGCTTCTGTATCTGAGGCATACAAAAAAGAGTTAACAGTTCTCATAGATGAACAAAGAAGTCAGTTCTTGTTGAAATTTACCAATTGCCTACAGGGCACTTTTACCCCCTTCCTGCCCAGGTCAATTCTCAGCTTTCAGCGCTGTCACACTTTAAATGACAATTGCGCAGTCGTGCAACACTGTACCCAAATACATTTTTTTATCATTTTTTTTCACACAAATAGAGCTTTCTTTTGGTGGTGTTTAACCAATTGCCGACCAGCCGCAGTCATTGGATGGCGGCAGATCAGCTCTGCTGTGCAAATTGTCGTAGCTGTGCGGTGCTTGCGCCCATGGGTAGGGCGCACACCCCCACAGTGCCCGCGGCTATCGGATTCGTTACAGAACCGATCAATCTACAGGTCCAGACCAATGATTTCTGGTCTGGACCTGCTGATCGGTTCTGGCAAATGGAATTCTTCCTCTGCCTGTGAAATGTAAACACAGGCAGAGGAAGTGATGTCATCTCCCCTCGTGGAGCCCTTTTCGGTTCCAGCTCGAGAGGAGAAGACGTCCATAGTGAGTACACCAAGCACTATGTCAACAAGCACAATCAACACTATCCTTATTCAAACCTGCTACTATAAACGAGGTTGCTAAACTCCTTTCTAACGCCCACCCAACCACCTGTCCACTAGACCCTATTCCCTCTCAAATACTACGCTCACCCTCTGACTCTATCCTGCACTCTCTAACTCACATCTTCAATCTCTCCCTCTCTTCTGGCATCTTCCCTTATGCTCTAAAACATGCATTGGTCACCCCGGTGCTCAAAAAGCCATCCCTGCACCCTACCGATCCTAACAATATGCACCCTATCTCCTTGCTCCCCTTTTCCTCCAAACTCCTCGAACACCTAGTCTACAACCAACTTGTCACCACCTTGTTAAGAGTAACCTTCTAGATCCCCTTCAATCTGGATTTTGCCCTCAACACTCCACAGAAACTGCCCTTCTTAAACTCACAAATGACCTACTAACCGCAAAAACCAATGGACACTATTCTGTACTCCTACTCCTGGACCTTTCGGCTGCCTTTGATACTGTCGACCACCCCCTCCTCCTCAAAAAACTCTACTCCCTCGGTCTCCGTGACTGTGCTCTTCAGTGGCTCTCGTCCTACCTATCCCATCGCACCTTCAGTGTAACCTACAATTCTACCTCCTCCTCTCCTCTTCCCTTCTCTATTGGGGTCTTCCAAGGTTCTGTTCTTGGACCTCTCTTATTTTCAATATACATCTCTTCCCTGGGCCGGCTGATAGTCTCCCACAGCTTTCAATATCATTTCTACACTGACGATACCCAAATCTACCTCTCCACCCCTCAACTCACTCCATCAGTCTCCTCACGTATCACTAACTTACTAACAGACATATCTGCCTTGATGTCACACCACTTTCTCAAACTCAACTTATCTAAAACTGAACTCATAATATTTTCTCCCCCACGTGCCGTTTCCTCCGATCGATTTCTCTGTCAAGAGCAATGGCACAACCATCCACCCATCCCCACATGTCAGGGTGCTTGGTGTTATCCTGGACTCTGAACTCTCCTTTTGGCCCCACATCCAATCACTTTCAAAGGCTTGCCGCCTCAATCTCCGCAACATCTCTAAAATAAGTCCCTTCCTAACCAATGAAACCACAAAGCTCCCGATTCACTTCCTGGTCATCTCTCGCCTCGACTACTACAACTCCCTCCTCACTGGCCTACCTTTAAATAGACTATCCCCCCTCCAGTCCATCATGAATGCCGCTGCCAGACTCATCCACCTTACAAACCGTTCAACGTCTGCCACCCCTCTCTGCCAATCCCTCCATTGGCTGCCACTTGCCCAACTAATTAAATTCAAAATACTAACAATGAGCTACAAAGCCATCCACAACTCTGCTACATCACCAGCCTAGTCTCAAAATACCAACCTAACCGACCTCTTCGCTCCTCCCAAGACCTCCTGCTCTCCAGCTCCCTCATCACCTCCTCTCATACTCGCCTCCAAGACTTCTCCCGAGCCTCTCCCATCCTCTGGAACTCCCTACCCCAATCGGTCAGACTGTCCCCAAATCTATCCACCTTCAGGCGATCCCTGAAAACTCTTCTCTTCAGGGAAGCATATCCTGCCTCCACCTAACAACTACACTCCTTATTTTCTCAATCAGCTCATCCCCCGCAGTTATTGCCCTTTCGTATCATTTAACCCTCCCTCCTAGATTGTAAGCTCTAACAAGCAGGGCCCTCTGATTCCTCCTGTATTGAATTGTATTTTAATTGTACTGTCTGCCCTAATATTGTAAAGCGCTGCGCAAACTGTCGGCGCTATATAAATCCTGTATAATAATAATAATAAAAAGCACTACACTAACACCAGTACACATAGGCACACAATTCACCCCCCGATCGCCCCCCTTCCCCAGTTAACCCTTTCACTCCCTGTCACTGTGTCACCAAATACAGTTTTTGGATTTTTCACTGTTCACTGTATTGGTGTCACTTGTATTTGTAGTTGTAGTTAGTGGTAGGCCCGGGTAGGTTTAGGGTCCCTCCCATTAACACCCTAATAAAAGTTTAACCCCTTGATCGCCCCCTGTTAACCCTTTCCCCCTCTGTCAACAGTGTCACTAGTATAGTGTACAGATCTATTTTCTGATCGCTGTATTTGTGTCACGGGTGACACTAGTTAGCTAGGTAGTCCGTTAGTGTCACCGTTAGTCTTTTCTAGCAACAGGGTACCCCCATATATTACCTAATAAAGGTTTTACCCCCTGATCACCCCCAGTTAACCCTTTCATCCCCTGTCCCAGTGTCACTAGCATAATGTACAGATATTTTTTTCTGATCACCGTATTAGTGTCACGGGTGACATCAGTTAGGTTTTAGTGTCAGGGTGCCAGACGTATATACCTAATAAACGTTTTAACCCCCTGATCACTCAGGAGGTGACATCAGTTAGGCTTTTGCGTCAGTTAGGGTCAGCGTAAATACCAGACAGGGTCAGATTAATCAGGTACTCTAACATGCACACACACACTAGATAGGTCCATTACTAATATAGTGCCTGAATGGATCAATATCTTTGATCTGATCAGATCTATATTAGCGTCCCTAGCAGTTTAGTGTTCCCAAAAACATGGCATTAGCGGGATCAGCCCAGATACATGCTAGCACCTGCGTTTAGCCCCTCTGCCCAGCCCAGCCCACCCAAGTGCAGGATCAATAGATCACTGTCACTTACAAAACCCAGCACACATAACTGCAGTGTTCACAGAGTCAAATCTCATCCCTGCAATTTTTTTGGTAGTGATTGAAGCAGGCTCTGACAACCAGGTGCTCTTTTGCCTGTGGGTCACACTACTGTACTTATAAATTTAGAGGCCAAAATGTCCAATCAGAGGTACACTAGTGAAAAGCCCTACACGTTGCTGAGCATGACAGACGAGAGCGATGGGGAAGCTCCACTGTCAGATTCAGACTCAGTATACGAACCAGTAGACAGCAGCGGTACCCTAATAGATAGCTTTGACAAGGGAGTAGTGGTCCCTGCTGAGGTCAGGCGTACCAGACCCCGTTCTTCTGTTGCTGAGGTGCAACAACTGCAGGGCTCTCATATGGAGCAGAGAGCTGGTACTAGTGCTGCTCATCCTTCTAGTGAACTGGCAAGCACCAGCCGCCTAGTACACCCTGGTCGTAGACCAGCGCCATTGGGTAATTGAAAAAGCATCTCATCACACCGATGTTGGTGTGGTCAGATGCTTTAAGGGCTGAGGAGAGATCTAGAGTCTAATAGACCCCAATTAAAAAAAAAAAATACCCAGCGAGACTCCCAAAAAGTCTCACACATGTGGTATTCCCATACTCAGGAGAAGCAGCAGAATGTATTTTGGGGTGTAATTCCACATATACCCATGCCATGTGGAGCAAAATATAATTTCAGTGACAGCTTTCTGTAATTTTTTTTTTGTCATTTTTCAATCACCAGTGACAAATAAATAAAATATTCTATGGGCTCAACATGCCTCTCAGATAATTCCTTGGGGTGTCTACTTTCCAAAATGGGGTAATTTGGTGGGGTTTTGTACTGCCCTTCCATTATAGCACCTCAGGAAATAAGATAGGCAGTCATAAACTAAAAGCTGCGTAAATTCCAGAAAATGTACCCTAGTTTGTAGATGCTATAACTTTTGCACAAACCAATAAATATACGCTAATTGACTTTTTTTACCCTAGACATGTGGCTGAATGCATTTTGGCAAAAATGTATGACTAAAATTTAGTTTATTGTATTTTTGTAATCACAAAAAGAAAATATAATTTTTTTCTAAATTTTTTTGTTTATATTGCAAAAAATAAAAAAACACAGAGGTGATCAAATACCACCAAAAGAAAGCTCTATTTGTGGCAAAAATTTAATTTGGGTACAGTATTGCACGTCCGCGCAATTACCAGTTAAAGCAGAGCAGTGCCAAATTGTAAAAAGTGCTCTGGTCAATTAAGGGGGTACATCCTTCCAGGGCTGAAGTGGTTAATCACCACTAAACAAACGAAAAAAAAAAAAACATTTTGAAAAATGTTTTTTTCCTAATTTCTGTTATAAAATTTTGCAAACAGGTAATTTTTCTCCTTCACTGATGTGCATTGGTGAGGCTGCAAGGATGGGCTCTAATAGGCAGCAGTGATTGGCACTGATAGGTTGCGCTGATGGGCACTGATGAGGTGGTACTGATAGGTACTGATGAGGCAGCTCAATGGGAAATGATAAGCAGCACTGATGGGCACTGATAGACTGCACTGATGGACACTGATACGTGGCACTGATGGGCACTAATAGGCAGCACTGAAGGGCACTGATGTACCCTGGCGGCACTGATAAGAGGGACTGATGAGAAGGCACTGAAGAGCACTGATTGGCAGCACTAATGGGCACTGATTGACAGCTCTGGCTGGCAATGATTTGCAGTGCTGATGGGCACTGATTGGCATCATTGATGGGCACTGATCGGCACTGATAAGCAGCACTGATGGGCACTATTTGAGCTGTACTGATAATTAGGACACTGGTGATCAGTGCTCTAATTAGCAGTGCAGATGTCCCCTTTCACACTAGTTGGTAACTGGCTCTCTCCTCTTTTGACGCTGTGACAGCATGAGGAAATGAATGCCGATAACCAGAAGGTGTGTTTACATCGTGATCAGCTGTGATCGACCACAGCTGATCACGCAGTAAAGAGCCACTGTGATTGGCTCTTTACCCCTATCTGTGATCCGCTGTGTCCAAAGGACAGCGCACCAGTTGCATGCGACAGCGGGCACATGGCGGGTGGGGGGGCCCAATCAAGGGAGGACATCATATGATGCCCTCCCAGAACTGGCCGACCATGCTATAGCCATCATTTTGCTATTGCGCAGTCAACAGGTGGTTAAATAAGATTTGCACAGTTTATATACACTGCCTGAGGTACATTGAGCCATTACAACTTCATATACTAAACATGAGGTGCAGTAACCAATGCAAGGTACGGGCTTATATATGCAGTATCTCACAAAAGTGAGTACACCCCTCACATTTTTGTAAATATTTTATTCTATCTTTTCATGTGACAACACTAAAGAAATTACACTTTGCTACAATGTAAAGTAGTGAGTGTACAGCTTGTATAACAGTGTAAATTTGCTGTCCCCACAAAATAACTCAACACACAGCCATTAATGTCTAAACCACTGGCAACAAAAGTGAGTACACCCCTAAGTGCAAAATGTCCAAATTGAGCCCAATTAGCCTTTTTCCCTCCCTGGTGTCATGTGACTCGTTAGTGTTATAAGGTCTCAGGTGTGTTAAATTTGGTGTTATCGCTCTCACTCTCTGAACTCTCACACTGGAAGTTCAACATGGTACCTCATTCCAAATGACTCTCTGAGGATCTGAAAAAAAGAATTGTTGCTCTACATAAAGATGGCCTAGGCTATAAAAAGATTGTCAAGACCCTGAAACTGAGCTGCAGCACGGTGGCGAAGACCATACAGCGGTTTAACAGGACAGCTGCCACTCAGAGCAGGCCTCGCCATGGTCGAACAAAGAAGTTGAGTACACATGCTCAGCATCATATCCAGAGATTATCTTTGGGAAAATTACGTATGAGTGCTGCCAGCATTGCTGCAGAGGTTGAAGGGGTGGGGGGTCAGCCTGTCGGTGCTCAGACCATACGCCGCACACTGCATAAAATTGGTCTGCATGGCTGTCATCCCAGAAGGAAGCCTCTTCTAAAGATGATGCACAAGAAAGCCTGCAAACATTTTGCTGAAGACAAGCAGACTAAGGACATGAATTACTGGAACCATGTCCTGTGGTCTGATGAGACCAAGATAAACTTATTTGGTTTAGATGGTGTCAAGCGTGGGTGGCGGTAACCAGGTGAGGAGTACAAAGACAAGTGTGTCTTGCCTACAGTCAAGCATGGTGGTGGGAGTGTCATGGTCTGGGGCTGCATGAGTGCTGCCGACACTGGGGAGCTACAGTTAATTGAGGGAACCATGAATGCCAACATGTACTGTGACATGCTGAAGCAGAGCATGATCCCCTCCCTTCGGAGACTGGGCCGCAGGGCAATATTCCAATATAATAACGACTCCAAACACACCTCCAAGATGACCACTGCCTTGCTAAAGAAGCAGAGGATAAAGGCAATGGACTGGCCAAGCATGTCTCCAGACCTAAACCCTATTGAGCATCTGCGGGTCATCCTCAAACAAAAGGTGGAGGAACACAAGGTCTCTAACATCCACCAGCTCCGTGATGTCGTCATGGAGGAGTGGAAGAGGACTTCAGTGGCAACCTGTGAAGCTCTGGTGAACTCCATGCCCAAGAGGGTTAAGGCAGTGCTGGAAAATAATGGTGGCCACACAAAATATTGATACTTTGGGCCCAATTTGGACGTTTTCACTTAGGGGTGTACTCACTTTTGTTGCCAGCGGTTTAGACATTAATGTGTTGAGTTATTTTGAGGGGACAGCAAATTTACACTGTTATACAAGCTGTACACTCACTACTTTACATTGCAGCAAAGTGTCATTTCTTCAGTGTTGTCACATGAAAAGATAGAATAAAATATTTTCAAAAATGTGAGGGGTGTACTCACTTTTGTGAGCTACTGTATGGGCAGCACAATTACTAAAGGGGGCATGCACTATGAGAAATTTCTGTATGAGGCATGATCGTTTGATTTTTGTATAGTTTTTACATAACTTTCTACATCAGATTAGGACTTTGCAAATGAAAATTTCCGGAAGGGACAAACTCGATTTTCGTATGATAGAAGTCGAAACGAAAGAGTGTGCATGATCAGAAACAATAAACAACCACAAAAAAAGACTGTGTCGAGAATTTTCTTACATATTTTCCTTCCTTGGTTCCAACTTGCTGTAAAACAACAAGGAATATTGGACGATTGTTCATCCAATCTTCTCATAGTGTGTAAAAGCCTTTAGTGTTGAGCACTTCCACTTAGCAGTTAGCAGCACTAGAGTCGCCGGCTGAAATCTCAACTATGACACTACCTGCCTGGAGTTTGTATGTCTTACTGTGCCTGTGTGGGTTTTCTCCGGGTACTCCGATTTCCTCCCACAATCCAAAGACATGATGGTAGGTTAATTGGTACCTGTCTAAATTATTATTATTATTATTATTATTATACAGTATTTATATAGCACCAACAGTTTGCGCAGTGCTTTACAAAATGAAGGCAGACGGTACAGTTATATCACTATTTGGTACAAGAGGAATCAGAGGGCTCTGCTTGTTAGAGCTTACAATCTAAGAGATTGGCCCTAGTATGTGTATGAATGTGAGTTAGGGACCTTAGATTATAAACTCCTTGAGGGCAGGGATTGAAGTCAATGTACAATATAGATGTGACAAACTGACAGCGCTATATAAGCACCTGTAATAAATAAATAATACACATATTTGTAGAATGTAATCTGTGATCATAGCTGCAAGAATAACTTTTCTGAATGCACACAATCCTGTCTTCTACAAATTAAAAACTTACCTGGCAAATACCGCTGATGCACATATCTGGAGAGTCTGTGTTACACCGTGTACCATCTAGAACTTTTGGTGCAAGTTCGACAACTAGGTTTTTCCCCACTGCTTGACACTTGAGAGCACAGGGAGCTGTGGCATCATTATAGACTGGCTGCCATTCATAGTACTGGCCCTGGTACTTGACATCATTGTGTGCAGAACACTGCTGGGCCCTGAAGTCTCCAACATCAGAAGGACAGTCCTGCAAAATTAAAGTGGAACATTAGTCAGTAAATTAAGTTTTGCTAGATCACTTCAGGCTGACCCCTTTTGCAGGTATAGCTATGTAAAACATTAAAAATAAGTACCTGTATTATTTAAAATCCAGTAATATACTTTCCCGCCCTGCTGTACACATGCTCAGGTGCTCTCTATTTTTACGCATTTTTAGGCACTGTGCCGGATTTGTAGCTGACAGCGTTGAAGCAAATTTAAACCCTCCTATCCTTTACAGCCAAGAATGCTGCTTCTGTTTGATCTGCAACTGCCATGGTGCTGCACATGTGATCAGTTATGACACCAGGCATTCAATGACGGTTTTGGTTGTGACAAATGTGGCAGTTAGCAATCCCGACATTCCAGGGATGTACCAGTATTTTGAAACTGTTAAATCAGGTTTAGCTCCACTTTATGATTTACTGCTGTTCAGGGGGCTCTGGGCTTCAGTAAAATGAAAGTCTTCAGTAAGAAGGAGCAGGAGCAATGCTGGAGCCAGCACTCACTAATTTTGGTAGCATAATTATTAATGTGGAATGTATTTTCCTTGCTAAAGAACATTACTTTTTATCAAGTTGTTATGGGTAAAGTTCCGCTTTAAGAAGCCATAAGAAAAGTTTAAATGTTACCAAATACAAGAGGTTCCATTTACTATATTAAGAAAAAAAAATTATATATATATATATAGAGAGAGAGAGAGAGAGAGAGAGAGAGAGAGAGCCATGGCCAAAAGTTTTGAGAATGACACAAATATTCTTTTTCACAAAGTCTGCTGCCTCAGTTTTTATGATGGCAATTTGCATATACTCCAGAATGTTGTAAAGAGTGATCGGATGAATTGCAATTAATTGCAAAGTCCTTCTTTGCCATGAAAATGAACTTAATCCCATAACAAACATTTCTACTGCATTTGTGAAGAAGGCTTAAGGGAGCCCAAGAAAGTCCAGCAAGCAGCTGGACCATTTCTTACAGTTGATTCAGCTGCGGGATTGGGCCACCACCAGTGCAGAGCTTGCTCAGGAATGGTAGCAGGCAGCTGTGAGTGCATCGGCATGTATAGTGAGGAGAAGACTTTTGGAGGATGGCCTGGTGTCAAGAAGAGCAGCAAAGAAGCCATTTCTCCCCAGGAAAAAGTTTAGGGACAGACTGATATTCTATTGTTTGGGGCATCCAGAAAAAACCTTGTCCGGAGAAGAAAAGGTGAGCAACACCATCAGACCTGTGTCATGCCAACAATAAACCATTCATGTGTGGGGGCTTCTTAGCCAAAGGAGTGGGCGCACTCACAATTTTGGCTAAGAACACAGCCATGAATAAAGAATGGTACAAAAACATCCTGCGAGAGCAACTTCTCCCAATCATCCAAGAACAGTTTGGTGGCGAACAATGCCTCTTCCAGCAGGATGGAGCACTTTGCCATAAGGCAAAAGTTATAACTAAGTGGCTTGGGGAAGAAAACATCCACATTTTGAATCAATGGCCAGGAAACTCCTCAGACCTTAATCCCTTTGAGAACTTGTGGTCAATCCTCAAGAGGAGGGTGAACAAAAAACCCCCACAAATTCAGACAAACTCCAAGCATTGATTATGCAAGAATGGGCTGCCATCAGTCAGGATGTGGCCTAGAAGTTGATTGACAGCATGCCAGGGCGAATTGCAGAGGTCTTGAAAAAGAAGGGTCCACACTGCAAATATTGACTGTTTGTATAAACTCAATGTAATTGTCAATAAAAGCCTTTGACACTTATGAAATGCTTGTAATTATACTTCAGTATACCATAGAAACATCTGACAAAAAACATCTAAAAACACTGAAGCAACAGACTTTAATATTTGTGTAATTCTTAAAGTGTTACTAAACCCACAGCAGTAAAATCTGTCTGTATATGCAGAATAGCATGCTTGTTATACTCACTGTGGAACTTAAGGGGTTAAATGTCTGCATTGTGTAAAAAGGTTCTTTGATCCTATATGCACAGATCCTTCCCTCCTGCACTGTCTCTTTTGGCAAGGCCATATAATACACAGTGAAGGTAGTCCTCCTGCACATGCTCAGTTTGGTCTATATTGCTGGAGAGGACATTTCCTTGTTTTCAGAGCTAGTCAGGTCACATGATATTGACACCATACCTGTGGGCGTGTATAAAGGCTATAGTGGAAATCTCCTTCTACCTGAACAAGTACTCTGCAGACCCTGCAGTTTATCATGTGACCGTGGTATACAGATCAGCCAAAAAAGTACTGTATATATAGTATATCTCAGGCAAGAAAATGGGTAATGTCATATAAAATGTTTGTCTACAGGTGTTTGTGAAGACATGCAATGGGAAACCTCCAAAGCATATTATAGAAATGTGTAGGCCGAGACAGGTTTAGCTGTCTTTCTAGCAGATTAAAAGTCAATCAGTCATCAACCACTACGATATTAAACTATGATTTTTTACTCATGTTTCTCTTTAGTCAACTTTCAATCATTATGAACTGAGTTGAAAAATGCTTAGTGAAAACAAGTTAGAGGTCAAGCAAAAAAGCTGGTTGTTGCTTTTAGCATGTAAAATATAACTCTAAGTACATAATAATAGCGTACAGAAATTGGGTATTACTTTCGGTCAGATTCTGTTACGGGTTCTGTTGAAAGCGGTTTTCAAAACATGGACTAACCTTTAAGTAAATGGAGAAAAATGCATAGTAAAAACATGAACTTAATGTACACGGCCAGAAACGTATTGATGTGCAGATCTGAATGACATTGGCCTTTCAGTAAGGTTAACATCTCAAAACAGGACTAGAGTGAAAGATGTTGTGTGCTGCCACAGAGATGCTTGACTCTTCAATAAATGTGCTAACATCTGGAATAAATAGACTTTGTTATTACTGTAACTGAGAATCATGATCGAGTAGATTTTACCCAATCTGTAGCTGGTAACTTTAGCTGTCTCCCAACATTAAACAGCTTTACCGTTTTGACCAATGTAATAATTCACCAAGCTTAATCCTGACAGGCTATTCTCAATAAAATGACACCTGTATCAACTAATTGAACAATGAAGACATTATAGGGCTTTTTAAAGCCAATAAAAAAAAGTATACCATGAATGTCTCTCTTGGGATATGCTACAGAGTTTTATCAAGTGCTGCATTTAAGACACCTATGCCAACATTAAAACCTCTTTGTAGAAGATGTATTCTTAGAAAGGTACAAATAGCATATTCACTGGCTAATGACAACTGATATCACAAGCAATTAAAACAGCCGTGCTAAAGACTCTAAATACCGAAACCCTTGAGGACATCACCAATTGATGAAACATGTTGGGGTGGATCCAGACAGGCTGAGGTCACCTTGTATTGCACTTACTGCTGATGGGTATTCAAAATGTTTGTGCTGATTGGTGCTATTTTATATTGGCACATATGAATGTTTTTGATCCTGCTAAATGAACTAGTTTTACTATACACTATTGAAGGATTCTGGTTCCGTTTTCATATATATGTCGATCCTTAGGAGAGATGGGTATATGTGAAAGGTGGAGTCTGTGACTGAGCCTGGTGGAGGGCATACTTGTGTTAGTAAGCTGCATACAGTATGACCACTCAATCTTTTGGGGGTCATCTGCACCCAATATGTGCTCTTTGATGGCACTGTGGTGGGGTGTATTCCCAGGGAGGATTGTGCTTACAAAGGAGAACACTGAAGTTTCCCTGGCACTTCATGGGAATGTTTTGTGATTTTGGATTCACTGTATTTTATTATGATGTAAATATATATATATATATATTTTAAATACAGTATATATATGTTATACTGTATGTGCTGAGTGGAACATTTCTGGATGCTAAAGTGCAAATTATACACACAGCACGATCACATGAGTAAATGACATTACATGAAAAAATATAATATTTAAGAAAATGAAGACTTAAATAGAAAACAATATAGTCCCATATACAAGTGCTCCACTGCAGTAAAAAAAGTGTCATTTCATATATTGATCTTTAACTGTATCTTCCAATGTGTTCGATGCCCACCTCCAATGTCTGACCCCACTACAGAGTCATATTAGTGGGTTGTACACTGGATGGTACAGGAGTACTCCTTCCACTATCACCCCTGAATCCCGCTACTCAACAAATGCAATCAACAGTTGGCCTGGAGCATGACCAAAAAAAAAAAAAAAGAACCTGGTTCTGGAAAGAACAATTTATATAATAATGAATATTAAAGGAGACATACAGCCAAACCTTGTGGATCACAGGAGTGCAGTTGGTTCTGCACTCCTGTGACCCGTTTTCAGCTGACAATGAGCTGAAGCTTACTGTCAGCTGATGTCACAGAGCCGGTTGAGGGTCAGGCAAGATCATGACAAAGAAGTTGGGATCTGCCCACATGCCTGAACCAGCTCCCAGCTCAGCCTCTCAATGAGCCGTTGAGACCCTGAGATGGCCACCCCTCCCCCCACCCCACCCCACAGCCCAGTGCTCCAGTAAGGAGACAGAGCAGAGAGTCGGCGACTGACAGCCACCAGCTCTCTGCTCAGGGAGCCCTGATAACCGAGCAATTGGCAGTGTTTGATCGCTCGGTTCTCAGTGTTAGAGCTGGCAGGGGACAGATGCAGCATCAATCCGATGCTGCATTCACCTAGGTAAGTATGATGATGAAAAAAAAATCCATACTTCTCTATTAAAGCTGCCCTTACACCTTATCCCCATCGATTAGCCCCCTCCCCCAACCCCCAAGAAAATTTGCCCAAAAATTAGCAGAAAAAAATGCAAGATACTACCAAATGTCCATGGTTTCCAGCCTACTCAGGTGCACAGGAGCATGACATTTGGGATCCTCAGCTTTCCCAGGATCTTACAGTGAAGCTGACATCACCAGTGCCTAGGCAAGTGGGCTGGAAGCTGGGGTCCAAGGTTAGTATTTTATATACAGTAATATGCTATTTTCAGTTAAAATGCAAAAAATAAAAAACACTGCATACAAGCAGGTTCTTTATTGCAGAAGAGGCATACCTTCATATTTGGATTTGTTTCGTATATTCAGATTAGTTTAGAATGCTAATATGACTTTTACTGCTGCTGTCTCTCCTTCTCCCTCAAATTTTTGTTTTTGCCTTTGTTTCCTCTAACACAACTGCTAAAGAAAACCGAAAGGTGAAATCAAACAGTAAATAGAAGTCCCCCAGGTATCGAGGCTGCGACCACCTGCATTCTTTTTCTTCCATATGTCCTTATGCAGCTACCAGCTTCTGCCCCCACCTGCTGTCTGCCCGACCTGCAGCACAGAGCTGATGGGAAAACTCTGACAAGGCAGGCAAACAGGGTGCAGACTGAAGCTATTAGTTGCATAAGCTCATATGACTGAAGTGTTGGGACCCAGCATGTGCCCTGCGTGGCGGCGCTACTTACATTTCTGATGGTTTGTCCCATCCCCTATTACTGCCACTTTTGCATGTCAGATTTGTATGTTAATGAAAAAAAAAAGAAAAATAGGGATTTAATGTCAAGTGCAAGAGGTAAAAAAAACTATGTTAGGAGGGTGTCAGAAAATCTACAACTACTGTGTTAATGCTAGGGACAGACTGCATCATAAATGTAATTTTTGATTTTGCACATAGCTCCACATTGAGTGCTAAGAAAATTGTCATAATTATAGGACTGCAGCTTTTCCCTTGTTCTGAACTACTGTCTGAACTGACAACTGGATGTGGGTCTGTTAAAGAGGGTGAACCCCTAAAGTAGGACAGAAAACACAAGGCAGGCCCTGCTGTGGCCCCTAAAAGTGCATACAACCCTGCAGAAGATTTGACTGACTTGTGATCACCTGATGAGCCAGCTACCTTAAAAGAAAAACAGAAACCAGTAAGACCATCACAAGCCTTTGGTTTAACATCCATATCTGTAAACATGTTAGCCAGGGTTATTTTAAGAGATTAGATGGGTAAGGATGCCTCCATTCATCCATGTAGGAAACATACCCAGAGGTAGCCTGTATGTTTTTGTATGGATCACCCAGTCCTAGGTGCTAGGCGACTATGATAAGGACTTCAAGATTTATGTCGGTCTGGTGTATAGAATTAAACACCAATCAACTTGCCAAAAACACC
>BLSH010504932.1:317241-337794 GCA_018402905.1 Glandirana rugosa
TGTCTATATCTATATCACGGGCGGTTGATGTTTTTCAATTGACACACTTCGGACCCCTGGCCTGGTAGTGGACTGGTTCACAGTCTTTGTTTTTGTATCAGACCGTCTGTAACTTAGTGTGGAACTCGCCTTAGCCCGTCTGAAGTATATCCATAGACTTTATAATCTTATACCTTTGAGGTATATAGTGTTTAGTGACCACTGATACTACCGTAAGTACCTTAGATCAACGCCGTAAATACCGATCGGGGTTTACACGGGTTGTTAGTAATCGGGTGGATTAGGTTGAACCCTGTATCTACACCTGTCCGGACATGCGAGGCGCACAGCCATGACTTTAACAGGCTGTCTGTCACTGAACCGGCCCACTGAGCCATCGGCCCACCGGGAAACTCCCGGTAGTCCCGATGGCCAGTACAGGCCTGTCCACATCTATGTCCCAAGTTGGATTAGGTGGGCTAATGATTGTTGGGCACATTTGGGGCTAGCCATAAATGCCGCAACTAGATTCCATGAATGCCATCATAGTCACCAGTGATTTGTGATATATGGAGTTTCCATATTCTAATATTTCAGATACCTATATGAAGTCTGCCCGATTCCGCTCAAGGTGTGATTCAATGTCTGCCAGACTATGTTTTTGTTTCTGACACTTGGTCAGGTGATGGTCCGGTCCCCAGGCTTCACACAGTTAACTTTTTGTAGTTGGCGGGCACTATATCTATATAATGTTCTTATTGTTTGTGTTTCTTTGCTATTGAAAAACGTTAAACGTAATTTTAGATTTCTGTGATTGTAATGATGTCTTTTGAAATTTGATTGATAAATTTAGATGCATGATGAGTTTCCCTGAAGAAGCAGAGTTGCAGCTCTGCGAAACACGTTGGACCAATCTATGCATGAGAACTCTTCAAGTTTATACTGAAAATAAGTACCTTTACTGGCAATATGCCATATGTTGTTCACATATCGATTGACTACTTTTTATGATGTTTGTATGGATTTTTGTACACTGAAAATTACATTTTAATTGAATTTGCTTTTGTGCTTACCTCAGTGACAACATTATATCATCTGTCCTCTTGAGTATATGGGAGAGATTTTTTCTTCCCATATCTTTGTTCTGCTATGTTAATTAAGGATGTGGGTATGATCTGTTGTCCCTAGAACTGGCTAAAAACTCTATCTCAAATAGCAGCACTAAAAATCTCAGGAAACTTGCAGACAGGAGGGCCAAGATCTCAGATATCTGTGGACGAAATGTACTATGTGTCTAGTAATAGTGTATTCCACAAGGATTTAGATGTAGATTAAAATAAATAAAGAGTATTCATTCTGCATAAGGTCATAGTGTATGTGACGTTTACAAAAATCAAGTCCTGCTGAAAAAGAGGGATACCTGCTAGCATAATGTATTTAGATAATTGACATGTACCTTTCGCACTGCCAGTTATGTAGACCATTAAGACTTTATATTTAAAAAATAGTTGGTTGCACCCAGACATTTTTTTTCCAACAATTTTCCTTTGTACAGAC
The DNA here is from genome assembly GCA_018402905.1 of Glandirana rugosa. NCBI lineage: Eukaryota > Metazoa > Chordata > Amphibia > Anura > Ranidae > Glandirana > Glandirana rugosa. Next base: position 318,778 of record BLSH010504932.1, read on the forward strand.
TTTTTCAATATAATTAAGACAAATTAAGACAGATGGATTTGGTTCCAAATAAGATCCCTCCAAATCAGGGGCAATTGGGAGGTATAGGAATACAGTGGTGCTGTGCCACAGAGCTACAGAATGTCTTAGCATATACGCAAAAATGTATTTCAGAGTGTTTAAAGCAATAAATTATGGTTAATGTGTTTGCCGGTAATGAATCATGCCCATGGTTCTAATAATAAATAATTAAACAATATCATAACTGTTGTATATATTACTGTCATGATGCTATCCAGAACAGAGATGCCATGACCACGCTTCTGTGTATCCTCTTCCTTGTGTACATCCTGACTTCCTGATACCCACTTGGCTTGCCTTTGGATCCCCCTCTGTCTAATCCCTAGTTGTGACCCCAGCTTGTTTAATGACTTTGCTTCTCTTAATCAACTGTGTATGACCCCAGATTTAGCTCCTGACTACTCTGCTGTGTTCACCCTGCTGATCAACTTTGTATAGCCCTGGCTATAGCTACTGACCACTCTGTTATCTTCAATCCTACTGACCAGCTTCATATAACCTAAGCTTGGCTCCTGACCTTGACAAAGCTACTCCAGTTCCGTTCCTGCTGACCCTTATCCTGCACCACTTTTGCCCACTATGGGTGTCAGCATGCTGCCAGCTGCTGGGTCTGAGAGACCCTTGTCTATTTGCCTGAGAACTACCCTGCTGATCACCTTCTAGGGCAGCCTCCAGAAAACTGATCTATCGGCACCTGTGCCCTTGTGGCTTGCACTGTTATCACCTCCAGGTGTATTTGGCCAGAGCCGCGAGAGAAGCCCTCCTATCACTTTGCCCTCCAACTAGGCACATGACAATTATAAAGCTGGTGAAATATGTGCACAGATTCTGAAATAGTAGCATCATGTAAACTGCCTTCCAGCTACTTACCATTAGGAGTGCTTAAAAGACAAAAAGACACATGAAACCAATTTCACTGATTTTCTGCTTATGAAGACATCACATTTTCGTGGGGCCATGCCGTGCTCTCTCTAATGTTGTATGCACACTCATGCTTGTCTTTAGTTTATTTCTATTTGTGAACATAGGCTGTTGTATGTAAACTTTCAGCAGACAAGACATAACAAAAGACAAAGGCGCATGTTGCGAATGAAAAGGATACGGGGAATTCCCTGCATAAAACATGACATGGTTTATAAAAGCTAGTAAATTGCCAGGATTGTTATACAACCTGGACAAGTATATAAAGCATAATACTTTTAGGCTCCATTTACACAGGATGCTGTTTCAACCTCCCCTGAATGTTTTATCTTGACAGCTAGAAACAGGCGTCCAAAACGCCCATTTTGCCACGGTTTGCATGCCACGTTTAGCGGCGTTTCGGCGCGTTCGCGTCTAGGAGCGTTTTTGAAAAAATGTTTTTTTAAATGGAAACGCCTGTAAACTAAATGCTCTTAGACGCGAGTTACCGCGTTTAGGCGCGTTTAGGCACGTTTAGGCATGTTTATAAGCTGTTTGGTATTTCAAATGCCTCTGAACTGGCGTCTGAACCCATTTTTTTGCTTTCCAAAACAAGCCTCAACTGCCTGGAAAGGACCTTAAACGACCCTGTGTAAATGTACTGATAAGATAACATAGCGGAAAGTTCAGGGGCAGCTGAAAAAAATGCCCAAATGCCTCTAAACGTCCATTTACCTGCAGCAGTGTAAATGAGGCCTAAACGTCTGCATAACAACGTCATTATTTTTATAGACTAAAAACAAACTGATGAATTAGCAGTTTTCTGTGCTGAGATCAGGCAAGTAGATTTGCATGTGGGAAAAACGCTCCTAGACGCGAACGCGCCGAAACGCCGCTAAACGTGGCATGCAAACCGTGGCAAAATGGGCGTTTTGGACGCCTGTTTCTAGCTGTCAAGATAAAACATTCAGGGGAGGTTGAAACAGCATCCTGTGTAAATGGAGCCTAAAAGTATTATGCTTTATATACTTGTCCAGGTTGTATAACAATCCTGGCAATTTACTAGCTTTTATAAACCATGTCATGTTTTATGCAGGGAATTCCCCGTATCCTTTTCATTCGCAACATGCGCCTTTGTCTTTTGTTATGTCTTGTCTGCTGAAAGTTTACATACAACAGCCTATGTTCACAAATAGAAATAAACTAAAGACAAGCATGTGGGAGAGGGTGCTTTTGCTTTCACTTAAAGGAAGTGTGGGATTTTAGTGATTAAGGTTAAGAGGTTGGTTAGGGGAAAATTTTGCATTATGTGATATGGCTAAGGGGTAAGGTTAGATTTCAAGGGGTTAAACGTTATGTTAGTTTAGTGGTACTCCCGTAGGGGCTACTGGGGATTGTGGTCCTTCTCCCACCCTGCACAGCCAGGCACACTTCAGTCAAGAAACAGTCCTTGTACTTTGTTTTGTTTTGTTTATTTTGGGCAATTAAACTTGGATGGGGATGGGGTACATATGAGATGCCCATTTGAATGAAGATAGGAAATATAGGGACTGAACTATATACACCACTGGTATATACAACTTCTCTTCATCTCCAGCACATACACTTGCTTGCAGACTATCACTCCCAGGACCAGCTAGCACTGTGATTGGGGTGACACTGGCTCAGCCAGGCCCATAGAAAATGCCCTTTGCAGGCAGGGACCGTGTCCCCCTATGGTGTGGCAGCAATAGGTAGTCCTTAGTGCTAGCTGTCCTACATGTGGCTACTGCACCCAGTATCACCTCTTCAGCCCTCCTGGCTGCAGCTGTCCTCCTGACTGTGTGTCACTCAGCAGCCCTCTTGGCTGTTCCTTGTTCCTCCTGGAGACTTGCCAGGCAGTGTTCTCCCACTGTACTCCTTGCTCCTGTGCCTTCTGTCCAGGACACCTCCATGGTTTTAGGAAGGTCCCATCCACACCCGAGCCCAGGCCCAAAGTCACCTCCCTCAAAGGCCACGACAGCCTAACACTCCATCTCCAGCTTCCACCCAAGCAACTTCTCCCCAGCTGGGCTGACCCTGGGTATTTGATGGGGCCTGCCCCCTGCCAAACCAAGTTGGGGATTGGTTAGGGCCCTCAGAATACTCCAGGCAGCTCCACCTTACTTCCCCTCCCATTCTTCTAGATGGCACCAGAACATCCGAGAAGTAGTGGGGAGGTCTCAGGGATGCTGCCTGTGAGTCATTCAGCTCTCCCTGGATTTCTGCCCAACCCAGGACAAAACACAGACAGGCTTGGTTGCCAGCCAATCCTGCATAAATGTACTTGTACTATTTAAAAACTATTTGCACTTCTAGCACTAGAGGGTTTGGCATTCATGGTAAAAGTTAAAATTCAAAATTACCATCATCTATGTGTCACTGACAATGTTTACACCCTTCCATCAAAAACTGCTCTGTGCTGGCCTTGCATGCTCAATACATCCCATAAACATCTATAGACCCATGATTAAGCTCCAAGAGATGGAGCGTAATGTGTTGGGGTGTGGCCTGGCTGGAGTCTGGGCTTAGGCTGTCATTCATCTTACTTTATGCACATGCATCTGCTTCATGATGTGTGGCTTATGGATCTTTTCCTTTGACCTCTAAAGAACCAGCTATGGAACCAGAGACACTCAGGTGACCAGCAGTTAGCTAAAGATTTTCACAGAAGGCTGTAAGCATCACTAGAGGCCATAATAGAGGGGTAAGTATGCCCCTGGAGAGAGTGGGGTGCACTCTAGGAAGGTTAAGCCTTTTACACACTATCAGTTTTTTTTCGTTCAACCAAGTGGGCTGAGCAAAAAAAACTGAGGAGCTTGGGAGGAGCTCACTATACTAACTATCCAATGCTAGTACAGTGATCTCCCCACTGAGCTATTGTGTTCAGACAGGGGGACTGCCAGAACGCACCGGTCAGCATTTACAGCCATTGGCTGCCAGTGCCGATCGGATACTGGTCTTCCAGCATGCCCATTCGACAGAATCCAGGCGACTTCTGTTGAACAGGCTGGTGTACACACGGCTTTCTGTTGAACCAGCCAATACCCGCTGATAATCAGTCCGTGTGTACCAGGCTTTAGGCTTTCAGGTTAGGGTAAAATGATCTTTGTTTATTTGGCTTCATATTGTACAATATTTCTAAGAAAAAAAAAAACATAATTTGTTCCAGCAACCTGAAACTGTCTTGTTAATGGCTTCCTGTAATCTGTGCTTAGAATGGAGGGTTCAACTCTCTAAGCTGATTAGAACTCATTCACTTTGCACAGCGCTTTCGGTATAACACTATGAACTCATTAATAGGAGGGAAGAACACAGCAATGACCTCATCAGCGTGTTGATGTATTTGACCCCCTGCTGATTTTGTACGTTTGCCCAATGACAAAGAAATAATCATTCTATCATTTTAATGGTAGGTTTATTTAAACAGCCAGAGACAGAATAATGCACTTAAAAAAAGTGAAATAAGTATATGATTAATCAGCAAGATTTCTGGCTCCCAGGTGTCTTCTATAAAGGTAACAAGCTGAGATTAGGAGCACTTTCTTAAAGGGAGTGATCCTAATCTCAGCTTGTTACCTGTATAAAAGACACCTGTCCACAGAAGCTATCAATCAGATTCCAATCTCTCATCCATAGCCAGGACCAAAGAGCTGTCCAAGGATGTCAGGGACAAGATTGTAGACCTACACAAGGCTGGAATTGGCTACAAGACCATTGCCAAGCAGCTTGGTGAGAGGGTGACAATAGTTGGTGCAAATGGAAGAAACACAAAATAACTGTCAGTCTCCCTCAGTCTGGGGCTCCATGCAAGATCTCACCTCATGGAGTTTCAGTGATCATGAGAACGGTGAGGAATCAGCCCAGGATTACAAGGGAGAATCTTGTCAATGATCTCAAGGCAGTTGAGACCATAGTCACCAAGAAAACAATTGGTAACACACTATGCCGTGAAGGACTGAAATCCTGCAGCACAAACACAAAGGCACAAACACAGGACAAAGGTATTGGACTGTGCAACATTTTCCATATTAGTACCAGACGTTTCTGGATAGCTACTTTGGTTATCAATAAGCCATCTGGTCACTGCAGAATATCATCCTAAAACCAGTTCATCAAGATGAACCTGCAGGAGGTCATAAAAGAAGAACCTATATCATGGGACAGGCTCCAGACATAGCACCCTGCAGTGGTTTAGAGGGATTGTAAGTTGCATTCAAACACCCTCAATAAGTCATGGGGGACCAAAAAAAATAACATTTAATGAGCTGTTCATCATTGAGAGATCAAAGGACAGGCAGTGGCCTGAGACTGACCTATGTCAGAGAGCTTGCCCACAGTGTGACTGCCAAATTTTGGAGGAGGCCAGTGATAGTGGTAGAATCCTAAGAAAAATGTGGTATGGGCAAGCGATTGCAGGTGTGTGTATCTTTAGTATGCCTGTGTATGATATAAAGGGCAATTTACAAATTTTCTATCTCTGAGCCTCATCCCCAAAGTTTCCCCATATTTACTATAACCTATGCAATATTAACAAAAACATGTGTTATTTTCAAAAACAAAATCTGAATCAAAACAGTAATACACAATATATTTAATGTTTTTGGGGTATGCAATTTATAGCAATTACATTTTGCCTTACATGTTCCTTCCCAGTCAAAGCCCACATTTAGGAGCTGTTAATATTTAAAGCATTTTAAACCCTTAGACAGAAAATCCCCCATTTATAATTCTCCCTACATGTACATTTTCGCATAAACGTCTTTTTTTTACATTTTGCAATAGCAATACACATGAATTTTGTACCAGTTGATATGCTTCTTAGAGACTACATTTCCCATGATTTCTGCATAACACCTTGACAAGGGCATACACTCTTCTCTACTTAAAAGAGAAGTATGGGAATTTTTTTTTTTATTTTAGAATCATACTTACTCATTCTGAAGTTTTTTTCCAGAATTAATACAATCCCCCTTCCATAAATTCCACTCCTACAGACAATGATCCTCTTGTTAAGATAGATAGTATTGCTATGACACAGCCAATATATATGTATGTCTTTTTTGACCACCCTGTACACTCTAAAAGAAAATTGACTATTTGTGACGTATATTCTCTCTTACACATTGTAAAAGTTTATATTTTTGTACTATTTCCTTTTGTAGGTACCAAATAAAACGTTTGTAAACAAAAAAAAAAAGAATCATACTTACCTAAGTGGATGCAGCATCGGTCCTCCAGCACGAACACTGAGAACCAAGCAATCAAACTCCAACAATCGATTGGTTCCTAGAGCTCCCTGAGCAGAGAGCTGGTGACCGTCAGTCATTGTCTTGCTGCTCTGCCCCCCGCCCCCGCTAACTGGAGCGCTGGGCTGTGGAGGGGGTGGGAGCATCCGGCTCAAGCTCTCAGCAGCTCACTGAGAGCCTGAACCAGGTGTTGGTCCAGGCATGTGGGCAGATCATATGGTTCCGATCTTTCCCGAGCTTGGACTGGATTTGTGATGTCAGCCAACAGTGGGCTTCAGCCTGCTGTCTGCTGGAAACAGGTCACAGGAGTGCACAATGAAGTAAACTCCTGTAATCCACAGAAGTACAGCCAAACAAGCTTTAAGCTGCTTTAAGCTGGCCTTACACCTGTAGAATTTTTGTAAAAAATTGTCCTTTTCAGAATATTTGTTCAATTATCTAAGAGTTCAAGGGGGCGATTGGTATCGACCAAAGCTAGCGAACAAAATCGAAGGACAAGGATGGAAAGTTTTTGTTGAATGGGAATGAGCAAATTTGTAGTTGTTAGATTTGGTCACGTGCATAAGTAGGAATGCTCATTCTACAAAAATGGAGAAACTGGCATGTTACTCGAACAAAAGTCATGCAAAATAAGTTGAGTTCATGAAGGCACCATCAAATGGTCAGATGCACGATTTTTATACTTTTCATCAAAACAAAATCCTACAGGTGTAAGGAGCCACTGTCAATCACACAGCTGGACAGCACAAGAGGGAGTGGCATTTACTTGAGGCTGTCACTAGTGTGGGAAAGTGATAGCACCATCAGCATGACCACGCAAGGATGTGGTCCAGGCTGGGACCGCGCACAGCAGGATGACATCTACAGATAGAACATGCATTCTAGCATTGTCATTTTAGTGTTGTCATCCTTTAGGTGGAAGATGCTTTTTTGACCAAACAAATTACATTTTCTGCAGTAAAGAAAGGAGGATGCATAGCAAACAGAAAATAGAAAGCTTTGAGAGATATTCTATAATATATGGTTAATTGAGGGTTTACATACACTTAAATGTCATGGAATGTAAAATTCAGTTAATTTGCAAGTAGTTTTGTTTGGAATTACCAGTAGGGACAAATATTGACTTTCAGTGTTCACTTTGGTGAGGATTCATTTTAAAATGTTTTAGTTTATTAGATGGATATAATTGCTGATCTCATCAACAGATTAATGGCAAAGTACTACCATGATAAAGTTCACTCTCTTACATATGAACAGTTTAGTGGTTTCTTTTTCTAAATTTGGAACTTCAGTGATACTTGGTCAGTGATGGTAACAATTTACAAATCAGCTTCCCACAACTGATGGCAAACCTCTACCTAGTAATAAGGGAGTTTTCACTCCAATATGGAACTGCATTGAGTGTAATAGTTATCTTGCTGTTGAAACCATTAGAAGAAGAATGATGGGTAAAACAAGCTTCATTTTGCTACACCACCAAACAATTATTCAGCTTTAATTTTGTCTTTCAAACTTATGGTTGAATTTTTCTTTTTTTCTTGCAATTAATCTTTAAAGTGTGGCTAGGTGCTGGCTAATTTACCTGCCATGACAGGGGACACTTGCGGCAATTGTCACAAGGAGACTGCTTCCTCTAGTGTTCAGTGCAGGTCCTGCAAGTGAGGATTTGTGACAGAAAAGCAAAGGATCTTGGGACATGTGTTCCAGAAAGCCCAGTTTCCATTTGAGCTGGACCCTTGCTGACTATAATTTTTAGCTGGCTGGAAGGAGAAGACAGAATGCTGGGAGGGATAAATAGCCTGAGGAAAGGAGGAGCTGGCATCTTGGGACGATGGCCTTCACCTGGAAGCAGTAATCTGGAGAGTCTAGCAGAGGGAGTTGAAGCTGCAGCCTAGGCAGCAAGGGGAGAGAGAGCCTCCTGTGTGGACACATCTGTGGTTCAGCAGTGTCTGCCCAGCCTGGTGACAGTCGGAGGATCGTCATTTGCACCTGCCTTGCAGATCCAGTAGCCTCTAGGAGACTGTGGTCAATCATCGTCCCTGAGTGCAGCATCTGCAGGAACTTGCTGCAGGATTTAAACTTTAACCCTTGAGCTTGGTGTGCTACTGAATGTCATTATCTCACCACTACTTTGGGCCACATCACTTGAGCTAGCTAAAGATTCATCAAGACACTTGCTTCAACAAAAGGACTCCTTTGTCCCCCCTCCACCAATTCAAAGGACAGGAACTCTTGGGCATTTACTTGGCACCCATATCACCTAGGGACTCTCTTACACCTAGAGACTAAGGTTGTTTAATTTGGGTATAACATGTCAGGTTGTATTAAGTAATTGTGCCAAGGGTCTTTTGCATCGTAAGGTATAAAGGGAGTAGTCTGACCTCAGAATTGGTCATTCTCCTACCCTTTTCTGACCCATACTCTACACATAGATGGCAATTGGTCAAAGGTGTTGATTTACTGTTTCCTGGGGAACTACAATCATTCATTTGCTTGTTCATATAAAGTGTATACTACTAACCACATTTCTTTTAACTGATCCATTTATGTTGATCATATATACTGCAAAATTCTGAGTAAATATTATTATAATATAAATGATCTGGTTTACTTTGAACTAATCTGTGTCTGCATCTATATGTTTGACTTAAATGTTTGAACCCAGGGTGTCAGAGGCATCAGGAGACTTGCAAGGTCAGGGCAATCAATAGGGTAAGCGGCCCCCACGAGGGTAGCGCTACAAAAGTGACAGTGTGTATGGTGACATGAATCTCTTGCCACATTAACAGGGCTGTCCTAAACGGTAAAATATCTGACTGTGTCAGCAGAAACAAAAATATGTTCATGCTATATCTGGAGTTCTGATTAAATATAACAATTGGCAGGACCAAATCTGGAATACGTGGACTTGTTGATTCCTGGGAGCAGCAGTACACTTAGAGGTCTACTTATTAAAGCGGTTGTCTACCCTTTTTTTGTACTTTTACCTACAGGTAAGCCTAGAATAAGGCTTACCTGTAGGTAAAATGAATATCTTCTAAACCTGTATGGTTTAGAAGTTATTCCCTTTCTAATGTAATATATCGCTATGGCGCATGCGCCGTGTATGTTCCGGCGCATGCGCCGTATATGTGTCCCGGCAAAAGCCGGCATTAGTTCCGGACCCTGCCGGGAAAAACGAGCCCATGCACGGGAGTGACGTTCGCGGCTCCGGCCAGTCACAGCGCCGGAGCCGCGTACCCGGAAGCAAGATCCGGGTGAAGATGTCCGCTCCCACGGAGGGGACCGAGCGGCTCGGTCGGATCTTCGTTTTAAGGTGAGTATTTCATAATGAGCTAGTATGCGGTGCATACTAGCTCATTATGCTATTGTCTTGCAGGTTTTTATTTTTTTTTAAAAAAAAATTTTTTGACTAGACAACCGCTTTAATGTTTATATTTCCCATTGGATTCAACTAGGTAAAGGTCTGAATCTTAGATGAAAGTTGTGTGTGAGAACATTTATAAATAGATCCTTAGTGATCAGGATCACAAAAATTGGGCAGTAAGGCACAAGTGTGCAAAATCAAGTGAGGTAATTCAATAAGTACAGGTTGTGATTGCTCTTTAAATCCTACCTAGCCAACTGCCTGGGGGTCTTTTAGTGTGAGGGGACAGCACAGGGGTCAGGGATCTTTAACTTCCCATATTCCCAGCAGCAGATAACCACCTATCCTTTGGTCCTCCGATGCTCAGACTCGCTCCTCTTTGCAGTGGCAGCTGGTGCTCCATTTTTGGGGAGGAGGAGGCAAAAAAAACACCCGCTATCCTCCTCCCCAGTCAGTCGATCCCCCCGTTTCTCACTCATCCGTCCACCAGCTCCACATTCACCCCATCTAGGTCACGGACAGCTTCGGCTCCTTCCTGCATCTTCTCCTCCTCGGCCCTTCATGGCGGCTTCCCCTGTATCTCCTCCTCCTTGGCGGCCAATACAGTCGCTTCCCTCTCACCCAATCGGGTCTTAAGAACTGCTTCCTGATTGGCCAGGAGGAGAATCAGGAAGACAATAGCGAATATTAATTTGCTATTGTCACACAACTGGGTGGGCTCAGAGCGCAGTGCTCTGCACCCCGAGCCCCCTCCCCTTTTTTGAAGCCAATTAGAGCCTCAGGCTCTAATCGTGCGCTTAAAAAAAAAAAAAACTATTAAAATCCATGCATTTGGTACCCTGCATGTAGATTAGGGGCCAGGCGCATGGATCAGGGGGGCAGCGCCCCAGCCCCCCCTAAGGACGAGCCGGCACTGCCTCTTTGAGACTTTCCAGGCACTGTCACATAGGGAAGGGAAGACAGCTTACTCAAGGCTTTTGTCACTGTTGGATGGATTGGCAGGGAAGCAAAGGAATGGTGAATATATAGGGCTGGGTGGGAAGTGGGGATGTTAAATAGCCCTGCATAGACAAATTAAGGTTTCACGTTAAATCTTTCAGCAGCAAGAGACTGAAACTACCCATGTAGCCGTAGCCTTCCTCAGACAAAAATATTTGTTATCTGTGCCGGTTTTGGTTTAGGCTCATAAGTAGTCTTTGGAGGGCCATGATGTGTCTGTGACCATCACCATGCCTCGAAGCTAAAACTGATTTACTAAAACTGGAGAGTACAAAATCTGGTGCAGCTCTGCAAGGCAGCCAATCGGCTTCTAACTTCAGATTGTTCAATTAAGCATTGACAAAAAAAAATAAATCTGGAAGCTGATTGGTTTCTATGCAAAGCTGCGCCAGATTTTGCACTCTCCAGTTTTAGTAAATCAACCCCTACGTGTATCTCTTAAATTTTTAGTTTTTCTTTTTTCGCAGAGCAGGTTTTTGGTTTGTGAAAATGACACAGGTCCTATTATTACTATTACTATTAAAGAGTAATTCCACTTTTGTTGAGGAGGAATCATTCCCCTCTGGGTAATCTATGTACATTGCAGGGATTTTAAAAAACTTTGGCACAGATTCCTACCTTTTGTTATTCTAAAGAAACCCCTGTGTGTTTGACTGTGTCCATGTGGGAACGTGAATCTAATTGGAGTGGTTTCACAACTATTAATCAGCTGCTGCACCTGCAGGGTTCTAATAAGGAAAATTGCAGGGTCTGCATCCCTTTAGACATGCTTTACTATTGAGAGTATCTCCAAAAAATGACATTTTTGTTGCAGGGGATGCCTGAAATCTGATTTGTATCTTAGGCAGACGTCTGGGAAAATGAGTGAGCCAATCATACAAGCAGGAAATTATGTTTTGTGTACAGAACACCTCCAGGTAGTCATATTGGATTGTATTTACAGGAAATGAAAGGTGATTTTTAATAACATTCAATTACAATATGACTTGTGTTGCAATTGAGTACACTATATTATTTTTTTTATTTGCTATTTTTTTCCCCACGAAAGTGGAGTTATCCTTTAAATAGTAATTAGTGGAGATTAATACAGAACAATTTCTCATTGTTTCAACTTGAGTTGCCTCCTCATCTCTTTAAAACCTGACATATACAAATTATACAAATGGAGTGGTTAATCAGATTAAGGGCCCATTTACACCTCTGCAAAGAGAAGTGTATGTATTTTCAATATACATTATTATAGATAAACCCCACTTTTGTCAAAAATAAGATATACAATTGACAAACAAGCCATTTTGTAATTTGATGTAATTAAAAGCTATCTTTCCACTTTCCTGCTTGTGTGATTGGCTCACAGATTTCTCAGATGTCTGCGCTAAGATTCAAATAAAATGTTAGGCATCCCCTGCAATAGAAATTTGTAACATATGAGCTAAGGGTTAACTACTTCTAAATGGATGCACTGCAGCTATCCCATAATAAAACACTGAAAGTGCACCAGGTGGTTATAATGAACACAGACCCACTTATTTGGGAATGCTTCTGGAAAGGACTTGTTGAAACAAACAGCTTCTTCGGAACAGAGAAAGGTAGGAGCTTGCTGCAAAATGTGTTAAATCTTTGCAATGTACATTAATCACCCAGTAGGCATTGTTTTTTCTCAAAAAAGTGGAGTTGTGCTGTAAGCATGGTTTTTACTGTGCTGCATTTAAAGTGCTTTTATGTATACATTACATGCATTTTACATGTGCTACCATACATCTCTGAAAATTATTTTTTTAAAACCCATCACACAAAAACCCATAGGTTAAAATGATAAAAATGAACCCAGTGAAATATAACTGTACATAACTAGACGCAGTTTAAAATGAAAGAATGGATGTGTAAGCATGCCTTTGTCTCTGACTTAGCTGCTTTTAATTAGCTATAGAGCCTATGTACTATATGTGTATCAGGTGTAAGAGGACAGTGGTGTCTGGGTCAGGTTCAAGAGTGGACTGCTTCTAAACACAATCAACCAGTAGCAGCATGATAGAGCATAACATCATGGAACTAGTACAGTTAAATATGACTAACTACTACCTAACCTGGAACCTTCTTCTTGCCAAGGCTATACAATTTCTGTTAGAATAAAATGTTATTAAATGTTTGCAGAGTTATAGAACTGTAAAAACCCATGACAGCATATCAATTCGGACAGTACATCACCATTAAGATAACTTATAACTTTATAACTTAGGAGTACAAATATTGCTGGTACATAATTGTGGAGCTGTAAACAATTCCAGCTGAGCTTGGAGAGCAAAAGCTTTCTTCGGTGTTCGAGAACAGCGAACGAGTGGTGGAAAGCTGTCACGTGGTAAGGAGTGGGGCTACATGTAGCACCTTTTTTGACCTACTTGATGGACCAGTAAATGTGAGGTGAGGTCTGTATGTCTTATGATGTAAGTTTGTAGGCAGGTGCAGTCTGTACTGCCCACTGTAGGTAGCATGCGATCGAAGCGGCAGTACACAAGGGTTAATGGTTCCTATATGATTTCCTGTGGTCACCAGGGGAACAGCTGTTTGATTGAACGCTGGTGCCCCTCATGACCTCTGTGGCCATCTTGGGTGAAGGCAGAACCTATTTAAGGCCCTGGCTGCCTGTTTTGGCACATATTGTTCTGGTGATTAGTGCAGGGACAGGATCCCCGTCTGTCAGGGACAGTGCACAGCGGCAGGAGTGCAGGGACTACGCTATCGCCACACAGGAAGCCTCCCATTTGGGTATGGACCAGTTAGGCTACAATCCCCCTCCTCGCTGAAGAAGCTGTAGACATCATTGTAAGATAATGCTCCTCTGCTACGGTCTATAAGTGGCTCCAGTTGGCTGTGCCTACACACTGGGCTTATTTGTGTATTGTGAGACTTTCTTAAAGTGATATTAAAGTCTTGTTTTTTTTTTGGTTTGTTAAAAAATAATGAACATGTTATACTTACCTGCTCTGTGTGTTTTTGCACAGAGCAGCCCATATCCTCCTCTTCTCAGGTTCCTCGCCGATGCTCCTGACCCCTCCAGCAGCTTGCTATGGGGGCACCCGAGCCGAGCCGCTGCTCTGTGTGTCCATTCAGACACAGAGCTGTGGTTTGACCCTGCCCCCTCTCTCTCTTTATTGGCTCACTGACTTTGATTAACAGCAGCAAGAGCCAATGGCGGAAGGGAGAGTCCCGGACAGCCGAGGCTCTTGTGCAACATCACTGGCTTGAGATGGGGCTCAGGTAAGTATTAGGGGGGCTGCTGCACACAGAAGGTTTTTTTTTTTATAAAGCATAGAATGTATTAAGATAAAAAAGATTTTGCCTTTAGAACCACATTAATACATGGTTTTCATTCACCTTGTCCTCTGTGTATTCTCTGCCGCCGGCACACCATGCTGCACCCTACCCACAAGTTGTCCAACAAGTTGAAAAACAGAGAAAAAAACAGGGACAGAATCCAATAGGAAAGATCAGTGGTAGCGGCATCAGGGATGGTAATATGGGAGGAATCTGGGGGGTGAATCCATGGCAGTTTTCAACATGTTATAGGTCAACTGTAGTGTTGGAGTATCAAAGGGGCAGCAAGGACCAGTCAGGATCCCTTGGGAGGTAGCGTACAACCCATAGGGTCCAGATTCACTCAGGTTTCAGAATCTTTTATAATTGCACCCATCTTCTCTTTAATCAAGAACCGTGTCATCCTGTTTTACGTGAGTACCCATGGGATTAGAAGGCCACCATGCCTTTGCCAGAAGTTGTATTGCGTAAGGACCAAACAATTTCATATTTGTCCTGTGACAAAGGTGACACCTAACTTGTACAGATGGGAATAACACCATTTAATTGCATTGAGGGCATCACTTTGCATGTAATAAGTGCTAGGAAACAGAATCCTTAGAGAAATGATATACACGGGGAACTTCTAAAAGAAATAATTGATCTCACAAAGGATTAGAGTGACTATAATAATGACTATTTGTCACAACACAGGAAAACACTTAGTAGAACACAGACACAGATAGTGTAAACTGAGTGTATGTTTTGACCTGCATTCCTGTTTTGCGGCCCCTTGTGAATTAAAGAGTCTTATTAATCTGTATTCAGTTGGGTAACATTAGCTGGATAGATTGCAGAAGTGGTATAGGGTAATTATGGTTTAAAAAAAGATCACTTCATGTGATGTGAATGAATCATGAATCCTTACTCAAAACAGAATTTTTTTATTAATTTAATGAGTGCTATTTTTTTTGTGTGTTGTTTTTTTTGTTGGAGGGCAGGGGTTGGTTGGCGTTAACATGCTTTCTACTATATATGGAGCTCTAAGTTGGTTGCACTTTAGCTGGCCAATAGAGAATAGTATTACCTCTCTCACTATCACTTTCATACCATTATATATTTGTTCTGCTGCTGAATAAACTCACAAACTTCTGGAAATACAAAGTATCATGACCTTCCAAATATAACATAAAAAAGATAACATTGTAAATGTGATTTGGCTGTACATGTTGGGGTTGATTTACCAAAGGCAAAAAGTGTGTTCGCTTTGCAAGGAAAGTAGCACTTTGCAGGGGAATTTGTCCCAGAGCTTTGTGGATGTGGTGAAGTTTCACTTTGCAAAGAAGAGACAATCACGAGCAAGGAAAGTTAAAAGAAACAGCATATTTGCTTGCATATGATTGGATGATGGAAGTCAGCAGAGCTTCACCCCATTTGCTAAGCTCTGGGGCAAATTCTCTTGTCTAATGCAATCTCCTTGCAAAGTGAATTCTCTTTTGTAAGCCTATGGGGGAGATTTGCTACAACTGGTGTACACCCCGGAATCTGGTGCAGCTGTGCATAGTAACCAATCGGCTTCCAGGTTTTATTGTCAAAACGTAATTGAACAAGCTGAAATTAGAAGCTGATTGGTTACTTTGCACAACTAAACCAGATTCTGTGTGCTCCAGTTTTAGTAAGGCCACTTTCACAATGCTATACCCATGCAGCACAGCTGCGGTAAAACTCTGCTCATTTTAGCGGTGTTTTACCGGCAAAGCAGCGCTGCTTTTGGCACGGGAGCCCAACGCTTTTAACCCCCCCCCCCAGGTGGTTAAAAGCGCCGGTTAGTGGTGCTGCTGAAGCACTGTGCTGGCGCTTCAGCAGCTGTGCCCATTCATTTCAATGGGCAGGGCGGTGTAGGAGCGGCGTATACACAGCTCTCTCATCGCCCCAAAGATGCTGCTTGGAGAACTTCTGTGAATGTCCCGTAAGTGCACTGCCCCAGTGTGAAAAGTCACACTGAGGACAATGGGCAGGAGTTTTGAGGCGATTTTCAGGCGTGATTTAGAGGCTATTTCTAGCGCTAAACCGCCTGAAAACTGCCTCAGTGTGAAAGGGGCCTAAATCTTCACCTTTGTGTACTAATGCTCTACACATTGGCCTTGAGTGAGTTGAGTAAATTTGGGCCTTTATGTATGCCCCTCATCCTTTCCTAGCAGTAGGCCTTTGGCTTGTTCACACCATGCGTGATGCTTCTCTCTTTGCAATGTTGCTGCATTATTGGAACTTAAAGTAGTTCTAAAGGCTGAAGGTTTTTTACCTTCTTGTATTCTATACAGGAAGGTAAAAAACCTACTGTTTGCAGCACCCCCCCCCCCCCCAATCCTTACCTGAGCCCCCAGCGATCCAACAATGTTCACACTAGCCTTGGCTGTATGGGGTCTCTCCCTCCTCATTGGCTAAGACAGCAGCGGGAGCTCATTAGCTCCCACTGCTGTCAATCACAGCCCGTGAGCCAATGATTAGAAAGCGGGGGGGCCAGCTTTATGTGTCATATGGACGTATAGAGCAGTGGCTCAGGAGTGAGCATGCAGCTGTGCCCCAAGGGCAAGCAGCTTTCTCTGGGGGTACTGCTCAAGGGGTGGGGGGGGAGCCAGGAGCACTGGCAGGGGACCAGAAAAGAAGAGGATCAGAGCTGCTCTGTGCAAAACCACTGCACAGAGCAGATGAGTATAACAGGTTTGCTATTAAAAAAACAAAAAAGCAAATCTTAAATAACCCTATAACACATTTTGTTTCCCACTGTATGTTATTTCGACAGCAGATCAGCAGCCATAATCACTGGATACTCAGCAGTCATTAGATGGCTTGGTACACAGAGACACTGTACCCAACTGACTGGAGCGGCTAGGTACCATGTGATCGCTTTGATTAGTCATCTCAGAGAGCACATGGTGCTGTTTACAGTGCAGATCCCTCCCCTTCCCTTACAACAGGGGAAGGAGAGAGATCATATTAATTGTGAATGGGGACAGAATTAATGGATCAGCAGCTGTAGATCCATTCATACTGTTTTAGTGAAACAGGAATCAGTTTGATTAACCCTTTCATGCCCCCCCCCCTCCCCTACACGTACTATCTCCATGCTGTCTCTATGGGGTTGATCTACTAAAACTAGAGAGTACAAAATCTGTTGCAACTCTGCACAGAAACCAATCAGCTTCCAGGTTTGTTTTTGTCAAATCTTAATAGAACAAGCTGAGGTTAGAAGCTGATTGGCTACCATGCACAGCTGCACCAGGTTTTGCACTCTCTAGTTTTAATAAATCAACCTCACTGGGACCTGCAAATTAACCCCTCACCTCCTTTATCCTGCACATCTGAACATTAGCCCCTTCATCTCCATCATGCCACTCTACGTGAACAATACATTAACCCCTTCACATCTGCCTTCCTCTGTGTTCGACTTGTACATGTATCTAGTGCTCCATTTTCAAGCTCCAGGTTTAACCCCCTCAGTACAGCATATTTTTAATTTCAAAAATATTGTGGCAAATAATTAGATCAACTTGGGGTTTTAACTTTCCAAAAAGGGTATTTTTATATATATATAAAAAAAAAAACAGTTATTAAATAACAGCAAAAGAAACATGTATCTGTCTCGAAAAATGATTTAAAACTCAGTTGCAGACAGTGCTGCCCGATGGAGTAAATGTCAGTCAAACTATCACATTGGTGAAAACAGAAAAATGGCCTAGTAATGAAGGGTATTGCAGGGTGGTACTCAAGGGGTTAAAGTGGGAGTGAATTCCCATGCATGCCTTTTACCTATAGACAAGCCCATAGTAAGGCTTTCCTATAGGTACAGTAAATATCTAATAAATGTGCACCATTTAGGAGATATTTACTTTTGATTCTGTTGGTGACGTCACCGGTGCGTGTGCTCTGAAAGAACGACATACCACCCCGTTCCTTCAGAGTACTGTGCCGTGAACAGCAGCTCCTGCGCGCATACATCATATGTCATCGCGACTCTGGCCGCTCATGCAGCTGGAGACCATGAACCCGGAAGGAAGACCGGGTGAGGATGGAAGCACCTTCAGTGGTGACAGCGCACCGCTGGATGGCTTTGTTCTAAGATAAGTTTCACATAATGTGCTAGCGATGCATACTAGCACATTATGGCTTTACCTTGCAGGATTTAAAAAAAAACAAGACAACGGTTTACTACAATGTCACTTTCATAATCTTCAATAAAGTTCTAACGGAAAAAAAAGGTAAAAAATGTGATGGCTCAGGATTGGCACACTGACATCTTTCACCCCAGTGCACACCAGCGGCCCTGCAATTGGCATGGATTACTGGCGTGAATGAACTCTACTGTAAAATGCTGCACCTGTGTTGTAGAAGATGCGTCTTGTTTGTTGCAGAGTTTGTCCACAGGGGGCCAGTGTTGAGTTATAATATATGGAACAGACATTCACTTTATTTCTCATAGCAAAATCAGAATGACTTTTTAATGCAAGTATAATAAATTGCTAACAGATCTTTATGAAATGCTCACAATGATGGTCCTTTGATTTTAATGCATTAAAAAAAATGTGTCTCTTTCTTGTGGGCAAAGACATCTGTAAATATTGGCTACTTCCAGATAAAAAAAAGAATATTTTGTAAAGTGCACCTTCCTTGTGACACACACAGGCCTGTACTGGCCATCGGGACTACCGGGAGTTTCCCGGTGGGCCGATGGCTCAGTGGGCCGGTTCAGTGACAGACAGCCTGTTAAAGTCATGGCTGTGCGCCTCGCACAGCCATGACTTTACAGCAAGCAGGTCCGTGGAGGAGAAACTGTTGTGTCCCTCCCCCCCTTGAACTGTGTGAGGCTGTGAGCAGAGGGCTGTTTCCTGCCCCTCCCTCCTCCCCCTCCTCCTTCGGTCAGCAGCAGGAAGAGTGTCTCTATGTGGATTGTGGAGAGAGCACTGCAGCTGCGGGCTCTTCACCCCCTCCCTCTCCTCCTCGTGCTGCTGTACTCGGGAGCTGGGAATGAAAAAATAGCATAAAGGAGGATCATGGGACATGTAGTCCGGAGAACTGGCAGACCCATCGCAATCCTAAGAGAGGAACTGCAACCCCCAGCATGCCCATCTG
>BLSH010504932.1:339805-359590 GCA_018402905.1 Glandirana rugosa
TTATGATAAAGTTCCGTGACATTCATTTCTAAAAATTTAAAACCGTAGTGTCGTAATTTTCGTTCACTTACATTTATTGTCTAAAATAAAACAGTAATAATTTCAGTCTGAAGGTGACACAAGATAAAGTCCTCGACACTTCCCGCTTTGTAAGCAATGTCTTGTACGTCGTTATTACATTCAGTGTTGCGGTTATAAGTAAAGGAAAGGAGGTAACAGAGGTTCAAGGCTTCAGATCTCAACCACGTTCAGGAACAGAGACAAAAGGATGCGATGAAGAAGGAGACGAAGTGAATTTAGGTAACTGTCGAGCCCCGAAACTTTGCGCAATTGCGTATAGTTTATGTACTGTATTTGTGCGCGTTTGCAAAATTAAAGTGGGCCGTCTGGATGAAATCCAGGGCCAAATTTTTGTCCCAGTCCAGCCCTGGACACACATAAAATGTTGTGAATCACGGGCTTGGCAGGAAGACTTGACTGAAGAAAGACAGCACCAGGATGTGTAAGTTCAAAGCCCCGAGCTGTCAATGGATTTAAGTGAAGCAGAGGAAGAAGTAGCGTAGGAAAACAGAGACAAGGACTTGCACCAACTCTAGACTTCGGAACTTGGAGACAATGGAGGAAAGGAAATGAATATTGGCGTTGTGACTTACATTATTGCTGCATGTTCTGTAACGAATGTTTCGCCCTTCACAGCTCCTGAAATAGAACACAGTGGAAGTCTGACTTTAATAATGACAAAATAAAATCTGTTATTTACATTCACTTGCTTTTAATGCTGTGATGCCAAAATTTAAAAATCTTTACTTACAGTGCCTTGAAATAGTATTCATACCCCTTGCAATTCCCCACATGTTGTCATGTTACAACCAAACATGTAAATGTATTTTATTAGGATTTTATGTGATAGACCAACACAAAGTGGCACATAGTTGTGAAGTGGAAGGAAAATGATAAATGGTTTTCAATTTTTTTTTACAAATAAATCTGTGAAAAGAGTGGCATGCATTTGTATTCAGGCCCCCGAGTCAATACTTTGTAGAACTACCTTTCTCTGCAATTACAGCTGCAAGTCTTTTTGCGGATGTCTCTACCAACTTTGCCCATCTAGAGAATGACATTTTTGCCCATTCTTCTATGCAAAATAAGTCAAACTCTGTCAGATTGGATGGAGAGCGTCTGTGGACAGCAGTTTTCAAGTCTTGCCACAGATTCTCAACCATTCCATTGTAGCTCTGGCTGTATATTTAGGGTCGTTGTCCTGCTCAAAGGTGAACCTCCGCCCCAGTCTCAAGTCTTTTGCAGACTCTTAACAGGTTTTCTTCTAAGATTGCCCTGTATTTGGCTTCATCCATCTTCCCATCAACTCTGACCAGCTTCCTTGTCCCTGCTGAAGAAAAGCATCCCCACAACATGATGCTGTCACCACCATGTTTCACAGTAGGGATGGTGCATTCAGGGTGATGTGCAGTGCTAGCTTTCTGCCACACAAAGCCTTTTGCTTTTAGGCCAAAAGGGTCAATTTTGGTCCCATCGGACCAGAGCACCTTCTTCCACATGTTTACTGCGTCCTTCACGTGGCTTCTTGCAAGCTACAAATGGGGCTTTCTTTCAACAATGGCTTTCTTCTTGCCACTATAAAGGTCAGATTTGTGGAGTGCGTGACAAATAGTTGTCCTGTGGACAGATCCTCTCACCTGAGCTGTGGATCTCTGCAGCTCCTCCAGAGTTACCATGGGCCTCTTGGCTGCTTCTCTGATGAATGCTCTCCTTGCCCGGCCTGTCAGTTTAGGTGGACGGTCATGTCTTGGTAGGTTTGCAATTGTGCCATACTCTTTCCATTTTTGGATGATGGATTGAACAGTGATCCGTGAGATGTTCAAAGCTTGGGATATTTTTATAACCTAAACCTGCTTTTAACTTCTCCACAACGTTATCCCTGACCTGTATAATGTGTTCATTGGCCTCATGATGCTGTTTGTTCACTAAGGTTCTCTAACAAACCTCTGAGGGCTTCACAGAACAGCTGTATTTATACTGAGATTAAATTACACACAGGTGGACACTATTTACTAATTAGGTGACTTCTGAAGGCAATTTGTTCCACTAGATTTTAGTTAGGGGTATCGGAGTAGAGGGGGCTGAATACAAATGCAAGCCACACTTTCAAATATTTATTTGTAAAATTATTCGAAAACCATTTATCATTTTCCTTCCACTTCATAATTATGAGCCACTTTGTGTTGGTCTATCACATAAAATCCCAATAAGATACAGTTACATTTTTAGTTGTAACATGACCAAATGTGGAAATTTTCAAGAGGTATGAATACTTTTTTAAGGCACTGTAAAGCAGTATTCAGCCCAAAAGAAAACATTTATTACATTGCAGTTTACCGTTTCTGAGATATGATGGCTGCATCCATTTTCTTTTTAGGCTTTCTTTCCTTTAGGCTCCATTCACACCTAGAGGATTTGAGTCATGGGCGGAATTGCCACTATTCTGCCCGCAATTCCAAAATCGCGGCAAAACACAGGTCACATTTGCGATGCCATTACTTTAATACTGCCCACTTTCACTCCCTTCCTGCACAGGCCATTTTTCAGCTTTCATCGCTGTCACACGTTGAATGACAATTGCGCGGTCATGCTACACTGTAACCATGATACTTTTTTATAATTTTCTCCAAACAAATTAAACTTTCTTTTGGTGGCATTTAATTACCGCTGGGCTTTTTATTTTTTACAAAAAAAAATACCGGAAATTTTGGGGGAACATTTTTTTCTTAGTTTCTGTCAGTAAATTTTGTAAATAAGTGATTTTTCTCCTTCACTAATGTGCGTTGATGAGGCTGCACTAATGGGCACTGATGAGGTGGCACTTATGGGCACTGATTAGGTGGCACTGATGAGGAGGCACTAATATGCCACACTTATGGGCACGGATAGGTGGCACTGATATGTGGCACTGATAGGTGGCACTGGTGGGCACTGATAGGTAGCACTGGTGGGCACTGATAGATGGCACTGATAGGCGGCACTGGTGGTCACTGACAGGTGACACTGATGGGCGACACTGATGGGCATTGGTGAGTGGCCCAGATGGGCGGCACTCATGGGCATTGATGAACAGCAGTGATGGGCATTGATGGGCAGCACTGATAGCCAGCATTGACTGGCATCACTAATGGGTACGGATTGGTCGCACTTGTGAGCACTGATTGCTGGCACTGTTGGGCACTGATTGCTGGTACTGGTAGGCACTGATTGCTGGCACTGGTGGTACTTTATTGTGATCAGGGAACTGATGATAAGTGCCCTGATTAAATGTCCCCTGCGAGGAGATGCAGCTGATCGGCTCTCCTCACCACACACCCTGTCAGTGTCCGATTACCTGCATTTCCGTGTTTACATGTGACCGGCTGTGATTGGATACAGCCGATCACATGGTTAAAGAGCCACTTTATTGGCTCTTTACAGCGATCGGGGTCGCGCCGTGCCCTTACAACACGGGGGAAGCCGCGATAACCACACTGCACGCCCCTGCGGTCACGCCAGAGTGGGCGTTCTGGGACGAAGTCATATGAGGTCTTCCCGGAACGAGAGCGGCACCGTCCCTCCCCCATTTGACGGCGGGCGGGCGGCAAGTGGTTAAAGAGGAAGTAAACTCTGCTTTTTATTTTTTCCTTCTTCTTACCAGCAAAGTAAATGCATAGTGTGTTAGTATGCATCACATACTAGCACATTATGTGAAACTTACCTGCAGACGAAGCCCTCGTGGTTCCCGTTGGAGGCTGCATCCATCTTTGCCTGTCTTGCTTCCAGGTCCGTGGACTTCGGCTGTGTGACTGGCCGGAAACCACATGACGTCACTCCCGCACATGCGTGCAGGAGCCGCCGGTCACGGCACAGCCTTCTGAAGAAACAGCCCGGATGGCCCTTTCCTTCAGAGCGCATGTGCCGATGACATCATCAACGCAAAACACAGTAAATATCTCCTAAACTTCTTATAGGCTTACCTATAGGTAAAAACATTAGAGGGAAGTTTACTTCCTATTTAATGGCACCCCAACCGTGGTGCAATTTTGCTGCGTTTGTCATGCGATAAATCGCACTGTAATCATGGCAAAATCGAAACGTGCAAAGCTTGTCACTCAAAAAGGAGAGGGAGCTTCTTTTAGGTGACAGTGTCAAGCTATGATTGCAGCACGAGTTATCGCACGACAACCACAACAAAATTGCACCACAATTGGGGTGCCATTAAGAAGTAATGGCATCGCAAACACGCCCCGCCTTTTGCAGTGATTCTGGGATTGTGGGCAGAAGTGTGTTGATTTCACCCACTATTCAAAATGCCTAGGTGTGAATGGAGCCTTATTTTTTACCTGGCCAGTAAGTCTGTTGCTTTTTTAAAAACAAGAACAAGCACTTCTGCAGATGTAGCAGTTACAGGGAAGAGACAAACCATTTAACATTGACAGGGGAGCTTACAATGAGCAGCTATTATTTATTCATGCAAAACCTTTATCCCAAGAAGAAACACTAAGGTCTATTTACTAAAGCTGGAGAGGGCAAAATCAGATTCAATTCTGCATAGAAACCAATCAGCTTCCAGGTTTTATTGCCAAAGCTTAACTGAACAAGCTGAAGTTAGAAGCTGATTGGCTACCATGCACCGCTGCACCAGAGTCTGAGGCCCCATTCTCATCTGAACATTTTGTAGCTTGAAGCCTGAAGCTACAAAACACTGGAGGGGAAAAAAAATCAATGATTCTCTATGGACATGGTTCACATCTCCACTCCAAAACGCCTGAAGCCAAAAGCCTGAAAACGCCTGAAGCTCAAACAAGTTCTGGAAGTATTTTTGTAGCTTGATTTGGGTGTTTTTCTGCTTTTTACATTGGTGACCTTTTGACCTGTACAAAATCGTGGCAAAAACGCGGCACAAATGCGGTAAAAATTGCGGGTAAATTCTCACGACTTCCTGCCTGAAAACAACACACTCAGGTGTGAATGCAGCCTGAGAGCTCCAGTTTTAGTAATTCCACCCCACTGTTTGCTGTAACTGCTTATAAAGTGTTATCTGGAGACTGGTTAGTAAGTGTATCCAAATCATCTAGTACATATAACAGCCCCCCTCCTAGGTTAACAATGCTGCTGTCCAAAGGTGCCCCCTGTGCTCCTTTATCCAGAGTGCAGGCACTTTTGTAGCAGAACAAGCTGTCCTGGAAATGTAGCAGTTAGAGTGTTAAGACAAACCATTTACCACCGACAGGGGTGCTTACAGTCAGCTTTTTTATTTATGCAAAACCTTTATCCCAAAAGAAAAATATCTGTTTGCTGTAACTGCTTATGTAATTGCAGTGTGAGCTGGAGTTTGGCTTCAATTTCTTGGTGTATCTAAATCTGATAGTACATCTAAAACTATCCTCCCCCCAGATTCACATGGCTGCTGTCCATAGATGCCCCTGTGCTCATTCATCCAGAGTGGGGGCACTCTAATAAAGGAGGTGTGTTAATTGCCAGATCACCAATTGAAAACAGAGGGGTAAAAAAATCAAAAAAAGAAATCGAATGCAGCCACCACATCTAAGGATTGGTAAGTTGCAATACATTATATTTTTGGTTTTGGGTTTATCCCGTTCCATACCGAGTCATTGTAAAATATGACGTCATATGACGTCGGCCGCTTTTTGCCGCTACTGTGGACCTCAGGGGGCCCGCAGAGCGGCGATCGCGGATCGATCGTGTTCCCGGGGGTCGAGTCCCCCCCCATCGGAGTAAAGAGCCAATCGATTTGGCTCTTTACTACGTGACCGGCTGTGTCCAATCACAGCCGGTCACTACCGACCTCCATGTGCACGCCGCTCGTGCGCGCCACTGGGGGCACGCAGCGCGGCGATCTGGGCTGAGGCTTGTCCCTCGGACAAATCACAGCCAGTCACATGATGTAAACAAACTGCGGTAACGAGCTGTTACCGGGTTCTCCCTGTCACACACTGATCGTGTGTGAGAGGGAGATTGCGGTAACAGCTTGTTACCGCCTACTGTGTACACCAAGCACACTGATCACCCCCCCTAATAAAAAGTACCCCATCAAAGTACCTGTCAGCTGTCCATCAATTGATGGGTTGGTGACAGGTAAAGTCGCTTCCATGTAGATGGGGATCCGACTTGGAGGCGGCTTCTATTGAATCCTATGGGCACAAGTCAGATAGAAGTCGCCTAGAAGTAGTACAGGAACCTTTTCAGAAGTCGCTTGAAGTCGGAGCGACTTCAGTCGTGTATATTAAGACGGCTCCCATTTATTTCAATGGGATTTCAAATGTCAAGCGACTTGAGGCAACTCAAGTCAGATCGCAAGTCGCCCCTGTGTGAACGGGCACTATAACTTTCACACAGACCAAATAATATACACTTATTTGGGTTATTTTTACCAAATGTAGGTAGCAGTATAGGTTTTGGCCAAAATTTATGAACAAAAATTACTTATTTGCAAAATTTTATCATGGAAACTAAAAAAAAAGGGTTTTTTTTTCCCAACATTTTCACACTTTTTTCACTTATGTCACAAAAAATAAAAAACCCAGAGGTGATTAAATACCACCAAAAGAAAGCTTTATTTGTGTGAAAAAAAAAAAAAAAAATGTTGTTTGGGTGCAGTGTAGCATGGGAGAGTAATTGTCATTCAAAGTGTGAGAGCGCTGAAAGCTGAAAATTGGACTGGGCAGGAAGGGGGTATAAACGTCCTGTATTGAAGTGGTTAATACTGATTTAAGGATGACTCTTACCAATACAATAGGACTGTTTGGATGGCCAAGTCAATAGTGGAACTAGTGATATCAATGATAAAATCAATACTTGTCATGTCCAGGTACCTCTATCTGAGTAATATGAAGATGATGTATATCAGTATTATACAGTGTTTTATTGTTTTAGTAATTGGAAATCCGCCAAGTGCAATGTTACCTGTAGTGAAGTGCATGCTAGGACAGCAGAGCTGCTGGTTACTGTAGAAATGACAGTTCTATTCATGCCAGACATTACACACAGCACCTTTTCTCTGGCACTGGACTGACAGTTCCGCCTATAGTACAGTGAAGAGATTGTGTCATTCAGGGCTCATTCACATGAGTGCCAATACTCTGTGTTCTTAAAGCCTCATATCTACTCTTCAATGCCTGGCATAAATACAGTGCCTTGAAAAAGTATTCATACCCCTTGACATTTTCCACATTTTGTCATGTTACAACCAAAAATGTAAATGTATTTTATTGGGATTTTATGTGATAGACCAACACAAAGTGGCACAGAATTGTGAAGTGGAAGGAAAATGATAAATGGTTTTCAAATTTTTTTTACAAATAAATCTGTGAAAAGTGTGGGGTGCGTTTGTATTCAGCCCGCCGAGTGAATACTTTGTAGAACCGCTTTTCCCTGCAATTACAGCTGCAAGTCTTTTTGGGGAAGTCTCTACCAGCTTTGCACATCTAGAGAGGACATTTTTGCCCATTCTTCTTGGCAAAATATCTCAAGCTCTGTCAGATTGGATGGAGAGCATCCGTGAACAGCAATTTTCAAGTCTTGCCACAGATTCTCAATTGGATTTAGGTCTGGACTTTGACTGAACCATTCTAACACATGAATTTGCTTTGATCGAAACCATTCCATTGTAGCTCAGGCTGTATGTTTAGGGCCATTGTCCTGCTGGATGGTGAACATCCACCCCAGTCTCAAATCTTTTGCAGACTGACAGATTTTCTTCTAAGATTGCCCTGTATTTGGCTCTATCCATCTTCCCGTCAACTCTGACCAGCTTCCCTGTCCCTGCTGAAGAAAAGCATCCCCACAACATGATGCTGCCACCACCATGTTTCATGGTGGGGATGGTGTGTTCAGGGTGATGTGCAGTGTTAGTTTTTCACCACACATAGGGGTTGATTTACTAAAGCTGGGGAGTGCAAAATCTGGTGCAGCTGTGCATGGTATCCAACCACCATCTAACTTCAGCGTGTTGAAATAAGCTCTGACAAAGAAACCTGGAAGCTGATTGGTTTCTGTGTAGAACTGCACCAGATTTTGCACTCTCCAGCTTTAGTAAATCAACCTTAGAGTGTTTTCCTTTAGGCCAAAAAGTTACATTTTGGTCTCATCTGACCAGAGCACCTTCTTCCACATGTTTGTTGTGACCCCCACATGGCTTCTCGCAAACTACAAACGGGACTTCTTATGGCTTTCTTTCAACAATGACTTTCTTCTTGCCACTCTTCCATAAAGGGTAGATTTGTGGAGAGCACGGCTAAAAGTTGTCCTGTGGACAGATTCTCCCAGCTGAGCTGTGGATCTCTGCAGCTCCTCCAGAGTTACCATGGGCCTCTTGGCTGCTTCTCTGATTCTCTGATTAATGCTCTCCTTGCCCGGCCTGTCAGTTTAGGTGGGCGACCATGTCTTGATAGGCTTGCAGTTGTGCCATACTTTACATTTTCAGATGATGCATTGAACAGTGCAATGTTTAAAGTTTGGGATATTTTATATAACCTAACTCTGCTTTAAACTTCTCCACAACTTTATCCCTGACCTGTCTGGTGTGTTCCTTGGCCTTCGTGATGCTGTTTGTTCACTAAGGTTCTCTAACAAACCTCTGAGGGCTTCACAGAAGAGCTGTATTTATACTGAGATTAAATTACACACAGGTGGACTCTATTTACTAATTAGGTGACTTCTGAAGGCAATTGGTTCCACTAGATTTTGTTTAGGTTTATCAGAGTAAAGGAGGCTGAATACAAATGCACGCCACACAATCCCAATAAAATACATTTATGTTTTTGGTTATAACATGACAAAATGTGGAAAATTTCAAGGGGTATGAATACTTTTTCAAGGCACTGTATTACAATGGGCACCACACACTGCAGTACAAACAGGAGCAGTAGTGTTGTGTTAAACACTAAGCAAGATGTCACTTTTAGGAGGCATCACTGGTTTCAATGGTAGTGCGCCGTAACTGCACCTTAACCATGCCTATAGCATTTATGGTACTTTAGTGAAGCATTTATAAAGTGTTAGCTGGGCATTGGGGGAGAGACAGTGGAGGTTCCTGCATCCCAAAATGCACTGGGAAATAATAGAGAACTAGGACAGAGCATCTCCAGCCACTTCTTGTTTGTAACACCATTTGCTTCTGAGTGCAGGCAAAAGAATCAACCAGCCAGCAATTATTGCCAGTGGCAAAGCTCTTTAGGTCAGCAACGTGTCTGTGCCAGCAAGAGTCCATGGCAGCAAGCAACCACACTAGCAAGTGTCAGTGCCAGCAAGCAACCTATAATCAAAAACTTTTGGGAATATGCCCACAATATGTGGTAAAGGGTATGGAAATGCCTCTTGGAAAGTCTCTGCAAGACTATGGGATGCATCCAATGCCAACACAACACCCTCCTCTTTTTCCACCGGGCCATTCTTTCCATGATCATCTTGAGCTGGAGCAAGCCAAACGTCAATAAGATCAAAGTATAGCAATTCACAAAAATTGTGTATCACTCCACAACCTAATCACTATTCAAAGCACATGATTCCCTCTACATCACTTCCCCCTTTAACCACTTGCTGGCCGCGCTATAGCCGAATGATGGCTACAGTGCGGGTGGCTAGTTCTGGAAGGTTGTCATATGACGTCCTTCTGTAATCGTGCCCCCTGCAGAGTGCGGGCAGTGCGCTCTGTGATCACAGATTGAAGTCAATCAGTGTCTCTACCACATGATCAGTCCACTCACAGCTGAGCATGGATGTACAGTAAGGCCCCATACACACAGGCGTATTAAAAATATAAGCTGCAACGTCGGGACCGACGTCAGGAAAAAATTGGCGTCAAAAACGCGATTTTGTCAGCGTTTTGAATCGGCGTTAATGCGTGTTAGTGAGCTTCGGCGTTAATGCGCGTTTTGTTTAAAAAAAACATTCTTCTGCTATTTTTTAACCTGAAAACGCTGGCACTAAAAACGCTGGTTAACTACTTGCTGACCGTCAACCGCAGGTTGACGGCGACAAAGTGGCTTGATATCGCAAACCGCCTTCATACGAAGGCGGCTGCGAGATCGTCCACTGTGAGCGTGCGCACGCCCGCGCGCTCACTGTGTTGGGGGGGCCAGGGAGCGGGTGCGGCGGACTCGATCACCGCCGGCCACCCACGATGCCCCCCCGCACTGAAAGAAAGGAGGTCCGTGTAAGTAAACACGGACCTCCGTTCTGTGAGAGGGGGAAGGGCTGTGATCACAGCCTTCCTCTATGTGGAAGCTGTGATCACTTCCCTTCACCTGCTAGGGCAGCCCACACACAGTAAGAACATGCCCAGGGAACACAGTTAACCCTTAGAGCGCCCCCTGCAGGTTCACTGCCAATGGCATTTACACAGTAATCAGTGCATTTTTATAGCACTGATCACTGTATAAATGCCAATGGTCCCAAAAAAGTGTCAAAATGTTCCGACATGTCTGCCCCAATATCGCAGTACAGCTAAAAATCGCAGATCGCCGCCATTATTAGTAAAAAATAAAAACCCCAGAAATTAATTCTCATCTTTTTTTATCACAAATATGAGGAAGAATAAAAATCGGCCAAAACCGATGAAAAAAATGTTTTTTTGTATTTTTTTTTGGAGTTGTATTTAAGCAAAAAGTAAGAAATTTGGGTTTTTTTGCAAAATTGTCGCTCTTCTTTTGTTTATAGCGGCGATCAGAAATGACGCAGCGATGATCAAATACCACCAAAAGAAAGCTCTATTTGTGGGAAAAAAGGACGCAAATTTCGTTTTGGTACAGCGTCGCACGACCGCGCAATTGTCAGTTAAAGCGATGCAGTGCCGAATCGCAAAAAGTGCTCTGGTCCTAAAGTGGGAAATCCTTCCGGGGCTGAAGTGGTTAATGTCGCTACAGCGTTAATGCGCATTACTGATCGCTAGTGAGCGATTTGCCGATTCAGGGTCTAAAACGCTCTAACGCTGCAGCTTCAGAATGCGCTGGCTGTGGGTTCTGCTTTCAGCTCACTAATGCCGACGCCCCCTCTAAGCTCAAAAACTGGAGCGTTTTTATGGGGCCATTGAATAGCATGGAGAGCTGCAAAAAATGCTCAAAAACACGGTGGTAAAAAACGTCCATGTGTATGAGGCCTTAATAGAAGCTGGGGGAGAAGGGAGACGATAACTGGCTTCTCTAAAAGGGACATGTACACTGATAATCATGATAATAAGTCGAGTACAGATATCTCACCAGGAAATAAGGCGGTTTACCTCTCCAGCACAGCCTTTCTCAACCTTTTTAACATAGAATAATCCATTAAAATGACTTCCCGGGCTCAGGGAAACCCTGGGAATAATTAATATATCTACAGCTCATGGTGCATTAGTGTGAAAGTACCTGGGTAGAATGCTCGTTACATTCGTGGTCACTGGGAAGAATGCTCCTTACATTCGTGGTCACTGGGAAGAATGCTCCTTACATTCGTGGTCACTGGCAAGAATGCTCCTTACATTCGTGGTCACTGGGAAGAATGCTCCTTACATTCGTGGTCAATGGGAAGAATGCTCCTTACATTCGTGGTCAATGGGAAGAATGCTCCTTACATTCGTGGTCAATGGGAAGAATGCTCCTTACATTCGTGGTCACTGGGAAGAATGCTCCTTACATTCGTGGTCACTGGGAAGAGTGCTCCTTACATTCGTGGTCACTGGGAAGAATGCTCCTTACATTTGTGATCACTGGGAAGAATCCCACCCTTACAGATAGCTTTAAAGATCATTGATGTGAGTGGTTACTTTTCTTAGAGTCAGAAATTGCTCATTGATAAAGGAACCCCTAGCAGTTCCACATAACTGCTAGGTGTTCCTTTATCAATGATACTTTTGCAATTACTAAACAGTTAATGTGGAACTTTAGTCAGACTATTAAGTCCTGCTAGATCACTTAAGGCTGGACCCTTTTCCAGGTATAGCTATGAAAAACATTAAGAATAAGTAACTATACTGTTTAAAATTGAGTAATATACTGTCTCACCCTGCTCTGCAAATGCTCAGTTGCTCTCCATTTTTATGCATTTTTAGGCACTGCTGAGGCCAATCTGCTGACAACCATAAATTAAAACCTCCTATCCTTTACAGCCAAGCCAGTCTGTTTGAGCAAATGCGACAGTTAGCGACAGTTAGCAATCCCAGCATTCTAGGAATGTAACGGTTTTTTGAAGCCATTACATTGATGGGTTTAGTTCTGCTTTATGATTTACTGCTGTTCAGGGGCTTCAGCAAAATAGCAGCCTATAGCAAGAAGAAACAGGAGCAATGCTGGAGGCAATTTACAGCAAACACTCATTTTGGTAACATAATTATTAATGTGGAATGCATGTTCATTGGAACATTATTTTTATCAAGTTGTTATAGGTAACGTTCCTCTTTAAATAACAAGTTTAAAGTGTTTATATTGTAGATAACTGAACATCAATGAGAAAAAGAATTACATTAAATGAAATATTGGAAAAAAGTAAACTCTTTCATTTATGCGTTATCAGAAAACAAGTAAGACCTTTCCAGAAATGTAAAAAGTAAAAAAAATGCAACTTGCTATAGTAAAACACAGACACACTGCTAATGTCATAGTGTTTAATGCTCCCAGCAGTACTGCTGCTATGCACTGCTGGTGGGCCGAGGATGATGACGAGTAATAAAAACGATGGCCTGACTACCAGCAGTGAAGAAGCACTGTGGATTGAAGTGTGAGAATGATGATAAGTGAGTATATGAAGCAATATGACAAGTGCTGAATGCTTTAGGCATGGGCAGGTCTGTCCAGCTCCAAGTACCCAGATAAAATAGAAAACATGATCCTCTGCTACTTCTGTATTGAGGGTTGATTCCTCCTTTTGCTATGGACAGGCATAATGGCACAGGAAGGATTGGAAGCAATGCAAGGCAGTATGAGGCACAGAGAAACTTTGATAGCTTGCAAGGGAGCACACCTACAGGCCACTGAATGTAAGAACAATTGTCTGATTTTGGATACTTATCTACTTATTTGCTTTTAACCAAAGTAAAAAAAAAAAGAAAAGAAAAGGCATATAGTATACAGCGATCAGCCATAACATTATGACCACTAACGGGTTAAGTGAATAATATTGATTGTCTTTATAATAGCATCTGAAAATTGGTGGCATATCTTAGGCAGCAAGTAAACATGATGTCCCCGAAGTTGATGTGTTGAAAGCAGAAAAAATGGGCATATTGTGTTTGGGGCTATGTAGCTGTAGACTGGTCAGGGTGGCCAAGCTGCCCGTGTCCACATATAAAAACAGGGGGGTATTAGGACTTTAAATGATGTGCATGAATACATGCACCTCCATTCCTAAACAAGAAATTAAAGCAAAGGCGGTTTGTGGGACTTTAGATGAGGCACAGGACACGTGGTTTGGAGAAACTTTTAAGATGTTTTATTTGCATAAAAACATAGCATAACGCATTGCATGTGATCTATGATTAAATGTAGGTAATTTCATCTATATACAATAGAGCTATACTATTCATCTATACTATAATAGCATAGAAACATTCAAATATACACACAATATCCCATTGTGGTAACCGATAATATAAGCCAATAGTACTTATTGTAGTAATCAATGGAAAAAAAAAATGTATTGTATAGATGGGTCACAGTGAAAGTTGAGCTATATATTGGAGATAATGGCATCTAATAGGCTCAACGCGTTTCATGGACAAATTCCACTCATCAGGAGCAGACGCATAGCATATATATCTTTTGCTGTAAAATAGCAGTACTGCAAATCAAGGTTTGCGAAGCAAGTATATCTTAGGAGCTGCGGGGATGGAAACCCAAGGAAAGAGCCAGTGCACAGACACACCCCAGGGAAAAGAAGGAATCTCCAATAGAAAGGCTACTTTTACACTGCAGCGGTGTGGGCGGTAGCGGTAAAGTGGCGCTTTACAGCTGTTATAGCAGCGCTTTGGCGCCACTACGGGGCGCTTTTAACCCCCCAGAAGGGGTTAAAATGGAGTTAAAAGCAGCGCTTTTGAGGCACTTTGAAAATGCTAGCCATTCATTCCAATGTCAGGGGGGGTTTAGAAGCGGTGTATACACCGCTCCCGCATTGCCCCAAAGATGCAGCTTGCAGGAATTTTTTTTCCCATCCTTCAAGCGCACCACCCCAGTGTGAAAGTACTCAGGCTTTCACACTGGGGCTGCAGAGGAGGCAGTTTTCAGGTGCTTTACAGGCGCTATTTTTAAGCGCTAAAGCACCTGAAAACTGCCCCAGTGTGAAAGGGGTCTTACAGTAATAGTAATAGTCTCTTCTTATATATGCACACTACATCTTGGAGTATGGCTCTGTACAATGACACTAGATATACTTGGGGTCACTTCCTGGCATCATTGTTTATTACTATTGGAGATTCCTTCTTTTCCCTGGGGTGTGTCTGTGCGCTTGCTCTCTCCTTGGGTTTCCATCCCCACAGCTCCCGGGATATACTTGCTTCACAAACCTTGATTTGCAGTACTGCTACTTTACAGCAACCGATATACAGTACCTCACAAAAGTGAGTACACCCCTCACATTTTTGTAAATATTTTATTCTATCTTTTCATGTGACAACACTGAAGAAATGACACTTTGCTACAAAGTAGTGAGTGTACAGGATTTTTGTATGGATTTTGACATAAGAATGGTGCACATGAAACTGTGAAAAAATTTACGGACTAAAAAATATATTTGTACATGGTTTACACTATTGTCACTTTTTGAGCACTTTCGCACTTTTGTTACACACATTGATATATATTTTTATAATAATGCAATAATCGTTTGTTTAGGTAGTGGGGAGTCACAGGAGTCAGTCTGTAACCATTATACATTTAATGTGGTTTTGATATCATTGATTTAGAGGACACTAATAAGAATTTCATAATATGGGGTTCATAGGGCACATGTTTTAAGTTTAAATTGAAATTACTTTTGTGTTGCGCTGCCTCCCCCACTCTCATATTTTGCATTTTTATCTCCAGAGACCAGACCTCTGGACTTATTGGGCTAGCTGCATTTTTTTATGTGATTCAAATAGGGTGTTGGTGCCCGCCCCCTCATTATAACCTAAAGGGTCCATAGGCGCCGTGTATCAAAAAGTTTTCTTTGGTATTGAGACACAGCTTGTATAACAGTGTAAAGTTGCTGTCCCCTCAAAATAATTCAACACACAGCAATTAATGTCTAAACCGCTGGCAACAAAAGTGAGTGCACCTCTAAATAAAATTGTCCAAATTGGGCCCAAAGTGTCAATATTTTGTGTGGCCACCATCAAGGCTGGCCCAAGACATTGTGCTGCCTGGGTCCAAGAATGAAATGCTGCCACCCCCCCTCAAAAAAAAATTACGCCCACCAAAAGGCCCCCCCATCCATTATTTTATCTCATGATAATCAAAACTAAAATTAAATTTATCAGGAAGTCAGATTTACATGCAATAGCACCTTGTCTATATGCAAAATTATATGATATACCATTATGTTCAATTCCAAGGGGCGGGCTAGGGCAGTATAAGGACGGGCTAGGGTAGTATAGGGGCATTCTAAAGCAGTATAGACGCCCCGCTGAGCTGTTGTGTTCTGACAGAACACTCCAATCAGCGCTTTCCGCCATTGGCTGCTAGTTTTCCAGCATGCTCATCTGACTGAAGCCAGCTTCTGTTGGACCAGGTGCTGTACACACGGGTCAAATGTTGGCCAGTTTTTATTGAACCGGCTGATGTCCCCTGATATTTGGCCCACTAGGGTAGTATACAGATAGGCTAGGGCAGTATAGGGGCGGGCTAGGGTAGTATATAGACAGGCTAGGGTAGTATATAGACAGGCTAGGGTAGTATATGGAAAGGCTAGGGTAGTATATGGACAGGC
This sequence comes from Glandirana rugosa, assembly GCA_018402905.1. Classification (NCBI taxonomy): domain Eukaryota; kingdom Metazoa; phylum Chordata; class Amphibia; order Anura; family Ranidae; genus Glandirana; species Glandirana rugosa. The sequence continues at coordinate 355,745 of BLSH010504932.1, forward strand.
TAGGATAGTATATGGACAAGCTAGGGTAGTTTATGGACAGGCTAGGGTAGTATATGGACAGGCTAGAGTAGTATATGGACAGACTAGGGTAGTATAAGGACAGACTAGAGTAGTATAAGGACAGGCTAGGGTAGTATATGGACGGGCTAGGGTAGTATATGGAGAGACTAGGGTAGTATATGGACAGACTAGGGTAGTATATGGATGGGCTAGGGTAGTATATGGACGGGCTAGGGTAGTATATGGACGGGCTAGGGTAGTATAAGGACAGGCTAGGGTAGTATATAGACAGGCTAGGGTAGTATATGGACGGGCTAGGGTAGTATATGGACGGGCTAGGGTAGTATAGGGGCAGGCGGAGTGGCCCGGGGGGCAGCTGTAATCATGACACACAAAACTACTGGAAAAAAACATGATGGCCAATTTGCTGGGTAAATAGAAGAGAAGGAGAGGCGGCCATGGTTCAAGTTGCTGCCCCTCTTAAAGTGCTGCCTGGGTCCAATGGACCCACTGGGACAAATGGTAGGGTCGTTCCTGGCCACCATTCATTTCCAGCACTGCCTTAACCCTCTTGGGCATGGAGTTCACCAAAGCTTCCCAGATTGCCACTGGAGTCCTCTTCCACTCCTCCATGACGACATCACGGAGCTGGTGGAGGATAAAGACCTTGCGCTCCTCCACCTTCCATTTGAGGATGCCCCACAGATGCTCAATAGGGTTTAGGTCTGGAGACATGCTTGGCCAGTCCATCACCTTTACCCTCAGCTTCTTTAGCAAGGCAGTGGTTGTCTTGGAGGTGTGTTTGGAGTCGTTATCATGTTGGAATACTGTACTGCGGCCCAGTCTCAGAAAAGAGGGTGTCATGCTCTGCTTCAGTATGTCACAGTACATGTTGGCATTCATGGTTCCCTCAATGAACTGTAGCTCCCCAGTGCCCACAGCACTCATGCAGCCCCAGACAATGACACTCCCACCACCATGCTTGACTGTAAGCAAGACACACTTGTCTTTGTACTTCTCACCTGGTTGCTGCCACACACGCTTGACACCATCTGAATCAAATATGTTTATCTTGGTCTCATCAGACCATGGAACATTGTTCCAGTAATCCATGTCCTTAGTCTGCTTGTCTTCAGAAAACTGTTTGCGTGCTTTCTTGGGCATCATCTTTAGAAGAGGCTTCCTTCTGGGACGACAGCCATGCAGACCAATTTGATGCAGTGTGCGGCGTATGGTCTGAGCACTGACAAGCTGACCTTCCACCCCTTCAACCTCTGCAGCAATGCTGGCAACATTCATACTGTATGTCTATTTCCCAAAGACAACCTCTGGATATGACGCTGAGCATGTGCACTCAATTTCTTTGGTCAACCATGGCGAGGCCTGTTCTGAGTGGAACCTGTCCTGTTAAACCGCTGTATGGTCTTGGCCACCATGCTGCAGCTCAGTTTCATGGTCTCGGCAATCTTCTTATAGCCTAGGCCATCTTTATCCACTTAACCATAGGACGTCATATGATGTCCTTGGCTTTGAGAGGTGATATCTGAATGGTGCCTGCAGCTACAAGTACCATTCAGATATCATTCAGATATCATTCTTTCCGGCCAGCGATTCCCTACACCATAAGAATGATCATAGTGGCAGTTCAGCCGCTTGATAGTTCTTATAGGCAGTGGAAGGGGATGCCCCCCATCCCGCTGCCATTCGGTGCTTCTCCCGGGCCGCCCGTACGATCGGCGGCAGGGAGAAGAGATCCATCGCCGCCGGATTTTTGTCAGGAAGAAGACTGATGACCATCTGGTCACCAGTCATCCCTATGACCCTCGGAAGCCCGGGCGTGACATTATGACGTTTAGTAAACAAAGCCGTGATCGCGACTGGAAAGACTGAGAAAGTTCTCATTTTTTTATTTCGGTCTTTCCAGCCTGGAGGAGAGATGTGGAGTCTTATTGACCCCATATCTCTCCGTTTTTTTAAAGAGACAGAGTAAAAATAAAAAAATAAAGGTAAAATAAACGATTAAAAAAAATGAATGCGCCCCCGTCCCTGCGAGCTTGAAGCGAACGCATATGTAAGCCCCGCCCACTTATGTAAACGCTGTTCAAACCACACATGTGAGGTATCACCATGATGGTAACCTCTAAAACATTTTAAAGTGTTGCCTATGGACATTTTTAAGTACCAAAGTTTGACGCCATTCCACGTGTGTGCGCAATATTTAATCGTGACATGTGAGGTATCTAATTACTCGGCATAACATCATCTTTTATATTATACAAAAAAATTGGGCTAACTTTATATTTTGTTTTTTTTTTAATATTTGAAAAATTGCTGTGCAAATACCGTGTGACAAAAATAGTTGCAATGACTGCCATTTTATTCCCCAGGGTCTCTGCTAAAATTCGCCCGGTAGTTAAGTGGTTAAGTAGAGCAACAATAATTTTTTTCAGATCCTCAGAGTTCTTTGCCATAAGGTGCCATGTTGAATGTCTAGTGACCAGTATGAGAGAGTGAGAGCGATAACACCAAATTTAACACACCTGCTCCCCACTCACCTTGTAACACTAATGAGTCACATAACATCGAGGAGGGAAAATGGCTAATTGGGCCCAATTTGGACATTTCCACTTAGGGGTGTACTCACTTTTGTTGCCAACGGTTTAGACATTAATGGCTGTGTGTTGAGCAATTTTGAGGGGACGGCAAATTTACACTGTTATACAAGCTGTACACTCACTACTTTACATTGTAGCAAAGTGTCATTTCTTCAGTGTTGTCACATGAAGAGATATAATAAAATATTTACAAAAATGTGAGGGGTGTACTCATTTTTGTGAGATACTGTGTATGCTATTGCGTCTGCTCCTGATGAGTGGAAATTGTCCATGAAATGCGTCAAGCCTATTAGATGCCATTATCTTCCATATATAGCTCAACTTCCACTGTGACCCATCTATACAATATTTTTTTTTTTCATTGATTACTACTACTACTACTACTACTACTACTACTACTACTTAAGTACTATTGGCTTATACTGTATTATTGATTACTACAATGGGATCTTATGTGATTTTATGTGTATAAATGTGAATGTTTCTATGCTATTATCTTGTATATAGATGAAATGATCTACATTTAATCATAGATCACATGCAATGTGCTATGCTATGTTTGATGCAAATAAAACACCTTAAAAGTTTCTCCAAACCACGTGTCCTGTGCCTCATCTAAAGTCCCATAAACCGCTATTCTGACTCCTAACTGTTGTAATGGCGACTTATCCCTTGTTGAGACCTCTATGCCTGGCCTGTATAAGCAGATATGATCACCGCAGACAGTTCTTATCAGATAGTGACTCACCAATTACCGATTTCTTCCATGAGCGTTTATTCATTGGAATAGCAGGTACAGCATACAACAAATGTGACAGATGGTCGAAAGATGGTAACTGCAGATCAAAACATAGTAATGTGTCCTAGGATGCGAGTAGATTGAGTGAGGCCTTCTAGCATGTGGCCATATTCTTTACCTCATGAGAGAGAGGACACAGGAAGAGGAACTAGAATAGCAGAGTGCACCAGGAACAGGAAGTCACAAAGTAGAGTGAACTAGGAAGAGGAAATAGCTCACAGAGGATGGGAGGTACACACTTAGAAAATACAATAGAAAGGTGTAATATCCAAAAGAACCACAAGATGGCATTGTAATAACCAACTATAAAAACATTACTATAGCTGCATATTTATGTTACATGCAAATCATGTAACAGAACAACCGCCTTTGCTTTAATCTCTTATTTAGAGATGGAGGTGCATGTATTCATGCACATCATTTAAAGTCCCA
>BLSH010504932.1:359600-381528 GCA_018402905.1 Glandirana rugosa
TAAATATGTGTATTTTAGTGTATTCTAGGGTAACATCATTAATTATTGATTACTACAATGGGATCTTATGTGATTTTATGTGTATAAATGTGAATGTTTCTATGCTATTATCTTGTATATAGATGAAATGATCTACATTTAATCATAGATCACATGCAATGTGCTATGCTATGTTTGATGCAAATAAAACACCTTAAAAGTTTCTCCAAACCACGTGTCCTGTGCCTCATCTAAAGTCCCATAAACCGCCTTTGCTTTAATCTCTTATTTAGAGATGGAGGTGCATGTATTCATGCACATCATTTAAAGTCCCAATACCCCCTGTTTTTATATGTGGATACGGGCAGCTTGGCCACCCTGACCAGTCTACAGCTACATAGCCCCAAACACAATATGCCCATTTTTTCTGCTTTCTACACAACACAAAGTTTCTCCAAACCACGTGTCCTGTGCCTCATCTAAGGTCCACAGCCATAAGAACCTACGATGGGCATGTGAACATCAAAACTGGACAACGGAGCAATGGAAGAAGGTGGCCTGGTCTGATGAATCATGTTACATCATGTGGATGGTCGGGGGTGTGTGCGTCACATAAAAAGGTAATATTATGGCACAAAGAATAGGTATAATTCACTGTTCACACATGAAAGCCCCTTTCGGTGCAAAGCAAACTATTGATTTAAAAAAAAATAGATGCACTATTGCTTCTAGATGCATATTAGTTTGAGAAAGAAGCCAATAGAAGCTTTGAAAAATGTTACCATAGCAACCCCTCTACCCACAGTGTGACATCACATCAGCTTCTGCACTCCAGGGTGGTTCTCATGACTTCCAGGATTGGTGGATTCGGCAAAGTAATGCTTTGGGCAATGTTCTGCTGGGAAACCTTGGGTCCTGCCATTCATGTGGAATTACTTTGATACACAGAACCTACCTAAACATTGTTACTGACCAAATATACCTCTTTATGGAAACAGTATTCCTTGATGCCAGTGGCCTCTTTAAGCAGGACAATGCACCCTGCCACACTGCAAAAATGGTTCAACAATGAGTGTGAGGTGTTGACTTGTCCTCCTAATTCTCTCCAGATCAATTCAATCCAGTATCTGTGGGATGTGCTGGAAAAACAAGTCTGTTCCATGGAGGCCCCACCTCACAACTTACAGGACTTATAAGATCTGCTCCCGACAGCTTGGTGCCAGATACGACAGCATATCTTCAGGGGTCTAGTGGAGTCCATGCGTCGTTGGGTCAGGGCTGTTTTGGCAGCAAAAGTGGGACCTACCCAATATTAGTTGGGTAGTCATAAAGTTATGGATGATCGGTGTAAATATTTGACACCTACTTATGGGTCTTGAAGTGAAGAATCATAAACTTTATATATCAATGTTCCAATGAGGTGCAGCTCATATTTATGAAGATGCTTTTTTTGGCAACCATGATGAGCTACCTTCCGTTACCACTTACTGCATGGATGCAAATGCGTACTTAAAACAATTCAAAAAACCTTACCGGCCATTGAGACATCTCCGCAAAGAGTAGGATGCACCTCCCCCACAGGTACGAGAACAGTCACTCCAGGTGCCCCAGGCATCCCAGCCAATGTCTTTGTCGTTGTCAGATCGGGTAATTCTGGATGTCTATAATAAAAATACATTTGGTTTTCACAATATTCATGATTTGCATGAGCTGGTATTTTTAAAAAATGTATTCAAACTGTACATGCAATATAATTATAAGAGCAAGTCTAGAAAAAACAACTACAGGAGTCCCCGGGTTACAAACAAGATAGGATCTCTAAGTTGAATTTGTTTGTAAGTCAGAACAGGTACATTTTTTAAATGTAGTTCCAGCCAAAAAAACACATTTGAAGCTTTTTGGATAGAATAGAGAAGGGTTAACACCCCTGTAAGGTTTGTTTTGCTGTCTGTGCCCCTGTTCAGAAGATTTCACTTCACTTCCTGTCCAAATGACAACTGTAGTTTAAAAATTTTGGGTTGTTGTGGAAACAAGGATTGGTGATAAAGCTTCAGTGGAGACACCTCTTTCCTATGATAACTCTTAGGCTGGGTTTACATATGAACCACATGCGGCTCACAGCAGGGGTCCGGTGCGTCCTGGTTCACCGTTTGAAGTCTGATTTCAGCCCGAAATTTGGGCTGAATTCAGACCTGAAACGGACCAAAGGTCGAATGGCGTTTTTGTGCAAATCGCACTGGAACCGCAGCGGAGATATGTGAACCAGTCAAAATCTCCTGCTATTGCGAATTGGATGCGGAGAACCCAGCCTGACAGGAATGAATTTTCTTTCCTAGGGATAGATTTCCTCTCACTTCCTGTTGTCTCCCTCTGTTTGTAAGTCGGAGCCGTTTGTAATGCCCGGTACACATGATGAGATTATCGGGCGAATGATCGTCCATTTTTTTTTACATGCTAATCTCAGATCGAATCTGAAGAGTTTACTTTAGTCACGAAAATTCTCGCACGACAGAATAAAAAATCGGAAGCGATGTGATGTGTTGCAGTGTATCTCTATTGCATTTTCGACTGTACTGATGAAACGAAAATCATACGATCGGGCACCGTGCAAGGAAATTTTTCCTGCATGTCCGATCATGCCCGGACAGAAAACATCGGATGAACTGTCATGATTGGCTCTTGAAAGCTCTGTACTAACGATCCGATTATCGCACGATCACCTAGAAAGCGGTATTTTCCATACGATTTTCTGATTGTGTGTACGGGGCTTAAGTCGGATGTTTGTAACACGGGGAGTGCCTCTATAAAGAATAGAAACAGGAATAAAAACAATATTGTTTCTGAAGACGTCTTTGACATTACTGGTCAATCAAAGTGTAAAGCCGGGTACAGTTTGGAAGTTTCCTCTTTTGTTCAACCCAGCGGGCTAAAAAGCACTGTTAGTACAGTGATCTTCCCCGCTGTGCCTTTTTGTTCTGTCAGGCCTGCCCCCGCCAGAACACACCAATCAGCCATTAGCTGCCAGTGCTGCTCAGATGCTAATTTTCCAGCATGTCCGTTCGATAGAAGCTGGTTGAGAAACAGGCAGACAGGCACAGGCACAGGCGATTTTCAGGCTGTGTACAAGGCTTTAGGGCCCTTTCACCCTGCTCTGAAGCAAAATCGCGATAAAACCACATATGCATTATTACAGCGATTTTGCTGTGTTTCAGATGTGCTTCCTGTGCTTTTGTGGGCTGCCTGCTGCCCGCACCTGTGAAAAATGAACATGTGACTCAAAAATGTACCAAAAACGCAAATCGCGGTTGTTTTTAACCACGATTTTACTGCAATTTTCATTTGTTTCAATTGGAAGCTGCATTTTTGATGTGGTTAGATACAGCATGCAAGACTTTTCAAAACACACTGCACCTGTAACGCAGTGGTGTGAAGAGTCCCATAGTTCACACCATAAAAACGCAGTCCAGATGCGTTACATAGTTACATATAGTTATATAGTTAGTGAGGTTGAAAAAAGACACGTCCAACCTATGTGTGTACTTTTATGTCAGTATTACATTGTATATTCCTCAATGTTGTGGTCCCTTAGGTGCCCATCTAATAGTTTTTTTTTAAATGATCCATGCTCCCAGCTGAAACCAGTGTTTGTGGAAGAGAATTCCACATCCTCACTGCTCTTACCGTAAAGACAGTTTATGGTTAAACCGCCTTTTTCTTGTTTTAGTGAATGGCCGCATGTCTTTTTATGCTCCCTTGTGCTGAATAGTTTTGTCCCTATTGTGGGGTCACCAGTACAGTATTTGTACATTGAAATCATATCCCCTCTCAAGCCTCTCTTCTCCAGAGAGAATAAGTTCAGTGTTTGTAATCTTTCCTCATAACTAAGGTCCTCCAATCTCTTACTTAGCTTTGTTGCCCTTCTCTGAACCCTTTCCAGTTCCAGGACATCCTTCCTGAGGACTGGTGCCCGGAACTGGACGGCATACTCCAGGTGCGGCCTCACCAGAGACTTGTAGAGGGGAAGAATTATTGATTTATCCATGGAGTTTATCCCTGGAGTTGATCCCTTTCTTGATGCATGCCAATATTTTGTTAGCTTTGCTTGCAGCAGCTTGGCATTGCATGCCATTGCTGAGCCTGTCTTCTACTAGGACCCCTAGGTCATTTTCCATCCGAGATTACCCCAGAGGCTCTCGCTCTAGTGAGTAATTTGCATTCATATTCTTGGTACCCAAATGCATTATTTTACATTTTTCTATGTTAAACCTCATTTGCCACTTATCTGCCCACCCCATTCATTTGTTCAGATCTTCTTGCAAGGTTTCCACATCCTTTGGAGAAATTATTGCCCTGCTTAGCTTAGCATCATCCGCAAATATTGAGATTGAGCTGTTTATCCCATCCTCCAGATCGTTTATGAATAAATTGAATAGGATTGGTCCCAGGACAGATCCCTGGGGACCCCACTTTCCACACAAGACCATTCCAAGTACTCCCCATTTATCCCAACCCTCTGGATTCGCCCCTGTTACCAGTTTTCAATCCATGTACTCACCCTTTGATCCACGCCGACAGACCTTAGTTTGTACATTAAGTGTATGTGGGAAACTGTATCAAATGCTTTTGCTAAATCTAGATGCACCACATTTACAGGCCTTCCTTTTTCTAGATGGCAGCTCACCTCCTCATAGAAGTTTAATAGATTGGTTTGGCAAGAACGATTCTTCATGAAACTGTGCTGATTACTGCTAATGATACCGTTTTTACTACTAAAATCTTGTATATAATCCCTTATCATTCCCTCCAAGGGCTTGCATATTATTGATGTTAAAGCGGAGTTCCACTGTTTTCTAAGTTTATTAAAAGTCAGCAGCTACAAAAAAGTGTAGCTGCTGACTTTTAATAAACAGACTTACCTGTCTCCTGGTCCAGCAATGCGACCGCCCAGAGCCTTGGATCTCTCCCCCTCCACTCCGCAGTGCCGTCATTGCTACTGTGGGTACCCGGCCGTGACAGCCAGTGGCTTCGCGGCCGGGCACGCACTGCACTGCTCTCCATGATTGGTCTCGAAGTCTTCTAGGACCTGTCCTGTGTCCCAGAAGACTTCAGGAGGGAGGGGGAAGGAGACCTTCCACTTCCGATCACCTAAGGCGACCGGAACGGAAGTGCCCATCAAAATCGGGTGCCTGAACCCCCCCCTCCTCCCCAAAAGCTCTGTTTCACCATCAGGAACTGGGGAGGAGGTCTTAAAGCGGAAGTTCCACTTATGATTGGAACTCCGCTTTAGTTCCCAGGGATATATCTTGGTCCTTTTTTAAATATTGGTGCTACATTGGCTTTTCTCCAATCAGCTGGTATCATACCAGTCAGTAGACTGTTCTTAAAAATTAGGTACAAAGGTCTGGCAATTTCTTGACTGAGTTTCTTAAGGACCCTCGGGTGCAAGCCAACTGGTCCCTGTGACTTATTAACATTAAGTTTTTCAAGTCTTTTCCTAATTTTATCCTCAGTTAGCCATGACGGTGCTTCCTATGACATGTCTTGAGGACCAATATCATAGTTTTGGATACCTGAGCCCCCTGTTTCCTTTGTGAATACTGAGGACAAAAATAAGTTTAACACCTTTGCCATTTCTCCATCCTTTGTAACCAGATTCCCTTCATCATTCCATATGGGGCCAATATGATCTGACCTCCCTCTCTTACTGTTTATATACTTAAAGAATTTCTTGGGATTCTTTTTACTTTTTTTTTTTTTTTTATGGTTGTATGTGCAGCTTTTCTTTTTAGTAAAGCATTGATACACTACAGAAGTCTAAGCTTCTTTGGTTTTACTGCACAAATCTTAATAGATAAACGCAAAGCAAAATAGCCACAAGCAAGAGTCCCAGAGATGCATATAGACCTCAGTATAGTAACATAGATAGCTACACAGTTAGTCTGGTTGAAAAAAGACACAAGTCCATCCAGTTCAACCAGGGCCAGTACTACCACTAGGCAAACTAGGCAGCTTCCTAGGATGCACAGCTGCCTAGGGGCGTCTGGCCGCTGGTTTCCCTCAGCGTCTGCATGCTCTGCAGGCTGCAGCATGTAACTAACTCAGTCTCAGGCAGCTGCTCTGACCAGTAGTGTAATTAGAGGCGCAGTGCAGCACAGGAGCCAGCGCTAGAGGAAGCAGAGCCAATGCTTCCTGTATAGCGCCACCTCCTCTCACATGGGCAGGGCAAAGGGGTGGGGTCAGGGGTGAGGTTTCACCTAGGGTGTCAAAAATCCTTGCACCAGCCCTGAGTTCAACCAATCATTAAAAAAAGAAAACTTCCAATAGATCTGGTTTTGCATACACTGAACATAAACAGAGAGCTTAAAATAGAAATGTTATCTCAAATGTCAGAAATATGCAACGTAACACTTAGGGCTCATTCATACTAGTGGTTGTAAGGGTGGTAAACCCGTGGCTCAAACACATGGTTTTACTACCTCCCCAAGTTCTCCCATTTAGCTGCAGAGGCAGCAACCAGGGGTGTACATATGCTGCAGCCGCAATGCTTTGCTTTGTGGCTGCCACAGGAGTTATATCCCCTCAAGCGTTGGCAGGCACTAATGCCCACCGACCACAAAGCATTCAAGTGAATGGGGACGCTCTGCAAAGTACTACTTTTTCAAATCATACCCCATCAAACTGCATAGTACAGTGGTTCTCAACTCCTGTCCCCAGGACCAACTAATAGGCCAGGTTTGCACTGGAATACATCACAGGTGATATAATTTGCTGCTCAGTGATTGCAGTCTTCTAGTCTGCATCTCCCCAAGGTAATACTTAAAATCTGGCCTGTTAGTGGGTCCTGAGGACAGGAGTTGAGAACCACTGGCATAGTACTTAAAGTAGAAGTAAAGCACCACAACAAATGAAAAATGTGGGCTTCCCTGCAGCTCTTTGCTAGTATGCACAGCATGTTGGCACATACATTGCAAGTGATTCCCGACAGTGCTGCAATGTCAGAGATCCCTTCAATTACTGACACTTCCATCTTCTCCCAGTCTTCTGGGTTCAACATATTTGAGCCTTTTGAACGACTGGGTCAGGATGTCATAACTCACACCCTGCGCATATGTGGTTCAGAGTACACAAACACTGACAGGCAGGGAGAATTCCATAGTAGCCCATTATGTGTCACTTACCTGCAAACTAAGCCTGCAATGTCCAGCACTGTCCTCTGTTCTGGCAGCTTCCATCTGCAGCCCCTCTTCCTTCCGGGGCCACGACTCCAGTTCTGTTACTGGCCGGAGTCGCGTGGCGCGACTTGCGGGATGTCACTCCCCCGCTTGCGCGCCAGAGCCACCAGTCACGGCACAATCTCAGTGAAGAAACAGCACGGAGGCCCTTTCTTCTCTGCGCATGTGCCGAATGACGTCAGCAATGACAGTACACTGTATATCTCCAAAATTGAGCAGGTTTAGGAGATGTGCAGGGCACCTACAGGTAAGCCTTACTATAGACTTACCTGAAGGTTAAAGTGGTTATCATGGGTTGACAACCACTTTAAGGTTTAATGTACACGGGACGCTTTTTCAACCTCCTCTGAACAATTTTTTGACAGCTAGAAACCGATGCTTAAAATGGCAGTTTAGCCCCATTTTACATGCCGCATTTTGCCGCGTTTGCATCTAGAAGCGTTTCTTTTTTAAATGACAAACGCCTCTAAACAAAACGCTGCTAAACGCGAGTTAGGTGTTTAGGTGCATTTACAAGCTGTTGCAGGCATTTGGAGTTTCAAATGCCTCTAAACTTCCATCTGAACGCATTTTTTTGCTTTCCAAAGAAGCCTCTAAACTCAACTGCCTGGAAACGACTATAAACAACCCTGTGTGCATGGACTGATAAGATAACAGAGAAGAGTTCAGGGGCAGCTAAAAAAAAATGCCCAACTGCTCCTAAACGTCCGTTTACTAGCAGCAGTGTGCATGAGGCCTAAAATGTACGATGCAAACAAATCCATAAAAGAAAGGCCATGTGTGATAAATGGGCTCACTCACTGTGACCACAGAGAAGGCATGAGAGGTGGATGGATGGCTGACCCTCCTGACCTGCAGCCTGAGCTATGGTAAATAAACACCAGGCCTCTATAGATGGTGGCGGGACCACCGTGAAGGTGTGGGGTAGCAGGGAACACACTGCCTGGACAAAAGCTGGCCGCCCACTAGGGGAGCAGATTGTGATCCAGAAACCACTCTGGGGGGGGGGGGGGAGAAACGTTGCCAGGGATCCAGAGGGGTTGCACAGCGCAGGTGACAGGAGCCAACGTGCAGAACGAAGGAGCTGTCCGCAGCTCAACTTCTGGGTCTTCAGGCTCGAGTACACCTTAGAGAAAACCTGGAGGTATGACCGCACTCCGGATGTTGGAAAATGAAAAAGTGATTTATTCAAAATACATGAAACATGAAATCCAATGATGAAAAGGCAGACAATAGGCAATGAGACCACAAAAGAAGCTAGGTTAACGCGTTTCACGGACTGGCTATCTGCTTAATCATAACCCTAACATTGAGACAACATTAATGCATTTAAGTAGTGAGTGCTGGCTCAAAACAGGTGTGCATGATTGATCGATGTCCAATGAAATCTCAATGAGTTTGATAGCCAATGTAGACCCCGTGGGGGATACATTGGGCTAAAAGGATTAAAACCTCCCATAGCCAAGTGAAAATAAAAACATTAGAAAGGGCCAGGAAAAAAGGAAAAAACCCCATATATCTGGCAATCAAAAACAATCAGATCGGCACCCCACATATATAATATCATATATATGAAAAATAAAACCATAGCAATAGAAGAACATTTGGGGAAAAGGGAGAAAAACACAGAAATAGGCATAGGTGGAATATGGGAATTAAGATCATAATATGACATCCAAAAACCCCACAGAGACACGGATGCCAAAAAAGTGGAAACAACCACCAAAGGGTAAGGGCACAAAAAACATATATAAGTTCCATGCAGGTGAGTTCTAATTATATATTAATAACAAATAGAAACTTTGATTATGGAACACCACATATACAAGGGTTATAGTTGCTGTAAAGGAAAATAAATGTATATATAAATGCAATCAGCCATCTCTCCATTTTATAAAACTCTCACATAAAGTGTGAGAAAATGTATATAATATATATGTTGCCCCCCGCCCTATGGATAAATCAACACAAATGTAAGCCCAAATCCACAGCCACTAAAGGAAAACTAATCCCCACCATACACTAACCAACTATGAAATGATTTATTGAAAAGGCTTTAAAAGCAACCTTCATTGAAGGCGTGAAAGACTCTTGAAAGGCAAATATGAGTTTATATATAAAACAACAAAAGACCAGTGGACAAAATCTCTTGGGAAAAAAAAAAAAAAAAACTGCCCGAACCAAATATAAAATTATGGAAAGGGCGCCCATGAAAAAAGGTCATGGCTTGACAAAATGAGATCATTGGTTATCATAGTAGTGGGTGACGTCCCATTCCAAATTCATCCCTTCCAGGATCCTAGGAGACGGTACAAATCACCTCCATGTAAATTAAGGGAAACTTTCTCTATCACCTGTACCCACATACAAGTAGTGTCCCCCTGGTGTACATTGTTGAAATGTAGCTACATTGGTGGATTTCAAATTCTTAATATCTGTGAGGTGTTCCCGGAACCTATCTCAAAGTCTCCTGTGGTTCTACCTATATACTGAAGGGAACACCGAATGCAAGTGATGGCATAAATCACATATTGTGCATTGCAGTTGTAAAACTTATTAATCACATACTGTTTATTGTCTACCACAGAGCAAAAGGTGTTACCCCTCAGTATATGTCCGCAACACGGACAATCACGGGCACCACATTTGTAGTTGCCCTTGCAATGTAGCCAGGTAACTGAGGGTCGTGAAAACTTCCTAGGTTGAAAAAAACTAGGGGAAAGAAAGTTACCCAAAGTTTTAGCTCGTTTGGCTACAATATGGACCCCATTGTCAAGCAATTGAGAACAAATGGGATCCGTATTTAATACCGGTAAATGCTTTCTTACTATATTTTTTATTGCTCCAAACTCTGAGCTAAAACCCAGCACCAGGGACATATCTTCATACCTATGTGCAGGATCCTGTGGTGTTATAGACTTTATACCTCTGGGTGGTCTGCGGTGCGTAACAGCAGACCTTTGGTTGCAATGTGCGCTGGTGCCACCAGCTGTGATTCCCAAAAGTGTCTGTCTGTCCTTACCATATGCTATGTGGTATGCACAATTGAGCATCCATTTAGGATAACCTCGAACTAGAAAGCGTTGATACAGTTTGGCTGATTCCTCTTTAAAAAAAATAATCACTACTGCAGACACGGCAGAGGTGTATAAACTGCCCCACCGGTATCCCCTTTATCGTATGATGGGGGTGACCAGATTTGGCATGTAATAGAGTGTTACCAGACATGGGCTTCCTATATAAAGTGCAAACCACTGCACCTTGATCCACCTCTAGTTTCACATCCAAAAAATCATGGTGACATGATCCGTACTACCCGTAAAATGAAGGTTTAAGTTGTTAGCATTGAGATGTTTGAGAAACGGATCAAGGGCAAAGGAGTCTTGGCCAATGAGAATCAGATCGTCTATGTATCTGTAATACAGGACGATCTGAGCTCGAAAAGGGTTTCCATCTCCAAAGATGTGGGACCGCTGCCACCACAGAGAAGACAGAGGGGGAAGCTGCAGCTGCAGCTGCGACCTGGATGGAGGAGAGAGACGGAGGGGGGAACTGCAGCCGTGACCTGCATGGAAGAGAGAGACAGAGGGGGGAAGCTGCAGTTGTCACCTGGATGGAGGAGACGGAGGGGGAAGCCACAGCCACAACCTCAATGGAGAGACGGAGGGTGGAAACCGCAGCCGCCACTGCTGGATGGAGTAAGTGCTGATCGATCGCCGAGCGAACCAGCGACCGGGGGGGGGGGGGTTGGTGTGGGGGATGTGGTGGGATTAGATGTCCCAGGTTAAGAGATTAAGAAAAAGATTTACCCCATTGGGGACTTTACAGGTAGTGAGGGAAAAGTGACAAAGAGTAGAACAGTAATTATATAAAAATTACACAAGTTTATTGACATAAAAATTACATATCCTTTATCCCTGGTATTGGGACAATGGAAACATACAGTATCTCACAAAAGTGAGTACACCCCTTGCATTTTTGTAAATATTTTATTATATCTTTTCATGTGACAACACTGAAGAAATTACACTTTGCTACAATGTAAAGTAGTGAATGTACAGCTTGTATAACAGTGTAAATTTGCTGTCCCCTCAAAATAACTTTACACACAGCCATGAATTTCTAAACCGCTGGTAACAAAAGTGAGTACACCCCTAAGTGAAAATGTCCAAATTTGGCCCAAAGTGTCAATATTTTGTGTGGCCACTATTATTTTCCAGCACTGCCTTAACCCTCTTGGGTATGGAGTTCACCAGAGCTTCACAGGTTGCCACTGGAGTCCTCTTCCACTCCTCCATGACAACATGACGGAGCTGGTGGATGTTAGAGACCTTGTGCTCCTCCACCTTCCATTTGAGGATGCCCCACAATTGCTCAATAGGGTTTAGGTCTGGAGTCATGCTTGGCCACTCCATCACCTTTACCCTCAGCTTCTCTAGCAAGGCTGCGGTTGTCTTGGAGGTGTGTTGGGGGTCGTTATCATGTTGGAATACTGCCCTGCGGCCCAGTCTCCGAAGGGAAGGGATCATGCTCTGCTTCAGTATGTCACATTACACATTGGCATTCATGGTTCCTTCAAATAACTGTAGCTCCCCAGTGCCGGCAGCACTCATGCAGCCCCAGACAATGACACTCCCACCACCATGCTTGACTGTAGACAAGACACACTTGTCTTTGTACTCCTCACCTGGTTGCCGCCACACATGCTTGACACCATCTGAACCAAATAAGTTTATCTTGGTTCCAGTAATCCATGTCCTTAGTCTGCTTTTCTTCAGCAAACTGTTTGCAGGCTTTCTTGAATATCATCTTTAGAAAGTTCTTCCTTCTGAGATGACAGCCATGCAGACCAATTTGATGCAGTGTGTGGCATACGGTCGGAGTACTGACAGGCTGGCCCCCCATTCCTTCAACCTCTGCAGCATTGCTGGCAGCACTCATATGTCTATTCCCCAAAGACAACCTCTGGATATGACCGTGAGCATGAGCACCCAACTTCTTTGGGCGACCATGGCGAGGCCTGTTCTGAGGGGAACCTGTCCAGTTAAACCACTGTATGGTCTTGGCCACCATGTTGCAGCTCAGTTTCAGGGTGTTGGCAATCTTCTTATAGCCTAGGCCATCTTTATGTAGAGCAACAATTATTTTTTTCAGATCCTCAGAGAGTTCTTTGCCATGAGGTGCAATGTTGAATATCCAGTGACCAATATGATAGACCGAGAGCGATAACACCAAATTTAACACACCTGCACCCCATTCACACCTGAGACCTTGTAATACTAACGAGTCGCATGACACCAGGGAGGGAAAATGGCTAATTGGGCCCAATTTGGACATTTTTACTTAGGGGTGTACTCACTTTTGTTGCCAGTGGTTTAGACATTAATGGCTGTGTGTTGAGTTATTTTGAGGGGACAGCAAATTCACACTGTTATACAAGCTGTACACTCACTACTTTACATTGTAGCAAAGTGTCATTTCTTCAGTGTTGTCAAAGATATACTAAAATATTTACAAAAATGTGAGGGGTGTACTCACTTTTGTGAGATACGATATGAAAACATTCCACAATGAGAAGCAGTATCAAACACCAAGATCCTAGGTATGCTGGAGCACCAAGTTAGCCAAGAGTGGAATGTTGGCTTGTAGGCTTCAGGGTGTTCACAGTCAGACCAAACCCAACGCGTTTCGAAAAATCGTATTAGTTTATTCCTTCATCAGGGGAGAAGAAGAGGGTGTGCAATATCTATGCATGTAATAAATATAAATGTAATGAACATTAAATCAAAATATGAACATAGCACTGAAACTTCATATGACAAGAAACACAGGTACAAAACCCACTTGCATCATATGTAGAGATATGCATGGTGCATAGATGGTAAAATCCGCAGCTTATCAAGCTTAACTCATTCTAGCGGACGCCGGTCAGCCAGTCAGTGACAAAAAGGCCATGCACATACAAGGACCGTGAATGGATTAGGTATTCCGGCTAAGCCGCAAATACAGGGTGACATGCGTCTATGGGTACAAAAAAAGGGGGGATGGTATAACAAATGAACGGGCTCGTCACAAAAAATGGTAAGTATAAGGTAAGAGTATGGAAAAGGAGAAGTAAAAATAGGAAGAGTCCTGTAAATCACAAAATTACTCAGGTTTTTTGCTGCCCTTCCAGACTGATGGAGCACCAACCGTCACTGGGCTCTAACACTTCTCCACTCCATACAAAAGTTTAGTGCCACATGACATGCACTTTAAAGGTGGTGGTACTCTAGAAACTCCATTTTAACTATATATATATAAATAAAAGCAAAAAAAATGCAGCCGTAGATTTTGATTCAGCACATTTCTACCCCATAAACCAGTTTTCTTCTGTCTATTGTTACAAGTATATTTCAATTATAATTATCATATAATCACATGTAAATCCCACCGATGAGTGCTTTATAATCCAGAAAAGGCACGGATGCAGCATATGTGTATATGTATTTAGTTGGAAATTATTAAGTGGTCTAATTATTCCTAATTGTCGTGGTTAGTGTTTATTTAGGCAGCAAAGCCTTCCTTTCTGTGCCCAGAACTGCTTGTATTGTGCATGGTGCAGCCAGTCGTCTCGTGAGAGAACTCAGAAATCCTTCCTAGGCAGTCACCAGCTGACGAGAACCAGACTGGCCTGAACAGCACCAAATTAATGATTTATTGTTCACAGCTATTTCATGAAATGTATGGTTTCGGCTAAATTGCTTGCTATGACAGAGAGCAGACACTTGCTGAAAAACTCTGAGCAATAATTGCTGTTTTTATGTAAATATGCTATATTACAGCACAAATTTCCTTCATTAATTATTGGCAAAATGTGATGAGAAACGTTTTTTAAACAAGATTCTATTAAAATGGTACATGGGAGCGTGATACCCAATATACATTTATCTACATGATGAAGTATAGGAGACTGTAGTAGTGTGTAAATTACATTTATGGCTATAAGCCCAATCCTTCAGTCTGTTAGAGTCTATGAGACAAAATAGTTTTATATATGAAAGTTTAATATATGTATTATAGTAACTTAATGTGACCCTTGATTGCATGGATCACAACAGACAGCAATACATGCCTACGGGTGGGCAGTTGTATGTAAATTCGCATCCACCTATATTCACCTACTTCCAGGTCTGTTCAGGTCCATCGGACAGAGTAAAAAAAGTTTGTGTTCGACTCCACTGATCAGATCGAAGGTGGGCAGAAATGGGCAGACAAAAGTCTGCTAACATCTGCTCGCCCATAAGGATTAGATGGGTCCATTTTTAACAAAAAACAGAATGGACATGGATGTTAAATATGTGACATCCATACAGTTCCCATCCATCTCAGCTGAGGATCCATCTGAACAGATACCACTCGTGTCAATAGGACCTAATGTAAACACAGAATTTGTTTCTAGCTCTTGCAAACTGAATGAAATCCTTTAGAGTCTTTGTTGTGCTCTTTGAGAATGGATTACTTACCCTACGTGCAGCTGCAGAGGTCAGTGGTGGCTTGTTTTAAAGATCCTTTACAGCTTGTGAAGAATGTAAATCATAGTCTGGGCACAGCTGCATTTTAAAACTGAACTCCAGGTAAAAAGTTTAGAGATAAAAAAAAAACTTGAAATATATGAGAATTATTTTACGTGCTAGAAAATGTATATAATTTCTAGCCAGTCCTGAGATTTACACAGCTCTGCCAGACAGCATGGGCAGGACTCAACGATTAAGCCCACTACGGGCAAAATGCATATGAGGGACCTCTCCTGTGGGTGGAGAACAGAGCTGAAGCCATCTTGCATTACCTGGTTCGGTCACAGCGAGTCAGTGTCCTGTGTGCAAATAGTTGCTATTTTTCTGTAGCATATACAGTGCCTTGAGAAAGTATTCATACCCCTTGAAATTTTCCACATTTTGTCATGTTACAACCAAAAATGTAAATGTATTTTATTGAAATTTTATGTGATAGACCGACACAAAGTGGCACATAATTATTAAGTGGAAGGAAAATGATAAATGGTTTTCAATTTTTTTTTACAAATAAATATCTGAAAAGTGCGGTGTGCATTTGTATTAAGCCAAGTTTAAAGCAGGATTAGGTTATAAAAAATATCCCAAGCTTTGAACATCTCACGGAGCTCTGTTCAATCCATCATCCGAAAATGGAAAGAGTATGGCACAACGGCAAACCTACCAAGACATGGCCGTCCACCTAAACTGACAGGCCGGGCAAGGAGAGCATTAATCAGAGAAGCAGCCAAGAGGCCCATGGTAACTCTGGAGGAGCTGCAGAGATCCACAACTCAGGTGGGAGAATCGGTCCACAGGACAACTATTAGTCGTGCACTCCACAAATCTGGCCTTTATAGAACATTGGAAAGAAGAAAGCCATTGTTGAAATAAAGCCATAAGAAGCCCCATTTGCAGTTTGCGAGAAGCCATGTGAGGGGCACAACAAACACATGGAAGAAGTTGCTCTGGTCAGATGAAACCAAAATTAAGCTGTTTGGCCTAAAAGCAAAACGCTATGTGTGGCGGAAAACTAACACTGCACATCACCCTGAACACAACATCCCTACCGTGAAAGCTGGTAGAGATATACCCAAAAAGACTTGCAACTGTAATTGCAGCAAAACGTGGTTGAATACAAATGCACGCCAAGTTTTTCACATATTTATTTGTAAAAAATTATGAAAACTATTTATCATTTTCCTTCCACTTCACAATTATGTGACACTTTGTGCTGGTCTATCACATAAAATCCCAATAAAATACATTTAAGTTTTTGGTTGTAACATGAGAAAATGTGGAATATTTAAGGAGTATGAATACTTTTTCAAGGCACTGTAGTAGCCTGAAAAGCTGTGTTTACAATCTGCACCAGTTCATTAGATGTCATGCTGGCTGAGATCAGTCATAGGAGAATTACAGTGGTACTCTTTTTCTTTGTTCACATGGACAGGATGGTGGCTCACTTTTATATATTCCTGTTAACTAATACAGATTGGTAACCAATCTGCCCCAGCCGATAAAGGAACAGTAGCAGACTAATGAATGTGGTCATCATTTTCACCACTCTCCTTCTGTCGACATGTTCCAACATGTGAATATGACAGGTCCTGACTGGCTCAGTGCATTAGGTCTTCTCTAGCTTAGTAGGCTTATATGAAGACAGAATAAAGCACTTACACTAGTTGCATTTAAGGATACATTTTTTTAATTACTACATAACTGCATTAAATATTGTTACCTGCCAGAAGTTCAGCTTAGAAAAGTGCTAGCTATTCTGCAAAATACACGTTTTCACTTTAAAGCAACGCTGTCCCATAAACAAAGCAGCTTAAAAAGTAATGTAAAAGAAAAAATTAAACCGCGCTCCCACATTGAATAAAGTGCAGTGCAAACATGATGTTGCAAAAATTACAATAAGGTGTAATAAATGAATTGACCACTGGGGGTCACTCTAATGGAGTGCCAGTGCCAAACACTGTTCAAATGTGCAATGAGTCCATACAGCTGACCGCAATTGAGAACAATAAATAACCATTCAGGGTCACGTTAGTGACATGAACGTGCAAACATGTACATAGAAAAAGTTCATAAAGTGCTAAATCCAAAACGTAAATAAAAGGTGAAATCAGTTCATGGTGCAAACATCCATAATACTCTTGGGTGACATCAGAACCTCCACCGACACCAGCCAAAATCCCTAAAGAGAGGGGCTCCAAATAGTGAAGAACATCTTTTGCTTTATTGTGTTTAAAATCCAAACAAACTTGATGGAGATAAACAGGAAGCAGGGGAGGTTGGAAAGCACTCCTCCTGCATTCCACAGAGCGGAAATGACGTGTTGTATTCATCCACCAATGCAGCGTTTCATCAGCAGCTTACCACCAGGGGCCACCAGGTGACCAGTGCTTTTGATCTCTACTTCTGGTAAGTAGGGATTTTGGCCGGTGTCGGTGGAGGTTCTGATGTCACCCAAGAGTATTATGGATGTTTGCACCATGAACTGATTTCACCTTTTTATTTACGTTTTGGATTTAGCACTTTATGAACTTTTTCTATGCACATGTTTGCACGTTCATGTCACTAACGT
This sequence comes from Glandirana rugosa, assembly GCA_018402905.1. NCBI lineage: Eukaryota > Metazoa > Chordata > Amphibia > Anura > Ranidae > Glandirana > Glandirana rugosa. Next base: position 376,934 of record BLSH010504932.1, read on the forward strand.
GACCCTGAATGGTTATTTATTGTTATCAATTGCGGTCAGCTGTATGGACTCATTGCACATTTGAGCTGTGTTTGGCACTGGCACTCCATTAGAGTGACCCCCAGTGCTCAATTCATTCATTACACCTTATTTTAATTTTTGCACCATCATGTTTGCACTGCACTTTATTCAATGTGGGAGAGTGGTTTAATTTTTTCTTTTACATTTGATTTATGACACCTATTGTCTGTTTCAACGTGCACCTCCACCAAAGACATATCTAACATTTGCGTGGGTATAGGAATTTTTTGTTAAGTTTAGCTTAAAAAATAAGTTCATAAAGAAAGCAGCAATTGAAAGGTGTCACCCATGTGGACAAACACTGCACACCAATGAAGAGAAGGCCTAGGGTGAATTTTCTTCTGAAGTGCCAGCCTCTGTTTCCCCTCTGTGCCAGGGTTTCTCAACCTTTTTCTGGGCAAGGCACCCTTTGAAATTTTGCACAATCTTGAAGCACCCTATTCTAAAATGTAAAAAACAAAACTAATAGTTTTATGCATTCCAACAGCATAAAATACACATAGGACACCCAACATTAGAGGTTATTTATTCTTTGAAAGCAAATACATTTGCACACTGGCACTGACTAGTATTCCATTCCAGCTTTTCTTTTTTCTCATTTTCTCTGCCCCACACAGCTAACATGACCCCAGTGCTGACATAGAGGGTCATGAGGGGGTAGGAATCAAACAAGGATCATCTGCTGGTGCCCAATGTACTCCTTTTCAACCAATGATGTCAGTGTAGTGCTCAAGGTTGTAGTGCTGCACAATGAAGATCTGTGGCTTTGTGTATCAAAAAAGGTAGGCTGATTCCAGTGGCTGCCACTCATAAGGGGTGCAGGAGTGCATGGATTTCAATGGGATTTCAATGGGTATTTTTTTTGAAGCACATGATTAGAGCCTGAGGCTCTAATTGGCTTCAAAAAGGGTGGGTCCCAAGCCCACTCACTTGTGTGACAATAGCAAATTAATATTCGCTAATGTCTTCCTGTTTCTCCGGGTCGGGAGTCCTAAGACCCGATTGGTCGGGAGTCCTAAGAACTGATTGGCTGGGAGGAGAAGTGACCGGGACTCGGGAGGAGATGCAGGAGGAAGCCGCCAAAGCCGTGGCCAGGATGGGGTAAGTGTGGGGCTGGCAGGCGACGGGCGATCGAGCGAGCGACGGGGGGGTAAGGTGAGGTGAGTGAGGGGGCCAGGGTTGAGCACCAGCCGCCACTGATCCACTTGCAAGGCTTGAACACAATTTTGGTGCTCTATGCTCACAGGTTCCATTCCAACTCCCACATCACTATAGAATACAGTAGTAAAATAGGGGTCGGCATGAGGAACCAGTAAGAATAGAATCAGAGTTGCTTTAGCACTTCACTACTGTTATAGACTGTTGAGATTTGATTAATGGGCTTACAGTAGTATCATCATCTTTGATATTACAGAATGCTAATTCCATTAGCTACCAAACACTCCAGTTACAACAGAAAGCCTGAACTCCCTCTCACCCAGGTCATGGCTTTGGTTGTCTAGTACAGTGGTTCTCAACCTCAGTCCTCAAGTACCCTCAACAGGCCATGCTTTGGGAATTTTTCTTAGATAAAATAGCAGTCCAAAATACCAGGCCATTGACTCTGATTTATAGAACCTGTGCAAGATAAAGGAAAACCTGCAAACATGGCCTGTTGGGGGTACTTGAGGACTGTGGTTGAGAACAACTGGTCTAGTAGACCCAACTCAAGCTAAAGGTTAAAAACGAAGTTAAGGCTACTGTATCATGGCTGTTTTTGTTCAACTATTGGCAAAATGACTATAGGTAAAAGAATACAATAGCAATCAATATTATACAATATTAAGACATAGTATAATGATTTATATTGTAAAAAAAGCAGTATTCTGGCTGCAAAGGACAACGTCCAATCATGGAGGCAAGAATAAAAAAAAGAAAAACTTTAATTAGTTTTTTTTTTTATCTTTATGAAAAAGTTTCTGACTTTAGGCTGGGTTTCTCCGCATTCAATTTGCATAGCAGGAGATTGTGACCAGCTCTCTATGGAGCCAGTTCACACATCTCCGTGCAGCAGGTCCTTTGTGCGTCTTTTGGTCCGTTTCAGATCCGAATTCAGCCCAAAATGCGGGTTGAAATTGGACCTGAAACTGTGAACTAGCACGCACCAGACCCCTGCTGGGAGTTGCTGCGGGTTCCAGTGTGAACCCAGCCTCAGGGAACTTGTATGTCCATTTTATGAAGTGATATAACGGAAAATTGTTATCAAATACTTACCGTAATTTTCCTTTCCTGGCTCTGCCCCATGGCAGCACACCTCGGGTCAACCCCGCCCCCTTGACCCCGTATAGGACATCCCTGAATAGAGCATAAAAGGACAGCAGTACCTGGAGACGGTGTTCTGTAACTAGCTTGCGACGGACCCGGGTGGGAATGTGCTGCCATGGGGCAGAGCCAGGAAAGGAAAATTACGGTAAGTATTTGATAACAATTTTCCGTTTTCCTGGCTCAGCCCCATGTCAGCACACCTCAGGATTTAACTAGCATACAACATGGGAGGGCAAGATAAACCTCAAAAATAGACACCAGGTGCTGCTCAGAAAAATTTTATTGACGCTCAGAAAGAACCGATAATACTGAAGTCCCCAAGGCATTGGACTGGGAGGCAACATCCAGCTTGTAATGCTTGATGAATGTATTTGGAGAACTCCAACTTGCCGCCTTACAAATCTCGTCTGCCGGCACTTTACACCAGGCTGCCCAGGAGGATGAGACCGCCCTGGTTGAATGCGCACTGATCTCCTGTGGAGGGGAGAGGCCCTTGAGGGAGTATGTTGCTTGGATCGCTTTTACCACCCATGAAGAAATCACTCTGGAAGATGCTGGCATGCCTTTCCTGGAGCCCGATGGGTATATAAAGAGAGCCTCCAACTTCCTGAATGGACCTGTTCTTAGCAAATACGTCTGCAGAACGGTTTTGAGATCCAAGTCCCGCAGAGTCGAGTCCTCCAAATCGCCTGCTGCCTGAGGAAGAACCGGAAGTACTGACTGCCAGTTAAAATGAAATTGCGTAGATACTTTTGGCAAGAACTTTGGAGAGGGCCTCAAAACGACCCTATCTGGCAAGAATGTACAGTATGGTTCCTTGCAGGAAAAAGCCGCCACCTCCGACACCCGCCTTGCTGAAACTACGGTAGTGAGGAACACAACCTTCAGGGTGAGGTGGAAAAGTGAACTATCCTTATCTGGAAACAAAGGGAATTTTAATAACCCTTTCAGTACCAACGGTAAATCCCATCTAGGAAACACTGGGCGAATCGGAGGCCGGATCTTGATTGCTGCCTTTAAAAATCTCACTGTAAGCGGATCCCTCACCCAAGGAACGTCGGTCAGGGCAGTAAGCGCGGAAACTTGGACCTTCAGGGTATTATAGCTCAAACCCGTATCTAGACCAGACTGAAGGAATTTTAGAACGTCCGTCACTGACGGCACCTGAAACAAGAACCCCTGTTGGGTAGCAAATCCTTCAAACTTCCTCCAAACTCAGTGATAGGTTCTGTTCATAGAAGGCTTTCGTGCTGTAAGCAAGGTGGCCACTACCGATTCGGGGAGGTTCAAGCCATCTAGCTTGCTCCGCTCAACAGCCAGGCAGTCAAGACCAGGCTGGCCAGATCGGGATGAAATTGTCCGTTCTGCTGAAGCAGGTCCCAGGCTTGTGGCAACCTGACCGGAGGAAATTTCGCCAGGTGACGGAGGAGCGGAAACCACAGCCTCCTTGGCCAAAACGGAGCAACCACTATCGCCGTGACTTCGTCCTCCATTATCTTCAGCAGACATCTGAGAATCAGTGCTGTGGGAGGGAACACGTAGACCAAGTTGAAGTTCCATCTCTGCATCTTGCCCCAGCGCCTGAGGACAATAATACCGGGAAAAGAATCTTGGCACCTGACGATTAATTGGAGTTGCCATCAGATCCACCTCGGGCACCCCCCCATTGGCTGAAGATTTGCTCCAGGTATTTCGGGTTCAGCATCCACTCTGAGTTGTGGGAGAACCTGCGACTCAGGAAATCGGCCATGGAATTCTGAACTCCGGGGAGATAGACTGCTATCAGAACCGCCAGGTGGACTTCGGCAAAACTGAATATCTCCGCCGTCACTTGAAGGAGGGACAGGCTCCTCGTCCCACCTTGCTTCATTACATAAGACACTGCTGTCTTGTTGTCCATTAGAAGCCGAACTCTTTTCCCCCGAACTACGGGAAGGAAGACTAAAAGGGCCTCCCTGGCCGCCCCGAGCTCCAACAGATTGGAGGAACAGGAAGTTTGAGGGTCCCACCTCCCTTGGGCCCTCAACTCTCCGCAATGAGCACCCCAACCCCGCAGACTGGCGTCCGAAGTGATCGTAATCCAGCCTCCAGGGTTGATGGCCCTGCCTCGAGTCAAGTTTTCTCTTTTTGTCCACCAGACAAGATCGTTTCGGATAGACCGAGGAATCAGAATCTTCTGATGCAACGAACCACGGCGCCACTGGCTGAGGAGAGCAAACTGATACCTTCTT
>BLSH010504932.1:399088-419052 GCA_018402905.1 Glandirana rugosa
GAGACACAGTAAAGACTAACGACGATATTTGTTTTCTTCTCGCTTCTATGTTTAGGTTTTTTTTTATTTATTCTTTTGTAAAAAAAGGTAGCCAAAACCGGCTAAATATAAGAAGGAGTATAAAAACCATTTTTTTTAGCGTTAGCGACAAATAACTAACCAAACGCGTTTTCAAAGGCGCAAATGCCTACTACTCTTAATTAAAGACCCCAAAAATATGCCAATGGCATGTATACAGTAATCAGTGCATTTTCATAGCACTGATCGCTGTATAAATGCCAATGGTCCCAAAAAAGTGTCAAAATAGTCTGACATGTCCGCTGCAATATTGCAGTACTGCCGCTATTACTAGTAAAAAATGTAAAAAAAAATAAAAACCCCAGAAATTAATTCTCATCATCCGTAAACGCGGAAACTTTTGCGCAAACCAATCAATAAACAGCGATTGCGATTTTTTTTACCAAAAATATGAGGAAGAATATAAATCGGCCAAAACCGATGGAAAAAAATGTTTTCTTATTTATTTTTTTTTGGATTTGTATCTTCGCTCTTCTTTTGTTTATAGCAGCAATCAGAAATGACACAGAGGGGATCAAATACCACCAAAAGAAAGTTCTATATGTGGGAAAAAAGGACGCAAATTTTGTTTGGGTACAACATCGCACGACCGCGCAATTGTCAGTTAAAGCGACGCAGTGCCGAATTGCAAAAAGCGCTCTGGTCCTAAAGTGTGAAATCCTTCCGGGGCTGAAGTGGTTAAGTGGTAAATACATGCATGTTCTGTTTTTTGTTTTTTGTGTGTTTTTTTTGTTAGCAAAAAAAAATACAAAACACGTATAATTACCAATAATTAATAATTAATCAAAAATGTAATACAGTATATTGCCGTGTACCAATTATTAGATGTGGTGGCTGCATTCATTTTCTATTTAAGGCTTTTTTGCCTTTATTTTCACCTAGTGATCCAGACAGTAAGTCTGTTATTTTCCAACTTTTAACTTTCTTTAACAGATCAAGCAGTCCAGCAAAAGTGGCAGTGTGACCATTTACCACTGACAGGGGTGTTTACAAAGGTCAGCTATTATTCATTTATGTAAAACATCTATCCCAAAAGCAAAAATAATGTTGCAGTGACTGCTTAAAAATGTTAGCTGGAGTCTAGCTTTAATTTGTTGGTAAAATCCATCTAGATCTTCTGGTGCATCCAACAATACTCTCCCTGCCAAGATTGACAATGTTGCTATCCAAGGGTGTCTACTTTGCCCCTCCATCTAGATAGGAAGTGTGTTATTGGCTGGATCACTAGGTGAAAGTAAAGGGGAAAAAAGCCTAAAAAAGAAAACAAATGCATCAATCACACTTACTACATATTCAATTTTTGTATTTGGGTCTAGTACTGCTTTCACCCCGATTACTAAGAACATTTATTCATCAAAGTGAACAGTGGCGGCTGGTGGTTTTTGTTTGGGGGGATGGCAAACAACCACCCCCTCCTCACGGCACCTAAAACCCCCCCATCCCTCCCCCCGCTGTCTGCTGGTCGGTCCACCGGCACTTACCCCATGTAGGCGACAGGCGGGCATACGAGGAGCGGCGTGGATCGGGGCACCAAGCAGCGGCGGGGATTGGGCATCCGAGGAGCAGCGGGGATTGGAGTACCCGGCAGCGGTGGGGATTGGGCATCTGGGGAGCAGCGGGGATTGGGGTGCCAAGCAGCGGCAGGGATCAGGCATACGAGGAGCGGCGGGGATCGGGGCACCAAGCAGCAGCGGGGATTGGGCATCCAAGGAGCAGCAGGGATTGGGGTACCAGGCAGTGGTAGGGATCGGGCATTGGCGGGCATCCAGGCATCGGCCAGCGGCACTTCTCCTCCTCGCTTCCGCCATGCATATCCTCCTAGGCATCCAATTGGATCGCCTGTCCTTTCAGCCAATCGGGTGACGGGTATCAGACCCGCTTCCCGATTGGCTGGGAGGAGGATCAGTGTTGCAACAGCAAATATTCATTCGCTGTTGCAACACACCTGGATGGGCTGAGGACGCAATGCTGTGCACCACAAGCCCACCCTATTTAGAAAGCCTCTGGCTCTAATCAGTGCTTCAAACCCCCCCCCCCCCACCGCCTATCCCCGCCATAGGAATTCATGCATCCAGCGCCCTGAAAGGGGCCGGGCGCATGGATGGGGGGGGGGAATAAATAGGGGGGCGGTGCCCGTGTGCCCACAATGGACAGGCCGCCCCTGTACGTGGACATGCTCTTTTCATTTTTTTCAAATTAATGCAAAATGTCTGCTGCAAAATCACAGATTTTGTCCCATCAAATACTCTTAGTCATGCTGCAAAATATAACTGATAGCAGTAACCTGTATAACAAGTGCCATTCGCCAATTACACAAAAATGTATCTTGGATACTGCTTTATATCATAAAAACGAAAGCTCGGGCATCTGGTTTTAATCGGTTCAAATCCATATAAACATGCTGTTATTTCTTATTTCAGCTCATCTAATAAAAATGTCCCGTGAAGCTGCTTTATAATAGATGGATCGCATTTTGTAAGAAGTATTTGACAAATTAAAAAGGGAAGGTCAAACAACAGCCCCTTGCTTCCTATAAATGCCACTATCAGCTAAGATATATTATATATATATATTACTGCTTGCTACCAGTTCTGTACCAACAAACTGCTACTACCGAAGAAGGAATGTCTACATTGTTCATTTTTCTACCCTATATAAATCTGCCATGTACAATTAGACTATCGGTTTGGTACGAAGAGAAACACAAGGACCCCTTTTTCATCTTTCCCCCAGTGTGTTCTCTTGTTGCGGTGCAAAAACAAGAAGCATTCTGATTGGGTGAGATCAAAAGAACCAACTGACAGGTTGACATGAAGCAGTTTGACAGAAACTATGCGGAATGTTCTATTTTGGCTCTTGATAGGGGTGTCTAACTGGTAAAAGTACATTAATCATACAATGCTTACTGTAATTGCCTTTTACTAGCAAGACAAATGAGCAACAAATTTAGATGGTGTGAAGCGCTTCAACAGTTAAATGGCATATGTTAGCTGTTAAGTCTCCATTTTTAAGGAATATAATTGACTTAAAAAAAAGATATTACCACTCCACAGGTGATTTCTGAAACACTGGAGCCAAGCATATGTCTTCAATGACATCTGGTTATTGCCCGAAAATACTGCCCTACAGTACCACCTGTTTTTATTAACTAGAGCAGAGGTCTCCAAACTTTATAGACAAATGGCCAGTTTACTGTCCTTCAAACTTTAGGGGGGCTGAACTGTGGCCAGTGGGGGAAGAAAATATCCCAGCGTCAGTGGGAGTAAACCATACACAATTATCAGTATTAGTGTCACATTGTTGGTGTCAGGAATAGTGTTCAATCATTGGTGTCAGTGGGAGGAATAGTGCCCCATCATTGGTTTCAGTGGAAGGAATAGTGCCCCATCATTGGTGTCAGTGGGAGGAATAGTGCCCCATCATTGGTGTCAGTGGGAGGAATAGTGCCCCGTCATTGGTGTCAGTGGGAGGAATAGTACTCCATCATTGGTGTCAGATGGAGGAATAGTGTCACATCATTGGTGTCAGTGGGAGGTATAGTGCCCCATCATTGGTGTCAGTGAGAGGTATAGTGCCCCATCATTGGTTTCAGGGGGAGGAATAGTGCCCCATCATTTGTTTCAGTGGGAGGAATAGTGCCCCGTCATTGGTGTCAGTGGGAGGAATAGTGGCCCATCATTGGTATCAGTGGGAGGAATAGTGCCCCATCATTGTGTCAGTGGGAGGTATAGTGCCCCATCATTGGTGTCAGTGAGAGGAATAGTGCCCCATCATTGGTGTCAGTGGGAGGAATAGTGCCCCATCATTGGTGTCAGTGGGAGGAATAGTGCCCCATCATTGGTGTCAGTGGGAGGAATAGTGGCCCATCATTGGTGTCAGAGGGAGGAATAGTGGCCCATCATTGGTGTCAGTGGGAGGAATAGTGTCCCATCATTGGTGTCAGAGGGAGGAATAGTGGCCCATCATTGGTATTAGTGGAAGAAATAGTGCCCCATCATTGGTATCTTTGGGAGAAATAGTGCCCCATCATTGGTGTCAGTGGGAGGAATAGTGCCCCATTGTTGGTGTCACTGGGGAGAAATAGTGCCCCATCTTTGGTGTTAGTAGGAGGAATAATGCCCCATTGTTGGTGTCAGTGACAAGATCTATGCCCCACTGTTGCTGACATTAGGGGGGAAATGCCTCAAGGGCCAGATAAAAGCAAGCAAAGGGCCGCATCAGGCCCCATGACCACAGTTTGGAGACCCCTGAACTAGAGCAAAGCACAAGGGCTCCAAGTATCCAAAGGGACTAACTCTACCCGCTGAATGCATATTCCTGTTTTATGATGAATAGGTCATTATTAACTATACATGATTAAAATGTATAGAATCAATCAGCGCAAACTGTGTAAAATAATGATAGCAGCTGTGCACTCAAGGTAAATTTATCAAACACCTAAGTTAAACAATGAATATAAAAGGAGTGCAGTGCTTCAGACACCACAGAGTCAATAATCAGTCCTTATTAGCAACACCACAAGTGTTCATGCAGTGGGGAACGAAAACATCCACAAAGGTGCTTCATTGCAAAAATCCTCCCCAATCTATAGATGGCCGCTCACCTCATCAAGTGGACCCTCCAAAGGAGGATCAATCACGTTTCCTTAAAATCCTTAATAGGAAAGAGGAGGAAACATCCACTCCAGGACATATTAAGTCGGTAACATAATCAGCACTGTGACCCAGCTAGGTGTAACATCCAGTATTGCAAAACAGCATATCAAACAGTGAATTCAGAGTCGGCATCGGCCGTGGATGGCATCATGTAGCTCCTCCCCTTTCATTTGTTCGTACGAGTTACGTTCCGGAACTTCCTCAGCGAATGAGGAGGCAACGTTATGCCCCGCTATATAGGCTGTGGGGAACATTACCATGGTGACCCAGCGAAGCTCTTATTACCACTTCCAGCAACCAGTCAGCCATGTGGCCAAACATGGAAGTCCCTTCAGGGAACATGCCAATGAAGAGCATCACATAGGCACACCTACTAGAGCCTTCACAGCAAAAAGTACTGTCAGCAAGGAAAAGCCTAAGCATCACAGCAGCCCTTAGCCTCTTATGCTAGCAAATCCAGCCTGCTGGGGCTCAAGAAAAACAGCACAGTGATGCGGCTTGACTCCGTTCGAACATATAATAATAAAAAGACTCCGAATGCATACTTTTAAAACCAAATAAGTAAAAATACCTATAAGAATTATTAGAGCCACATAAATTTACACCCGCAGTTGATACCGCTCCAAATGCACATAATTTGTTACAGTTAAATTCATCTATTAGAAATAAAACAGTTTAAGTCAAACTCTACATTTAAGCCTTTCGGCACCTGGACATTTGTTTCTTATATCCAGTGCGATTCACGGCGACTCAGCTGGTGGATAAAATTACCCCCCCCCTCCAATGCCTATTAACTTTTTCAACACCCCAGACTTTTAATTTTCTGGGATCTCTATTATGGACCAATCTAAAATGTTTGGAGACATTATGTGTAACAAGCCCCTTTTTTATGTTGCTCACATGTTCTCGGAGGCGGGCATGCAGCGGTCTTGATGTCCTGCCAATATACTGCAGCCCGCACTCGCATTCTAACATGTAAACAACACCACTTGTAATGTAATAAGTTGGGATATTTTATACTGCTTAGCAGTAGCTGTTGCTACAAACTCTTTATGCTTTTTTATATTGTTTTACTTTCTTTCTGAGATGGAGGATCAAAAACTCCCGGGGCAATCCGATCCCTCAACGATGGCGCCTTTCTGTATATGAAATAAGACCGGTCTGATAAGACAGATCCCAACATTTTATCCATCTTTAAAATACCCCAAATCTTTTGAATAATTCTTTCGAATTGTTTGTGCTGGATATTGTAATTGTTTGATATGCTGTTTTAGCTAGCCAGATTATTTATTTTACTGCCCAATGATTCAATCAAAGTTTTTTTTTTTTTTTTTTTTTAACCCATATCATTTTTATAAATTGTACTTAAAATAAGAGTGTTTATTATAGGCAATTCAATTTTTTGTAAGGTGGATCCTGTATCTAAATAGCAGGGACCGTTAATTCAAAGGGCCCTCTCCCTCTCTCTAAACTGCAGGCGTAACCCCCCCCCCCACCCAAAAAAAATAAAAAAACCTGCAGAGGGGGACAGTTTGACAATATACTTTAATTTCCTCAGGTTTCAACCCGCAGTGCCTAGGCAAGGATGATGTCACCTTCTTTCTGGCAAATCCTCTGAGATTGTTGAATAGCCCAAATCTCGAAAGAAGGCAATCCTTCTCAATGTTGCAGTGTTTTCTCACAAAATTTGAGCTATTCAGTATTTCTCAGGATCCTGTCAGTAGGGGGTTGATGTCATCCCCCGTACTGTGAAAGTCGGTGAAAAGTGAGGATATTATTTAATTATTTTTCCACCCACAGGTTATGTCTTGCACTTTCATACGGTGTTACAGGAAGTGGGGAGGGCATATTAACTAAATAAACCTTACCTAACGTGCAAGGTCCGCTCAAACTGATAAGTACTAATGAAACCCAATGAGGCTGATTTTGGTTTCAACCTCTGTGCCTTAAAGCAACAAATACACTATGCAAATGATTAAAATAGTCATGATATAAAAGGCCAAAATGCATGTATAAAAAGTATGCAAGGAAACATATAATGACTAAACCAATAATAGCAGATGCCAACCAGCACTTATTTAAATCTCCAATTGTATCCATGCCCATGTTTATACTATGAACACAAGCCAGATAAAACATGCTTGCCATTATAAGCCACAAGTTAAAATTAGCATGACCTTGCAACACAATATTCTGGGAAATATTAAGGTATCAAAGCCAGCAATTCTAAAATTCAAATCATATTTTGCTTAAAGGGACTTATATATACAATGTTCTCCAAAACTATTAATGAAATGTACTTGAATATTTATTCAAAGTAAATAAGAAATATTTTGATATTATATATAGTTGAAATGAAGCCATACACATGCAATAAAGTGAACAATTTTCATGATACGGGATGTTGAAACCAATATAATTTCAGTCCTGCTGTAGATGACTCCATGGACTACTTTACATGGCATTCAAATAATGACCTTCCACTATATTTTATCAGCAGCCTTTGTCCTGGGTTTCTTAATATCCTTACTATTTAAATAAAGTTATCTTCATATTAAAATATCATACATATCATATTATAGATGTTATAAAAAACCTACTGTTTAAAACTGAACACCAAGAATTCAGCCACTTTTTAAACTGTGCTGGTTTACTATGAGTAAAGTTTATTTAAGTTCTATTATTTAAATTTTACATTTTTTTTTAGCACTGGGAGCATAGCTATTACTATACTTCCAGTGGTCAGGTACTGGACCTTCAAGCCTCATCTCCTGCAGCTGCAGAGTGCAACAATTCTGCCTGCCCTCCTCTCCTCTTGTCCAATCATGGAAGGCTTTTTTTTTTAAAAGAGGTGAACCTATTCACGAAATTAAGCCTTCTATGAATTGACATCAAGAGGCGAGGGGCAGGCAGAACAGTTGCTTTGTAAAAAAGCAGTGTCTGCCCTGTAAAAGTGCTGGGAGTATAGCAATATCTGTATTTCTAGTGCTCAGTAAAACTGTCAGTTATAAAAAAGAGATGTCACCAGGTGGCGTGCCCCTCACTGGACTTGACCCAATGCAAGCTAGCACATTTCAGAAAGTAAACAAAAAAAGAAAGTGCAACGCTACACACAATAACAATAGTAAACTATAAGAAAAATCAAATTGTGACAAATAAACTCAGTTAAATAATGGTGACAAGTGTACATACAAATCAAGTAAATACATTTGTTATAACAGTGTCCATATAGAAAAGTCCCATAAGAGAAATCTGTGCTAAGTGAAAAGGAATCCAAGGACAGTAGGCTTGGCACCAAAAATATGATCACATTGGAGGCTTACCAGAAGGCCAGCGACCACCCTTACTCAAGGAGGTCTAAAAGCACTCAATCAACACCCAAATCAACTGGCAGAAACTCGAGCATCCACTCAGGAGGCCCCAGGCAGCAAATTTACCGATGGAAGGCAGACGGGTACTCTGAGAAATCAGCCCCATAGATCCTCACTCGTGATTTCCTTTTCAATCTGCAGCTGCTGTCATTGTATAATTCAATGCAGTATGGCAATCTGGAGGCTTTCTGTACACTGTGGCTAGCTTCATAAATCTGTAAATCCTTGATTTCCCGGAGTACTGCCTTCCATCTGTGAATTTGCTGCCTGGGGCCACCTGAGTGGATGCCAATTGATTTGGGTGTTGATTAAGCGCTTTTAGACCTCCCTGAGTAAGGGTGGTCACTGGCCTTCTGGTAAGCCTCCAGTGAGATCATATTTTTGGTGTCAAGCCTGCTGTCCTGGGATTCCTTTTCACTTAGCATGGATATCTCTTATGGGAATCTTCTATAAAGACACTCTTATAACAAATGTATTTACTTGTTTCATATGTACATTTGTCACCATTATTTAAATGAGTTTATTTGTCACAATTTGATTGTTTTACAGTTTACTATTGTTATTGTGTATAGCGCTGCCTGGTATCAAGGGTATAGTGTTCTGCTGTTGAAATTGTAGGGTCTAAGCGCAGATAAATCCCTCCCCTTTTTTCACATTTCAGAAAGTATCTGAATTCCTGATTTCAGCTTTAAGGGAAAGATTGATGTAAAGCAAAGACTTATATAATCCACATAAGGGGAACACAAGGCTGACAAATAGGTTTTAAAAACTGAAGGAAGTTAGAGTAAGAGCAAATTATGTATGATTCACAAATAACTCAGGTTTTTTAGACAAAAGCATACAAACTAATAGCATGCAATGCCATGCTTCAGTTTCTGAAGCAAACAAAATACTTTGTAGTATTAAAATAGGTGTAGACTCCAAAGAGAGAGAGAGGAAGACATAATTTTGGGAGCATTAGGAAGATCTCATCTGGAATATGCAGTTCAGTGTTGGACACCAGTTCACAAAAAGGATATTGGAGAGCTGGACAAAGTGCAGAGAAGAGCAACCAAACTGATAAGAGGCATGGAGGAGCTCAGCTATGAAGAAAGATTAGCTGAACTAAATTTCTTCTCCCTTGAGTAGAGGCAATTAAGGTGGGATATTATCACCACAAATGAATATTTGCGTGGTCCATATAGTGGAATTTAAAGTTGTTCACTTTAAGGTCATTATAAAAGACAAGGAAGAACACTGTCTGAATGTCTACTGGAAAATAGATTTAGCTCTACATACGGAAATGCTTCTTCACAGTAAGAACTGTGAAAATGTGAAATATATCCCCCATCAACTAGTTCCGGCCAGCTCATTCAATTATTTATTTTTTTTAAAGGAGCTGAATGCATTCCTAAATGCACAGGCTATAACTAGATACTAACATTTATAGGTAACAACGTCAGAGATGGTTGGTCCAAGGAATATCTGATTGCCTTGGGGGATGCGAATGATATTTACCCCACTGGAGCAAATTTCTCCAAATTTAAAATTTCTTTCTGCCTTCCCATGAAGCAAATGTGGGCATTGGGTTCGTATATAAAGGTTTTCTATGTATATATTCATTTTTCCATTGGTTGAATTACACGACTATGTACTGTAAATGTTTTCAAGCATGTAGCATTGTGACATCAGTAGTCTTTGAATATCACCTCTACCTCTCATTACACAAATACAAAGCTACCTTACCTATATTGTCCTTATACCATATTGTTTAAGAATATTAAACTCACTCTCTTACTGACATTTCAACTCTATGTGACCAATACTCCTCCATCCTAAAGAGTCAGGACCTTGTCCTATTCAAAACAGACAGCAGGGTTCATAGAAGAATATATGTCTCTCCCATGGGTAAGCTGATCTATTACAATGTGTATATCTTCTACAAAGCAGTTTTGCACATAAATCTTGTATCTTGCTGAATATACTGCCAGTAGTCTCAAACTTGTTGGAACGTTAGTCTAAATGCAAGGGATATTGATTTTGCCTGCTCTTTCACAGTGAGAGAACTTTTTTTCAAAGGGGAGAAATTTTAGCCTGCAGTATCAACAGTTTCCCCTTATTGGGCTTTTGACTTGTACAAAATACCAGCACAATAACATGAAAGACACATTTTACTGCCTAGTATTAATAGTCGGAAATTTTCCTAATACCAGCTGAATATTTTAGCAATGCACACATTTGATAGCAAGCCAGTGGCCATCATCCCAATGTCTTTGCTCTAATAGATACAGTCATTGACAATTTATTTAATTAAAAAAAAAAATCACTGGTAAAGATATGTAAAGGTTGTTGCCAAAAAAAAAATAGTGGTATTGCGAACACAACAATGTGGTGTTGTGTCACTGGTAGAGATAGGTAGAGGTTTCTGCCAAGGAAAAATGTGGTGTCACCAACACAACAATGTGGTGTTGCCCCAGATTGTTATCATTGTGCCAGCACAAGAATGAGTGACACAGTAGGCTAATAAATGCTCATACTCCTAATGTTAACTCTTTTGGAACAACCATTTGGAGCAATGGTTGCATTAGGACATCAGACACTTGTTATTGCAGAGTGATTTTTCAACTTAGAAAATCTCCCTGTGTAAGGGGGTTAAACCTTCACTCTTCTATAGAGAAGAGATGTGGTGTATAGTAAATATGTGGAACACACACAGTCCAAAAATGTATTTTGCACCTTTCATCAGCTCTTCAACATCCACTGGGCTCAAGTCCAATTTCAAAAAATGTCAACCTGCAACAAGGATTTCAACAAAATGTACCAAAAATAGCTATTTTATTTATACTTTTCATATAGTATATGTTGTGCTTAAAAAGGAGCTATATCTGTAGCTTAAAAAAATTGCTGGACAGCTGACTTTTTAAGCTGTTATCTAATAAAGTATAAATAAATGAGCTTTTCTTTATTTTTTAAGAATAATGCGGTATGCTCCAATGTCAGTACTGCCATGTGATGGGTCCTTCTACTGATGCAACTTGTTCAAAGACAGACAGATTTATCCTTGTCCATCATTATTGGGTAATACATCTCAGTAAACCTTTGTCTGATATGAGACAGATCCTGTTGCTCAGGTACGAATGACACATTTAAATATATAGGCAAAAAAAGGATATTTTACTTGGTATTTTAGCAGTATGACTAAGGCTTTGTTACGTTGCAATTTGTGAGTGCAATTCACATGAAATAAGAACATCAACCTTTTTCAAATCTACGAAATAATAATAATCTGCTATTAAATAGTATGGAGAGTTGATTAAGTTATGAATTTAGGCCTACAAATATACCAGTTTTCTATAGTTCGTACATTTGTTTTGTGTTATGAACTTTTAAATAAAGTTAGCACAGACGTCAAGGGAAACACCACCACCATCAAGTCATTCTATTGTGGGCAGATTATGAAAAAGTAATAACCTCTTCTTGCAATATCCCGAACATGATATAAGCAGATGTTCACAATCTATGATGGATTTTTGTTTTCTGAGCCATCAGTACATCAGTAGCCTGGCACAGAGATTAGATGACAGCTCCTTGCACTTTGTAGGCTTGGAGTTTGAGTTCAATTTGGCTTGCTTGCCCAGTGTGGGATGCCTGCAGTGATGAGTGTTTAATACTAGCTCTCTGTACTATATCTGATTGCATGGCCCTGTTACTGCCAAAGCTCTTAATGCACATATCCTTTCCTTTCAACCTCTTCCCAGCTAGAGGAGAAGGAATAAAATCTCATTTCAAATCCGAGGGACCCGTGTTTAGGGTATCATGGAAAGTAGCACTATGCCACAGAATTTGGCACAGGATATGTAGACAGTAACATACTACATCATATCGGGTATGCATCTATCACCATGTCTAATGTTTGCTCTCTAGTTACAAGTAATCTCTGCTTGTGTATATTAATAAGCATCTATCACCACTTTTTTGTCTTAATATACTGTATACTAATATCCTTGTAATAATATTCAGCTATGTAGGAAATGGGTTGGTGTGTCAGTCAAAAATCCTTCAGTGTTGAATACTCTTCCTTTCTTTAAAGTGGAACTAAACTATATCTATGCACTACAAACATAAATGCTATCTAATTCATTTTTAACAAAAAAAAAACAAGCAAAACCAGTATATCATAATAAGATAAAATAAAACAGAAGTGTAACACTACTCCATTCCTTATCCACATGCAATGGTTCTTAGATGTAATCAAAGTGGGACCCAGAGAGAGATCCGCCACCTCCTGCAATAGCACACACAGCCTCTTAGAATTGACCCCTATTATAGGTGGTCAAAACATGCAAACAAATGGCGCACAAAGGATCAAATCCATCAGTTGACAGGCTCGGCTTAACGTGATTGTAAGCCTCATTCATAAAATTTGAACAAAGCACAACTCGTATCTATAGTGTTTACTTATCTCTCTCCAAAGCTCTAAGTGTGCTTTGTTCCTCTGTTATCAGCATGAGTCACTTCTGACAAGTTCTCCAACACATGAGATTATTATTATTATTATTTTAGGTACTTATATAGCGCTGTCAATTTACGCAGTGCTTTATATATATATATTTACATTCACATCAGTCCCTACCCTCAAGGAGCTTACAATCTACGGTCCCTAACTCACATTCGTACATATACTAGGGACAATTTAGACAGGATCTAATTTACCTACCAGTATGTCTTTGGAGTGTGGGAGGAAACCCACGCAAGCACAGGGAGAAAAGGCAAACTCCAGGCAGGTAGTGTTGTGGTCGGGATTCGAACAGCGACCCTTTTTCGGTCAGGCGAAAGTGCTATCCACTACACCACTGTGCCGCCCCTGACATAATAACATGAGCTTAAAATTTGTGTCGGGGAGGGAGCTTAGAGGTAGATAAGCAGGAAGCTTGTCTATTCAGAATAAGCTCTGCATGTTCCGTCATTCCGTTGCCTATGTGGAGGAGGGGGGTGTGTCCCTTTCCTCCAATCAGCTCTCACACAGTGTAAGCACAGTCTCCCCACCCACCCCTATGTACTGCTGAAAGAGGAAGAAAGATTTTTAACATGATCTGCACTTTGCAAAGGGTGTAGAAAGAGGAAGACTGCAGATAAACAAGTAAAACTTATGTAGGGGGATTTGTTTCATCTGTGTGTATCATCTGAGGCTGCTCACTTCACTGGGTATATGTGAGGGTTTACAACAACTTTAAACCTCCTCCAAGCAGAAATGGTCATAAGTTGTAAAATAGTACTTTCCCAAAGGGTGTATCTCAAGAGAAGAAGTAAAACCCACCCATGGTGTAGTATGTTCACGTAGAAAGTATTTATTAAAGAATAAATAAATTAATAAATACTTTGTACGTGAACATACTACACCATGTGAGGGTTTTACTTCTTCTCTTAAGATATACCTTTTGGGAAAGTACTATTTTACAACTTGTCCTGCTTGGAGGAGGTTTAAGCCGTACCTGTCAACTGACGGATCAGATCCTTTGTGTGCCATACCTTTTGACCACCTGTAATAGAAGTCAATTCCATCTGGTAAAAGGCTGTGTGTACTATTGTAGGAGGTGGCGTATCTCTCTCTCTGGGTCGCACTTTGATTACATCTAAGAACCATTGCATGTGGATAAGGAATTGACTCTATATTCACCTTGGTGTAAATTTATCTAGTAGCGCTACACTTCTGTTCTATTTTATTTTGTATGTTTAATATCCAAAGCAAACTCACGCACCCATCAGTGTGTCCATGCTTTACTAACCTGAGAAATCACTTTGAAAACACCCCTCTAGCATTTCTAACAGCGGACATCTTGAGTAAGGGCAGATGATTTATTTTAGTATTTACTTAATGGAATCCATCTGCTCTTAGCTCGGGCATGCAGGCAGGAGGCTGTGCTTAGCTGAGAAAGCCCCTCCATCGCTTTACAGATGAAAGAAAAAATGCCCATGAAGACTCCGAGGATGTATGACATAATTTTGGCCCGGGGCAGAAACCAGGAAGCAACTGAAGAAATGTAAAAAAAAATTACAAATTGTAAATATAATATACCTTTCTACATATTTGCTAATGATAGTAGCATAAGGATTAAACATATTCAATGTTGATTGAGAGAGTTTAGTTCCACTTTAACATGTTATATCAGACCAGAAAGCGTTGGGGAAAAACAGGGGGTTCTATTGGGTGACAAAAACTTAGAGATGAGTCTCCAGTGGCACTAATGTAAAGCTAAACTGACTTTTAGGTTAGAGCTGATTTTCTGTATAACTTTAATTTGCAATATCAGTTAGGGGCCAGATCTAAATCCTCAACCTCTGCTTTATCTGGCAGTATCTTGTTGCCGAGCCACCTGATATGCTGGACAGCTCCCTGCCTGATTCCTTAGACAACCTTACCTTGTGTCTTGTTTCTCTTGAACCCTTTGCTTCTCCCATGAATTTCCCATTTAAGCCATGCATTTGCAGTTCCTGTTTGTCAGATTATTGTGCTCTCTCTCCAGCCAATATCACGCTCCTGTCCCACCTGCTGACATATGTATCTTCACTGCCACCCCTTGCTGACCTTTGGCTTGTTCATCGACTATGCTTCCACTTGATCCCAACCAGCAAGTACTTACATCTTAGAACAAGCAACAAAAGCACTTAAAAATAAGCTCTTAATCACCTCTGTAGGCAACATGGAAAAATTATACTTTAAAGATTATACTAGAGGCCCTGAAATCTGAACTGGTTTTTTCTTTACTTTCTGTGAGGAGCAGATCTTGTTACCCAGCTAGCCTTTTAATGTAAACATATATTGACTGTTCTAAGCTGTTAGAGACCAACTAAAACCCTACTTTTAGGCCTTTGTTGTGATCTTTAGGGTAGGTTTACACTTAAAGAGGGCAAAAAATTAAAAGTCCTCAAGTACAAATACTGTAGCTGCTTTTTTTTTAATCAACTTTATTGCTATCACAAGGGATGAACAACATATCTTAATAACGAGATAGCATAGCATAAACCATGACAGGGCCTCTTTATGGAGAGATCTGGAGTCTATTAGACCCCATATCTCTCCTCTGGCGTCCAAAGCATCTGATCAAACTGAGATTGGTTTGATCAGAAGCTTTACAACCCAAAACCGAAAAAATACTTGTTGCTTCAGGTTTCTGAAATCATACAGGGGGAGGAATAACACATGTTCCTTTCACTCTGTGTACAGAATCGGATGCGACTGGTCGCAACAGCCCCAGGTTCTCTGGTAGGATGGAAGAACCCAGGAAGGGCGGGGGTGGGGGACCCCCTTGAGCAGCCTGAAAAGTGATTGAGTGTCTGTATTGCCGCTTGGATCATTTTTACATAAAAGAGAAATCCTGGCTGCAGAGGATGGTACCAGGATCATGGCTGTAGTTGATCCCGGTAAAACCACCCCACTACAAAGCCATATATATTTATACTGAATATACGGCAGTATTGAGGTAATTAGTTACTTCACAGTGTGAGCATCTGGAGAGGTCATGGATGACTTATTTTAAAGCTATTAGGATATGGAAATATTCCATAATGTCCATATTCTGGGAACAGGTACACTTTAAAGTAATTGTAGCTGTACTAGTTCACGTGCAACAATACAGCTGAGTACTATCCTTGATAATTCTTTCCAATTTAATTTCTTATCCTTATCCTTATCTAGCTAACTTTTTCATTTTTATTACCCTGCGTGTTTGATATTTTTATTTAGAGACTGTTGTCTTTGTAGACTTGTCCTGACATTTTGCTATTGTATACCAGTACTGCTTGCACCTAAAAGAAAGGGGTGGACCCCGAAACATTGTCCTGAAAAACTGACTGTTAGTCCAAATAGAATGATCTGTAACCTTGTCTTTGTATTTCTGCAGAAGGACAGACACACTAACTGCTTTGTCTCTGTAACCTAATGACCCATCTTCTACCTCTCTTTTCTCTAAGAATATTTTAATGCTTCTGCTTATAATTAAATAAAGACACATATACAATTATAGTCTTCTCTACATATCTGCTCATAGACATGACATACTAAGCCACTCTTTAGCAATCAATAGCTGGCTTTTAACAGTAACAAGGAGCATCCTCCGCCTGTCTGCAGAATCAAAGCAGAGAAGCCTGTAATATGAAACAGATCTGAGCAACATAGGCAATTGGAGCTCATGTCTTGGGGAAATTATTGAAATTTAAATTAGTTCAAAGATAGAAGAGGGTCTTATGGGAATAAACCTCACAACCAATTAGAAGACTCGCCACATACTTTGGAAAATTCCAACACATGCACACAATATTGAACAAAATCCTAGGAAATATGTTTCTTTTAACCACAGGTCAAATCCAGCTTGTGATAAAACGCATTGAGCCGAAATGACGTCTGGAGGGGAAAACTTCAATGAAGAGACAATGTCAAGCAGAAGGGCAAAGGTGCCTGAAACATGCAAAACAACTTTACAAAAGAGTTCAACTTGAACTTTGCTTGTGGCATATTTTCTATTTAAAACGAAATACAGTAGAATGCTGTAATCTACTAGATGGATATTCAAAGTCAGTAAAGACCTTACTTTAGACTGAAACTACACACGACTCATTTTATTTTAATTTTGTTCAGAGTAGAGAAGGGTTAGAATTTTACCTGATGTTTGTGTCCCCAAGGTTGCCCTCAACTTCCTGTGACATAGACAGTCATCATTAGGAAAACCGATGGGTAAGGCTCTCTCATAGGAACAAAGATTTTAAAAAAGTTTTGTCTGAATACAAAACAATAGGAAAGAGCTATGAAAAAGAGTTCTGTAGCCCACCCAAAAAAATATGCAACCTCTCACTCCAATGCCCCCCCCAAAAAAACTTCCTAAACTTCCTATTTCATATAATGTTCACACTCGTATATGCGTATATATACATATATTCTAGTTCCCAGAATGCCAAATATTTCATTGTTCTGTTACAAAACTCTGCCAACCATGCAGTTAATTTAAGTAGAAGTGACACCTATAAGTTGCAGTAGTTCCCATTATGCACTCTACTAGTCACACCTCTGGTGGGTTGTGCACATGCAGTATATACATTTAAATACTAAGTGCAACAATTATATACACACATTAGAGGACTAGCAAACACAACCTATGCAGTACATCAGCAAGTGACATCATCTCTTTGCTTTGTCAATTCTCTATACATTAGACAACTATACAGATGCCCCCCCCCCCCTCTCCCCCCAGCAGTTGGAAATAAGCTAAATGCTACAAGACAAAGCTAAGCCTACCTGATTTTGAGGTCAGACTGTGTGTGCTACCTTATTACAGGCCTGCCTAAATTAGAGTGTTGTGTCTTCTATAACAGTATTATAGGTTATTCTCAACCCAGGCTTAGAATGAGCCCAGTTCTAGGTCCATTTATATTCAGCAGTATAAATGTATCAGTTTTGATCAGTTTGAGACGCATATAAAATAATTCAGAATTCAGTGACAGGTGCATCTGACCTGCAGTGAACCTCCTTCTGGCCTACATTTAACCTCTTTCATGGGGGGGGGGGGGGGGGGATTGAATTCCCATAGATAGATATGTATGGGAAAGCAAAACCTATTTGATGTGAACAAAGGGACATCTATACAAGCCGTTAACTATTTTGGCCAATCTGGCCAATATCTGAATTGGAGAGCCCATTGCGACTAAGCACTAAACCTTGGCTTCAATACTTTTCACTACATAACCTTCAGAAGTGCACTTTAACTGTGGAGGGTGGGGGTATCAGATTTAAGAAGAGTGTCCCTGTTTCCTGCAAAACATCACAGGTAATAAAAGCCATAAAAACATGAATTTTAAAGCCCATTTGCTTCAAAGTAGCCAGGGCTTTTTTCATAAAGAATAAGTACAGAAACTCAATCTCCCACCCGCAATCACATCCCCTTCCACCCCCGTGGGAGAAGAGCGCACCACATCACATAGTGGGTGTGGCCAAATGGAGCAGTGGAAGGGTCTTAAATTAACATACATATAGGGATCTGGTGTGGGTCACAGATAATGCAGGGGTCATAAGTGCGTAGCACAGAGTGCAGAGGTCAGGAGTAATTAATGCAGAGAGGGCAGGTGTCAGGAGTAAGTAATACACAGGCCACTGTACAGAATGCAACAAAAAAATACCCCCTCCAGCCAGTATACACTAAATCTTCCCAAGCCCATATCCACCCCAGTTCAGATCTCACAGCCCCAATCCCCTCTCCACCTCGGGTAACGATCACCCTAAGGCCTTGTGCACATGGCGCAACTTGAGCAGCACCCCATGCAGGGCCATGTCTACCCACATAGGGATGCACAGGTGTTCTGTGCATTCCTGTGTGGGTAGTCCTACTTATGTCTATATGGACATAGTAGCTGCACAGACACAGCCATTGTGTCCCAAAATGACATCCATGTGGGTTCAGGGGCATGACTGCAAACAACCCAGGGTTGATAGATAGATAATCTGTAAATTTATTCCTGCAAATACAGTCTATGAAATTTGTTGTGGTACACCTGCAAAAGTCTTGCTTCCCAGAGAGGGCTGGTACCAGTGTGTCTTGTGGCGGAGCAGAGCTGTGTGCCACGGAAGGAGGAGTACACCCTGTATGTGTGTGAGGGGAGCAAGATGGTGGACTTTGTGCTGATGTACAGCAGGTTTGTGGTGAAGGAGCAAGAGCCTGTAAGGCAGAATCAGATGATGGACACTGGAGATCGGTTGAAATATCGAGAAGGGTCTGCTTTGGGGATGCTGGATTGAGTAGAGAGACTTTATTAAGTGTGCCCAGGCTGCAAGAGACCCACAGTACTCATCGGTGCTTGTATCAAAAGCGGGTATTGCGGGGAGCCACTGGTTAAATTCACTCAAAGTGAGCTGGCACCAGCCACATATGCCTGTGGACTTGAAGTCAGGGTTATGCATGGAAATGCCAGAGGTATCCCAGTCAGCCGGAGGGTTTTGGGGAGTACAGCCAGACTGGAGTTTTAACACCGATCTCCAACAGCAGAGGGCGAGACAGGAGGCCGCTGCCCATGCTCTAATTCCTCCAGCATTTTTGGACCACAGACAGCCTCTGCACGATTGAGCGATGGACGTCCTCCCAGAATCGCGCTTCCCACGCGCCCTCTGGGGCGCGAACACGGGAACATCCATGACCGTCGGGTCTGGGGGACCCGACGCATCACAGATCATGGTGAATGGCTGCTGTGAGCGGCCTTTTACCACGTGATCGCGCCGGCTTTTCTCTCTCCTCTCCGCACCGATCGGTGCATTGCGAGAGGAGAGAGGGGGGAGAGAGGAGGTGCTGCAGCGCTGTGGGCGATGTTTAATGCCCACAGCGCTGCTAAGTTACAGTAAGCACCCCACCATCCATCCATCACCCACCCAGCCATCATCACCCCATCCATCCACCACCCACCCATCCTCACCCAATCCATGCTCACCCAGCCATCCTCACCCAATCCATACTCACCCACCCATCCTCACCCAATCCATGCTCACCCACCCATCCTCACCCATCCAACCATGCTCACCCATCCAGCCATGCATACTCATCCATGCTCACCCAGCCATCCATCCATGCTCACCCACCCAGCCGTGCTCACCCATCCATCCATGCTCACCCACCCAGCCGTGCTCACCCATCCATCCATCCATGCTCACCCATCCATCCATCCATCCATGCTCAACCACCCAGCCGTGCTCACCCATCCATGCTCACCCATCCATCCATACTCACCCATCCATGCTCACCCACCCAGCCGTGCTCACCAAGCCATCCATCCGTGCTCACCCACCCAGCCATGCTCACCCATCCATGCTCACCCACTCAGCTGTGCTCACTCACCCATCCATCCA
>BLSH010504932.1:419191-437025 GCA_018402905.1 Glandirana rugosa
ACCCAGCCATCCATCCATGCTCACCCACCCAGCCATGCTCACCCATCCATCCATCCATGCTCACCCATCCATCCATCCATGCTCACCCAGCCATCCATCCATGCTCACCCACCCATCCGTGCTCACCCACCCATCCGTGGCTCATTCATCCCCATCCATGGCTCATTTGTGCCTCATTCATGCTCATCCATACCACATCAATTCTCATCCGTGACACATCCATGCCACTACAGTGCCCATCCGTGCCACTACAGTGCCCACCCGTGCCACTCTACTGCTCATCCGTGCATGCTGTGGGTTAGAAATATTGTATAAATGGACAACTTTGTGTAAAAGAAAAATGTGTTTTCATTTTCTTTCCACATTTTCCAAAAACATGTGGAAAAAATGACATGTTCAAAAGACTCATTATGCCTCCTAGAATATACGTTGGGGTATTTGCTTTCCAAAATGGGGTCATTTTTTGGGCGTTTCCATTGTCCTGGTGCTCCAGGACCTTCAAAAGTGCAAGAGGTAGTCAAGAAAATATATGTGTAATTTATGCTCCTAGAATGCCTGATGGCGCTCCCTACATGTTGGGCCTCTGTATGTGGCCAGGCTGTGTAAAAGACTCACACATGTGGTATTGCCATACTCAGGAGGAGTAGTAGAATGTGTTTTGGGGTGTAATTTGTGGTATGCATATGCTGGGTGTGAGAAATAACCCGTTAACATATGACAATTTTGGGGGGGGGGGGGGAAATCTTCATTTTGCAAAGAATTGTGGGAAAAAAATTACAACTTCAAAAAATTCACCATAACCCTTACTAAATGCCTTGGAATGTCTACTTTCCAAGAAGGGGTGATTTGGGGGGTATTTGTACTTTCCTGGCTTGTTAGGGTCTCAGGAAATGAGATAGGCCGTCAGTACATCAGTTGTGATCAATATTCAGTGATTGGCACCATAACTTGTAGACTCTATAACTTTCACAAAGACCAAATAATATCCACTAATTTGTTTTGTTTTTTTTACCAAAGATAGGTAGCAGTATAAATTTTGGCCACAATTTATGAAGAAAAATTACTAATTTGCAAAATTTTATAACAGAAACGAAGAAAAATTATTTTTTTTTACAAAATTTTCGGTCTTTATTTAATTATAGCGCAAAAAATAGAAAACCCAGCGGTGATTAAATACCACTTAAAGAAATCTCTATTTGTGTGAAAAAAAGGACGCAATTTTATATGGGTACAGTGTTGCATGACTGAGTAATTGTCATTGAAAGTGTGAGAGCGCTGAAAGCTGAAAATTGGTCCGGTTGTTAAGGGGGTTTAAGTGCCCAGTGGTCAAGTGGTTAATGGCTGTGTGTTGAGTTATTTTGAGGGGACAGCAAATTTACACTGTTATACAAGCTGTACTCTCACTACTTTACATTGTAGCAAAGTGTAATTTCTTCAGTGTTGTCACATGAAAAGATAGAATAAAATATTTACAAAAATGTCAGGGGTATACTCACTTTTGTGAGATACTGTACTTTGCCTTTTTTGAGCTATTTTATGAACTATTTCATGGATTTTATTGCATCCATAGACTGTTACAGTTCCCCACAATATATTTCACAGAGCTGTTTCCCCTAAACTTACCCAGTCCTACTGCTACCCTTGTTTTTATCTGGAACTAAACAAGTCCATCGCATTTTCCCTTGGTGTAGTGCATAGATAAAGATTTTATGAGTGTTTTACTATATTGTTCTCTCAGTATTTGTGTTTATCCCTTTCTGGAATTGTCCATGCGCCAGTTTTTTTACCTTTCATAGCTTGTCTACCCTTACATCCCTTCTGCAATTATGGAGAAAATTAAGACCACCTGATCCCAGTTGGAGGTTGATATAGTGGGGGACTTCCTCCATGTACCTATGCCTCATAGGGGGCCTCACAACCACAAGGCATGGACCTGCTTTAAGGACATTAAGCAGGAGTGAAGCCTGAGGTGGGCCATTCCTAAGGACAAAGTGTTAGTGGTTAAGGCTGGGTGGCCTACCCGTTGCTACTCCACCACCATTGGGGGGTCCAATGGAAGGACACTCCGGATCCCTGACCCCAGGTATTACTATTAAGCAAGACTGACCTCTATCTTTGCTGTTTTACTTGGGAGTAATTGCTTGGCTGTCCTGGAGTTACACAAGGGGACTGATGCTGGAATATCAGCCTCGAAGAAAATTTGCAGTTGCCCTGCAGAGGGGACCCTTTGCCTACATCCTTTTGCACAGACATTGCCAGTTTTGCTGTTGCTCTTTCCCCTCCAGGTTACAGTACAGTTCCCATTAATACGGTTCTGGGGAAGAGTTTGTTTGGCCCTTTCATTTCCGGGAAGAGGACATGTTGTTTAGGTTTTTATTCTCGGGTTTCAATAGAATTATGAATATGAAAAAAATAACACTGCACATCCACCGGAAAAGTAAAGCAGCTAACACCACAGTTTCAACAACACTTGTGAATACAAACAATATGATATATAATGTGCAGCGCTAAAATAAATATAAATAGTTAAGACTTGGGGACCACCCAGGAAAAAAGTGTCCTTAAAGAAAAAAGTCTGTAAAGAAAAGTGTCTGTAAAAGAAGTTCTTCCAGAAATCCAATGACCAGAAGGAGTGTGTTAATTTAAAAATGGTGAAGAAAAAACAAGAAAATATTCAATGCTTCATAGTGCTCCACCGCTTAAAAGTGTATCCACCGCCTTAAAAGATAAAACACCCTTACCAGAAATAAACTGGTAAACCGCATGTAGGGACAGCCTTGGCAGATGGAAATTTACACCAGAGCTAGGTCGGCACACCTCATACATGGATGACAGTCATCGATCCAGATGGAAGATATGTACATCAAGGACCCGAAACCAAGGAAGGCTCCATCCATGAAATAAAAGGACTGGCATATAGTGTGATATCGTATGACCAATAGTTTTATTCCAAATAAAAAAGGTACACTCACATGTATCAACGGAATAATAAGCAGCAAGGAATTCCAGGCAATAACATGTCACGATGAAGAAAGAGTGGGGCTCACAGTACCGTGCGTATTATCTCGTTGATACATATGAGTGTACCTTTTTTATTTGGAATAAAAATATTGGTCATACGATATCACACTATATGCGGATCATTTTATTTCATGGATGGAGCCTTCCTTGGTTTCGGGTCCTTGATGTACATATCTTCCATCTGGATCGATGACTGTCATCCATGTATGAGGTGTGCCGACCTAGCTCTGGTGTAAATTTCCATCTGCCAAGGCTGTCCCTACATGCGGTTTACCAGTTTATTTCTGGTAAGGGTATTTTATCTTTTAAGGTGGTGGATACACTTTTAAGCGGTGGAGCACTATGAAGCATTGAATATTTTCTTGTTTTTTCTTCACCATTTTTAAATTAACACACTCCTTCTGGTCATTGGATTTCTGGAAGAACTTCTTTTATGGACACTTTTCTTTAAGGACTTTTTTCTTTAAGGACACTTTTTTCCTGGGTGGTCCCCGGGTCTTAACTATTTATATTTATTTTAGCGCTGCACATTATATATCATATTCAATGGAATTATGGACTGTGGGCTCACAGAGCCATTCTCTTGTTCCAAGTATTGTGGACTTTAAATTCTTGAAGTACTGCTAGTATATCAATGGTTAAGTTCTGCCGGCAGGTTCATTAACCCTTGTCATGCAGAACACATTGTTTAGCTAGTAGGTAGAATATTAGTTTAGTTACTTAGGATGTGTCTTCCTATTCCCATTAGGGTTCTACAGAAGCGCCTTGTCAACATTTGACTACTAGGTGGTCCACCATTTAGTTAGGGATTTATGGACTTTCAAAATAATCTCTTTAGGTAGGCTGTGTTTAGCAG
Organism: Glandirana rugosa; assembly: GCA_018402905.1. NCBI lineage: Eukaryota > Metazoa > Chordata > Amphibia > Anura > Ranidae > Glandirana > Glandirana rugosa. The sequence goes on from BLSH010504932.1 coordinate 423,069, forward strand.
TAGAAGGACCCCCTCACCCATGCTTCTACCTGTCAAATGTTTACAGGAATGCTGTAATTATGTTGTGTATTTAGTAAGTTAGAGACAGGGATCTGTCAGCTAGGATGCAAATTTACTGTACATATTTGTTTATAGCTAATTATATTTTAGAATTAAAGCATATAGCTAATTATATTTTTCATATTGTATTTATTATCTTTGTATATTTTTGCTGTACATGTGTTATCTCTTTGCCTCATTCATTTCCCTTTACCTTCCCTTTTTTCATGTGATGCCCTTGCTCCTGGGCTCAGGAGTCATTTTTGGCTACTTTTCCTACTATACTGTTCATAATATTGTTTAATATAGGCATTTATACAGCACCAACATTGTATGCAGTGCATACCATAGAATGCATACTATACATAAGAGCAGTGCTCCACCAAAAGGGGGAGCTCCACTTGTTTTCACCCTCCACTGTCACATTTGGCACTTTTTGGGGGGCAGGGGGAGCGGGTACCTGGTTTTGACAGGTACCTGCTCCCACTTCTGGGTAAGATCGCCGTGGTGATCTACGAGCATTTCCATCCCCTCCTCCTTCCCTCCGCTGCCTTCTGGGACACACACAGGTTCCAGAAGATGGTGGGGCCATTCAGAAAGCGCAACGCCACTCTTGTGTGCACACTAGGAAACCAGGTGTGAAGCCTGAAGGCTTTATTGTCAGTTTCCCTTACTTACAATGCCAACACCTGCACCCGAAGCCAATTGACGAATTGGCTTGGGGTGCCGACATTGCGGGATCCTTAGACAGGTAAGTGTCCTTATATTAAAAGTCAGCAGCTACAGTATTTGCAGCTGCTGACTTTTATTTTTTTCCAGACTGGAGCTCCTCTTTAACATAAGTTCCTGCCCTCAAGGAACTTACACTTTAAGGTTCTGATCACATAATGTATGCATAAACATATTCGAGCCACATTACCCACCAGCATGTCTTTGGTGTGTGGGAGGAAACTGCAGTATCTGGAGGAAACCCACACATGCACAGGGAGAACATGCAAACTCCATGCAGATAGTGTCCTTGCCTGGAAACGAACAGACGATCCTGGTGCTGCAAGCAGGAAGTACTAACCACAACTTTTTTTTTTTTATTTCTGATACACATATATGATATACTGCATAACATTACATTTCTTTCTTTATAAAATACCACTACTTGTAACTCCCAACTCTATTATATTAGTTTAAAAATATATTTTTTAATTCATTGCATTTGTTTTAAGTTTTAAATTCACATATCACTTGGCAAGCACTATTCCACATAGCTTCAGTTATAATACTGGATGGAATGAATTCTATAATCCATACTAAATTGTGAACCAGTTGCAACAGGCACATTGCTGATAAATGGGCAAGTCTGCAACAAAAGCTATTCTGCACATTAGGAACCGTTTCATCTACAATACAGTTATTTCCTGATTCCAAATAAAATGAAAGGGCCTGTTTTAATGAATCAATTAACTAACTGGAAAAGTAGCAGACTATATATTTTAAAGTTTGTACACACAGAAAGCTTTGGAGAAAAAAAGGACTAATGAAGTGCTAAAAAAAAAAAGAAGAAAAGCATTTAAACCCATAGCAGTGCCTCCAGATGATTGATTTCACTGGGGTTAAATATGAGGCACACATTCTTCACAAACAGACACAAAAATGATGCACATGCATAACTATTAGCCCACGAGTTAACTTCACATAACAGCCTATCAAAGAGAATTAAAGCATAGGGGATAACATACATGCAGCCAGACTAGCTTCCAATGCAGGCTCTAATTCCCCTAGGAGAAATTTGGAAACCACTGATCTCCGCTAGTACATTTAACTTGAACATTCCTGCAATAACTCAATTGGTTTTCTTCTAACTTTTTTACCAGCAAAAACAAAAAAATTGAAATCAGACATTACTTTTTGTCCTGCATGGTACTGCCAATGCTTGGCAACATATTACATTGGTAATTGTGTTTGTTTTGCACTGGATGGACTTACTTTTTGTTCTGCCAACATGTCCTTAAATTTTACAACTTTCTTGCAGTTAAAATAACCTTCAATATAATCGCCCATCACACTCTACTTGTTTCCAAGCCAGCTGTGTTGTACATACGGAAAGCATTGCATATCTATCTATTTACCATTTTATTAGTTTACAAGGGCTTACATGGCTGAAAATCATATGCTTGGAAAATCCATTTTCAAGAGCCAAAAGGTTGTCAGTCAAAACCGAACAGGGAAAGTAGTAGGACAAAATTCACAGCTGCTTCTGGAGTTGTGTAAATCCTCAGAGGATTGGATTAAACACGAAATGAAGTATGTGGGTCAGTGAAAACTGATGCCCATGTACCTACATATTGGCTCCATTTAGGGGTTCTCGATTAAATGCATGATCTCAATAAAGAAAACATTCACTCTCAGATATAAATCTGAGAAACTCATAAAAATCTTTGCAAATTGGTAAATGCATTCTGCCTTAACTAGGCCTAATGTTTGGTTGAAGCTGTTCCTGTATTCCTGGTTCGTACCCTTGGTTTTTGACACCAGGATTGCTTATTGGATATTGTGCCATGGTATGCAGAGGCCAAAGAATGAGCAAAATCCATAACAAAATTATATGTGCTGCAGGCTTTTCAGACTTCGTCTTAAAGGGGGGCTGCCCTTAACAAAAACTTTCCTATGTTTTTTAAAGACAAATGCTGCCTAGATTTCCTTATGTTATTTGTTAATAAAATTGTCTCTGTTTCTGAAACTTTACCAGGGGAGGTTGATCTTGTACACGCATATTCATTTGCTGCCTGTGCCCACTCTGCCCTAGGACCATGGGCAGTGTTAATTTTGGCAGCAGATTTTGATTTAGTTTTAGTCTTAGTCTTAAGATTAAAATGGCATTTTAGTTTTAGTCCCATTTTAGTCTTCTGCAATTGTTTTAGTTTTAGTCATATTTAGTCGACTAAATCTCCAGGAAATTTTAGTTGAATAAAATGTCCTACATTTTAGTCGACTAAAATCTCCAGTACATTTTAGTCGACTAAAACTCATTTTAGTGGTCTAAAATCTAATGAGTGTAGTTAAATTGTAATGTATTATTTAAGCATTTCACTACAATTTCCAAACTCATTATATACTGCTGGAGTTAAAAATCTAATATGTTATTATTTATGGTATTGAGGTATGAACATGCACTACAGACCAGTGTTCATTTTGACATCAAATTTCAATTTAGTTTTAGTCTTAGTCTTTTGACTAAAATGGCATTTTAGTTTTAGTCCCATTTTAGTCTTTTGACTAAAATGGCATTTTAGTTTTAGTTGTATTTTAGTCATCTCAATTGTTTTAGTTTTAGTCGTATTTTAGTCGACTAAAATGGTATTAAGTTAGTCGACTAAAATGTTTTAGTCGGTTTTAGTCGACGAAATTAACACTGACCATGGGAAGTCAGTAGGGGGCATGTTCTTGTTGACCACTAAAAAATATGGAAGAAGAATGGCCATTCGGCTTTCAGTATTTGATCTGTCCCAAATATGTATGACTGGTAAAGTCCATAGGACCACATAAACACATCCACACAAGCAATTTGTCTATAGGGATCTCTCCGATTGTGTTCTGTTGAAAAGAGAGGGGCACGCACAGACTGACATTTGGCTAGTTCCTACTAAACCAGCCAAATCAGAGATGGCACTCCCCCAAGACCTAGCGATGGACTGTTCCTTGGCATCCTCACGGCTATTGACCCTGCTCTGGTCTTGATGACGTCAGGATCCTAGACCAGTGGGGGGTGCAGATGCTGCAGGGACTGGCCTTGATGCTAGGAGGAGCAGAGGATTGGATATGTATATATCCTTTTATTGTTACCCTAAACATAAATGAGCAATTAAACCTTTTCCGTGCCCTGTAATCTATTTTTTATAAAATTGATTCTTAATGTGTTTTTCTGCTTCTTGTAATGACCTCCATGAGTTTCTGAACCTTCCCCCCTCCTCCCTCATTTCTGTATGTTTGAAATGAGCAGTGCATGTTAGATACGGTTAGTTTTGCACACAACAAATCCCATAGTCCACAGTCCATCTCGGAAGTAAGCAAAAAGAGGTGGCTGTGTTCCAGCATACAGTGGGGCCATGGAGAACGAAGGCACTCACCCTCTAACAGGTTCAGTCAGATCACAGCAGAAAAAAAGGGATCTGGGCATTTGTAGGAGGCTGAGAGCAACAGAAGTGACTTTTTTGAGTTGAGACTGAATTTTTTAAAACCAGAATTTAGTGTTTCTTTAATGTAAGGCCAAAGTAAAGGGCAGCACTTTACAAACCAGCTTGCAGACCTGGATTCTATAAACTTAAAATGGGAAGTGGCACAAGACATTACATGCTCACACTTGCACGAAAATGAAGTTGCTATTGATGTAATGCATTTAGAATTAGAACATTCAGAACACTGTTTACCAGTGTAATTATTAATTGTACATAGGCTTTAAGGGGCATTTGCCATCATCTTCCTAGCTGCTGAGACAGTGGGGTTGGTGTATTAAAGGAATAGAGCATGTTCACTTTGCAAAGTGAATTTTTGTATTACAAGGACATTTTCATGTAGTGTGAATGTGGTGAAAACTCCCTTTGCAAAGCATACCCAATAAAGAGATAGAAAAAAAATGAATTTTGTTTGCACATGATTGGAAGTCAGCAGAGTTAAGGGAAAAGTTGCTAAGTTAAGGGAAAATTCATTCTGCTAAGTGAACAGCCTGTACCCCTTGAGTAAACCAACCCCGGTATCGCTGCTAACCTTTTGTAAACTAACAGCTGGGCATCACTTCCAATGTGACAGATCACATGACTTGACTGGGTGCCAGCCATCCTAGTCACAGTCACCAAATAATTCTCTTCCCCACAACGACCTCATTAATGCAACAAGAACTAACTTCACAGCATGCCAACATGTACGGTTTTTATTAGAGCAAAGAAAAACACAAGAAATCCCTAATCACCAATAAATGTCCTTGTAAGTAGCAACCATCCAGTAGCACTAAAATCTCATTTTGAAGCTGCTTTGGTCATTTACGCACTTTCATCCCGTAAAGGAGATTTAGCAGAACGCTGCTTCCCTCTTAAACTTTTTATCTAAATGGGACATCTTCTGATCTCTGAGTGGTATGACAACAGTGGGTTTTATTTCTCTAAAGGTCTAACAAAAACATCAGAGAGTAGGGTTTCCTTCACAGTAACCAGGCACTTTCAAATCTGGGCAGTTTGCATTTGGAGAGTAAAACGTATTGGATGCTTGTAAGAAGTACAAACTGGTTGAGCCTGTTTCCACTCACTTGAAAAACCTAAAGGTAAATATGTGGGATCTTATCACTGGAGAGGTTGTATGGGTATATCTTAATACAATATTTATAGACATGTCCATAACAGAAGAATCAGATATAACTTAAAGTGTTCCTAAACCCAGGACCCTGCATTTACTATATCTGCTCTACCAAAGTACACAGAACATGGAAATGCAATGGTTTTAGTAATTATAAACTACTAAATACCTTTTCTCATCAGCAGTTAGAGCAATTTTGTGACTTCTATCAGTGTCTATTTAAAGCTTGTAGGAAGAGTTTACATTCTACACTGATTGTCCTATGAGGCTCCAGGACCCCTGACCCTCTGTCTGGATAGTGATGATTGGCCCTGTGTTGATCACATGCAATCTCCAAAGAAAAAGAAACTCTCTAGCAAGACACAACAAACTGAGCATGTGCAGCTTGTCGCCAAGGCTCTGTTCTATCAGTAGATGGTTTGGGGACGGTGGAAGAAGGGTAGGCTCAGAGATGACAGGATCAAACAGCCTTTTTTACACAATGCAGAGGATTAACCCCTTAGGTTCCACAGCGAGTATAACAAGCATGCTATGCTGCATATACAGACTGATTTTACTGTTGTGGTCTTAGTAACACTTTAATGACATCTGCTTAGATGTATACATCAACTCTGTACACATACCTTCGTTTTAAATAATAATTAATACAAGAAAAAGCAAATGTATGATCAGATCAACTAAATCAGAATTTCCCAGCCTATGGTGTAATCATATTGTATATATGGTGCATTATGTTTATGTGTTTGCACATAATCATTTTTCTGTACGCAAAAACAGATTTATTTTTCACATGATAGCTGTGAGCGAACTGCAGAAAAAATGCATCATGGGGTCTCTTTATTCTCATTTTCTTGTGCATCTAAGCTTATGAATTCACCCTGTTTCCACTGCATCCCAACAGAGGCATTTCAACTTTATGTTTCCATTTCATCCCAACATATGCATTTCCCCTGTTGCCACTGCATACCAACAAAGGCATTTCCCCTGTTGCCATTACATCCTAATAGACACATTTCCCCTTTCTGTTTCCACTGCATCCCAACAGATGCATTTTCTCTTTTTGTTACAATTCCATCCCAACAGGCACATTTCCCCATTTTGCTTCCATTGCATCCCAACAGGGACATTTCCCCTTTTTTGTTACTATTGCATCCCAACAGGCACTTTTCCCCTTTTTTGTTTCCACTGCATCACAGCAGGCACATTTCACCTTTTTGTTTCCATTGCATCCCAACAGGCACATTTCCCCTTTCTGTTACCATTGCAACCCAACAGGCACATTTCCCCTTTCTGTTACCATTGCATCCCTACAGGCACATTTCCCCTTTTTGTTTCCATTGCATCCCAGCAGGCGCATTTCACCTTTTTGTTTCCATTGCATCCCAACAGGCACATTTCCCCTTTCTGTTACCATTGCATCCCAACAGGCACATTTCCCCTTTCTGTTACCATTGCATCCCAACAGGCACATTTCCCCTTTTTGTTTCCATTGCATCCCAACAGGGACATTTCCCCTTTTTGTTACCATTGCATCCCAACAGGCACTTTTCTCCGTTTTGTTTCCATTGCATCCCAACAGGCCCATTTCCCCTTTCTGTTTCCATTGCATCCCAACAGGCCCATTTCCCCTTTCTGTTTCCATTGCATCCCAACAGGCGCATTTCCTTGCATACAGAGCTATTGTTGTTTATGCTGCTTTGTACTGCACTAGTGTATCCCCAAATTACTGACAAAATTATTGGTCATAATGTAGAGGAAAGAGGAACTTATAAAGCCTGTGTCTTGAGCTAATTTACTTACCTAAAAATAATATGTTTTGTTACGCTTTTTGCCATAGTCTGACTTTTTTTACCTGCAGTAAGTTTTGGGATGTCATTATACTCCTAGGTTATTTTGGGAACACCTACTTGATTTTTCTTTTCTAAATCCCAGCTCAGTTTTATTGCTGGCTGGTTTCTAACACCATGCGAGAAGAATTTGAGCAGAGTGTTTATGTGGCTAGTATTAGAGGAGGAAGCCAAAACAAGCAAGTTGCACTGCCAACTTGTGATGTGACTTCCTGTCCCATAAGGTTCCATGCTGGTATAAATGACACCAATGAAAAATGTAGCAAAGCCTAAACATCGAGTGCAACTCACAACAGATCACAACAGATACCTAGTGTAAATCTTTGCAATGTTAGGATTCCCAGGCAAGTTTAGTAATACAATATTCACAAGGCCAGAAGGTAAGTGCTTTTATAAAATCACAGAACTATCAAGTTCATAATCATTTCCTCAATAATATAATGTTATTCCTTAAAAACGCTAAAACTCAGGCAATAATCACACACAGATGACTGCAGGCCCCTGACAGTGGGGCATGCACTATATTACCAAAAGTAATGGGACACCTGCCTTTACACACACACATGAACTTTAATGGCTTCCCAGTCTTAGCCCGTAGGGTTCAAGCTTGGGTTGCCCACCCTTTGCAGATATAACAGCTACAACTCTTCTGAGAAGGCTGTCCACAAGGTTTAGGAGTGTGTTTATGGGAATGGTCGATCATTCTTCCAGAAGCGCATTTGTGAAGTAAGGCACTGATGTGGACAAGAAGACCTGGCTTGCAGTCTCCGCTCTAATTCATCCCAAAAGTGTTCTATCGGGTTGAGGTCAGGACTTTGTGCAAGCAAATCAAGTTCCTCCACTTCAAACTTGCTCATCCATGCCTTTATGGACCTTGCTTTGCACTGGTGCGCAGTCATATTGGAACAGGAAGGACCATCCCCAAACTGTTCCCACAAAGTTGGGAGCATGAAATTGTCCAAAATGTCTTGGTGTGGTGATGCCGTAAGAGTTCCCTTCACTGAAACTAAGGGGCCAAACCCAACCCTTGAAAAACAACCCAATACCATAATCCCCCCTCCCTCAAATGATTTGGACCAGTGCACAAAGCAAGGTCCACAAACATGTCAAGTCTTAAAATTGTGCAGACCTATGAAATGGCAACATGCTATGGTACATAAAATTGTCCGTAGGCAATGCTTTGAAAGTCTTTACAGGTTATTGGTTTGGAATTAGACATAGGTTATTGGTACTAGAATTACTGCTCTCACTCTGTAATTTGTAGCGATACCTCACATGTGTGTTGCAATCGCGGTTTACATACACGGACGCACCATGTGCATGTGTTCATATTTGTGGGTGTGTGCACGGCAGTGGGAGTTACAGTACATTTTTTTATTTTTAAAGACATTTTATTATAATTTGTTGTTTTTTTTTTACTTTATTTATTTTAACGTTATTGCTATCACAAGGGGTTTAACAAACCCCAGCATTGTAGCATTAGACAGGTGATGGGTACTCTTTATGGAGACATTGGGGGTCTATTAGACCCAAATATCTCCCGTGCCCTCCAAAGCAACTAACCAAGTACAGATCGTGCTTAGTTAGCTGCTTCTTTTGCTGTTTAATCACGGAATGACAGCTCTGAAAACGAAAATGAGTAAATCATAGTCGCTTCTGGCTTCCTTCAGTGCAGAGGAGATTGAGGACACATGTTCCTAGGCCTCCTTTTGCTTGCCATCCTGTAGCCATTTGATGTGGGCCTGGGCTTCCAGGAAGAGTAAGAGAGAGCCAAGGAACCAGAGAGTGGGGATGGGGTGAGTTACTGCTTGGATCACATTTACTTTACAGCCGGAAGCCAGCTAAGGAGACATAGCACAAACTTATGGATGCTATTACAGCCATGAGCTTGTGCTTAACCCTTCACTCTCTGGACATACCATGTACATCCAAAGAGCTAAACTGGTTAGAAATCTGGTCACTGATTGAGCACTTTTTTTTTTTTACATATTTATTTTTTTTATTTCAGGTACTTATATAGCGCTGTCAATTTACGCAGTGCTTTACATACATTGTACATTCCCATCAGTCCCTACCCTCAAGGAGCTTACAATTTAAGGTCCCTAACTCACATTCATACATATACTAGGGCCAATTTAGACAGGATCTAATTTACCTACCAGTATGTCTTTGGAGTTTTCTTCCCTGATACTATTTTATTTGATATAGCAAGTCTATAAAGTTTTTTATTAAATATTTGTGAGTTCTAGATTTTACTTTTTTTAACAAAGGTTATATAAAGGTATCACTCAATTCTTGTGTGCTTTGTGTTTGTTCTATAACATAAAAAAAATATATTTATGAAGATTACCAGTCTAAAGGAAATGGAAAAGTGTGGGTATGGTGTATTAGTAACAAAGCCATGGATACTGTATATTGCAATTACAATTACAAAAAACAAATAAGACATACTTCTAATATTCCCCTGCCTCAAGAAGGGATATTTTTTTCTATTTGAGCAGTGCCTGTTTGTACCTAATTGAGTTGTTCATATATATATAAAATTAGAATTGTTTATGACAAGCCAGTGTTCCCATGTTTAGGTCACGGAATTATTATGTACGTGTATCTGTTCTGCCTATACTTGCCTATATGTTTACCTATTCTAGGACTGCAGCTATCCAAAAAGAATTGCCTGTGTCACATTTGGGAAATTTCCCTGAATTTCCTGTCTTGTAGTGACTCCAAAGTGAGAGAAATCTTCTCTTAGACAGTTGTCACAATCTGTAACGATCACGTAATAATTGTCCCCGTTGAACAACTTCCATTCTAATTCTGTTCTGGTGAAACTTAAAATTTAGAATTTTCCTATCACTTTCAGTCTTGGTGACAAAGGCCACAAGAACAAATACAGATGCTAAAACTCTCCAATGGGAACACAGCAATAAAAACCTAACAGGAGTTCAACAATTCCAAACATTTTAATGCATTTGTGTAACTTTTCTTATGGGTAAACATGTCTATAAGCACAGCTTATATAATGATAACCACAAAAAACATATGGAAATTTAAAAAATCAAGAATTTGTACAAGAGTGATAACAACCTCAAAAGAATAAATGGAATGTTTAATCATTTGCAATCAAATCTTTGAAAACTGATTTTACATTTCCATTTTAAATTCTGATTCATAGTTTACACCAGTGGTTGCCAACTCTTGAGCTAAAGGGGGCCTCCTATGCAGCCCCTGACATCACCAAGGGGCCGCACATAATGTTCACTATATTTAATGCTTGAGAGGACTGTCAGAAACTGCAGAACTAATAAAGGAAACAAGGGTCAGAGACTGAGGACAGGATACATTTTTGGCTGGGGATGTTCTGCAGAAGACAATACGTAACTGGGAACATGTTGCGTGAGGCTAGTAGAGATCAACGCTATTACCCTAATCAATGTTCTCACTACAGATTGCTGAGGTCCGAGGGCCGCACATCATATACCTAATTAATATGTGGCCTTCAAGCTGCAGGTTGGGCACCAGTGGTTTACACCAGTAGTTCTCAACCTCAGTTCTCAAGTACCCACAAAGGGCCATGTTTTCAGGTTTTCCTTTACTTTGCACACCTGCTTTTAATCAATATCAAGGACATGGTATTGATAAGAGCTATTTTATCCAAGGGAAATTCCTAAAACATGGCCTGTTGGGGGTACTTGTGGACTGAAGTTGAGAACCACTGGTTTACACAGTAGTAAAGATGGTATACCTTTACAAAAATTTCCACTGAAGAACAAAATCAAAATAGCAAATAGTTTCTATACGCTTCTTTAATAAAATGGTGATACTAAATCAGATTATTTGTTTAATGGTCCTGCACTGGAAAAGAGGGAAGCTGACTGGTTGTTTTAGGTAAAAACTCTACTTCCCATACATAAGGTGGTATGGTATTCATTACCAAATATAGGAAATGTCATTATTTGTGTAACTGGTACATTTGCTACTTCACAAAATTGTCTTGATAAACATGACCCTTATTTGCTATAAACCTCATGTAGCCTAGGTCTGGTCTGGCACAGTTCCTTTTTCCTGCTCATTTGCTTGCTCGCTTCCTTCTGAAAAGTCTATGTTCTTAACATGTATTTTCCAGGTACATGACATATCATAAATTGGGCACTTGGATCACCTAACTGTAAGTGAAGTATTCTGCTATGCAAGCCATTAAAAGTAAAATGACTGTCTCCAAATTCTGTTCTCTAGCAGACTGGAGTCCAAACAAAACAATACCTTCTGAAGCCAACAAGTCTGCACCAACATTTGCTGTCAAGAAATATCTTTTAATAGCATTTCTTTGGATCTATCCCATCCACAAAATCCACTCGGCACGCAGAGCAACAATAACCCCAAACACTTTCCTTGGAATGATGGTCCTGTCTCTTGGGGGCCTCTTGGGTATCTGCATGGTTTTTAAATTAAAGATGTAGACTCATAAAGAAACATAGGAAAATGCTTATTTTATATCACTGGCGTAAAATAAGGAGGGTTAAACTTAAAGACAACCTATGAAAAAATTAGGCTAAAGATAGAGCCATCAACACACAAAATAATAATAGACAGAGGAATGCAGATAGATGTTAGTTGTAAATATTTTCAGATGTATGTTTTGGCAAATGCAAGTTTAATGGCCCTGAATTTAGGCAGCTGAGTTGTACCTTTTACCTCTACATTTTCTAATTTAATTTTTCAATTGTTACCTTTTCTGATGTAAATGGGTGCAACACATCATAAACGCTGTGCACTGCAGGCATTGCTCACAGAGAAAGGCAATTCAGCTAGATTTTACTACTTAAAATAGAACTATAGGCCAATAAGGGAGGGTTATAACCCCTGTCAGATTCTGTTTACCATCTGCGCCCCAATGCGGGGACTTATAGACTTATATTTACTTCCTGTCCCATAGCCAACACAGGATGTGAGAGAAAATCCTTGCCAGTTAAGGGAATCCCTTGCCCTGCCCCCCCACACACACACACACACACACGCAGATCAACAGAACAAATTTGAATTTTTCTGAAAATTCTGAAATCATTAGAAAATGAATGAACAAAATTAAATTAAACAAAACTAAATGGAACTAAACAAATTCCAAAATGAATCAACAAAACAAAATTAGGAACATAATGAATCTATCAAAAATGAAGCACATTTTTCTGTTCTGCACCTGTCTATTGAGCTTTTCATGAACTCACAGCTAAATCTTCCAAAATGTTACCATTCCACCAGGCAAGCAATGTGGGGGCATCACACCCTAGGGAAGGCCTTCTATGTGTCATTTAAAAACTATACTATAGCCGCCATCATAGAAAAAGTCAGGTACAGGTTCCCTTTACAACACATTGGTAAATTGACTCACAATGTTGTATAATTATCTTGTTTATTATCCACACTTATTACACTGACTACAATTTTTACTCTTCTTTTGACTATGAGGTATTTCTTTGGTAGTATGTGCACATATACATTTAAGAAGTATGGGTTCTCTGTAGGAATTTTATGGCTACTTCTTTTCCTTTTACTATTCCTTTCCTTTCACTATTAATTCAGACAAATGTAGGGAGTATGAAAATTAATCTGCTTGTGACTTTTCTGATATCAGAAATGGACAGATCAAGTTTCCATCACTAATGTGTATGATGACAAGTACCAAAGGACATAATGGTACAGAAGTTGTTATAAGGCTTGAATATGTCATGACACATCTTTTGAAAAATAACAGTTGGGTTTTTTTTTTTTTTAATTTTCACACATACTGTAAAGATTAAAGCAGGGGTCCTCAAACTATGGCCCTCCAGTTGTTCAGGAACTACAATTCCCATCATGCCTAGTCATGTCTGTGAATGTCAGAGTTTTACAATGCCTCATGGGATGTGTAGTTCCACAACAGCTGGAGGGCTGTAGTTTGAGGATCCCTGGATTAAAGGCCTGAATTATAATGTTTTCAATATACTTGCAATGCCCAATCAGTGGTTCATAACACAGCCTCACCATACCTTTTTTTTCTGGGCAAAACTAGAGTTCATCCTACTTCCATATACACACTACTATAAAGATAGCAACATTAGAACTAACATTTAGGTATTTAGGTATAACTAAAGCCAAGAACAAAAATGTACCTTTTTTTGCAGCTAACAGTCGCTAGATATGCTGGTTGACCTATTTTCCTATTTCAAGCAAATAACATTTTCAGCAAATACAGAAATACCTGTTAATCCTTTTTCTGCGGTATTAAAAAGAATGGACTGGCCTACATGCAGCAGCACAGATGTGAACCTTCACTTTAGGGTGCTCACCTCCACACCCAAACTCTCCTCTCTGCTCACCTCTGTGCCCCTAACTAACCCCCCTACTCAGCTCTGTTCCCCAAAACCCCAAACTTCCCCACTCACCTCTGTTCCCCAAAACCCCAAACCCCCTCTCTGACCACTTATATACTCAAACCCCTTGTCTGCTCACCTCCACACACCAAACCCCTCTATGCTCACCTCAACACCCTCCTCTCTGCTCACTTCTGTACTCCTATCCCCCACTAACTCTGTATCCCAAACACCCTGCTCTCTGCTCACCTGTGTACCCCAAACCCCCTCTTTGCTCAACTCTGTACCCCAAAACTCCCTCTCTGTTCACCTCTGTACTCCAAAAAAACATCTTTGCTAATCTCTGTGCCCCAAGCCCTCCTCTCTGCTCACCTCTGTGCCCAC
>BLSH010504932.1:488502-522791 GCA_018402905.1 Glandirana rugosa
ATGTTCCTCCCCCCGACACAATGCCCCCCGACACAATGTTCTTCTCCCACACAATGTCTCTTGTAACACAGCCCCCCGTAACACAGCCCCCCTCCTTGTAACACAGTCACTTATGTGAATGCCTCCTCCCTTACCTTACACAGCAGGTAGAAGACAGAGGATGCGACATGTCCAAGCAGAAGGTGGGAGCTGTCCAACTTTCCATGTAACAGACAGAAGATTGGTTGCTAGGACCACCACTTCCAACAAATCACAGACAATTTAACTTGACAAGTTGGGACAGCTCTTGCCTTCTGCTCAGACGTTCTGTCTTCATTGCCAGGATGCACTATGCAGAGCGCCCTCCATGTGGGGGTGGGGGGGGGCGGCTATGGTGCCGTCCAGTGACTGTAATGACATAACATGCCAGGATGCACAGCGACCTCTGGGGGGGGTTTGGGTGCTGCCAGCCGCGGCTCTCCACTGACATGATAGAGGCAGAGCGGCCTCTGGGGGGATCTGCCAGTCGCAGCTTTCCTGTGATGACATGAATGATCGATGCATGCAGAGCAGTGCCTAGTCCGCCTAGTGGTAGAGCTGCCCCTGGGCATTGGATGACCCTGTCCCGCTACTGTATGTATGTAAGTACGTAGTGTATGCATGGTGAGATTTTAACAAGGAGCACCAGACATTATATGTTTAACCCATACATGAAAATAATCACATAACTTAAAGCAGAAACCAGCTAAATACACCTAGCAATACAAACACAGCTGCAGGTCTGTCCACCATCTAATGCCCCTGTAACTGCCTGGGTTAGGTACGACTCATAACTGAAATGAGTGCAAGAAATTAGAGTGGATACACCATAGGAATATAAAACTCCAATTTTTTATTATAATAATTAAAATCCTTGGACAACAGTACAGCTACACAGGATCCAGACTGACACATAGGGGTTGATTTACTAAAGCTTGAAAGTGCAAAATTTGGTGCAGCTTCATACAGAAACCAATCAGCTTCAAGGTTTTATTGTCAAAGCTTGATTGAACAAGCTGAGGTTAGAATCTGATTGGCTACCATGCACAGCTGCGCCAATTTTTGCATTCTCCAGCTTTAGTAAATCAACCCCATAGACGCTTATTTATAACCTCTGTGTAGCTGTGCTGTTGTCCAAGATCTTCATTGATCTAATAACATTTATGCAGCATAATCCAACACACACTGAGGAGTAGGTGGGCGTAAAATAAGCTGCATCATTGGTGACAGTTGCAGTACTAGTAACTCCAGCATTGATATCAGTAGCCACAATCAAAACCCCCAGCATTGGTATCAATGGATGCAATAATAACCCTCAGCATTGGTGTCAGTGGCTGCAACAATTACTCCCAGTATTTTTGTCGTTTGACGTAATAATAAATCTCCTGCATCTGTATTATTGGCAGCAATAGTAACTCCCAGCATTGGTGTCTTTAGTCACAATAATAACCCCCCAGTGTTGGTGTCAAAAGATTCAATAACAACCTCCAGCATTAGTATCATTAGTGCCACAATAATGAATCCCAGCATTGGTGTCAGTGGCAGTAATAATTACCTGATGCATTGGTGTCAGGGGATGAAATAATAATTCCCAGCATTGATGTTAGTGTCACAATAATAACCCCTACCATTAGTGTCAGTGGTCATAATAATAATCACGGCAATAACAACCGGTATTGGTGTTAGTGGCAGTACCATTAACCTCCATCACACACCAATAAAGTTAACCCCCTCTGCACTGGTCTTCATTTGCAGTGCTTTTTTTAACAACACCAATGGTGGTCAGTGGTAGTGTTATTTAACATCCCCCATTGGTGGTCAGTGGCAGTGCTATTTAACATCCCCCATTGGTGTCAGTGGCAGCAATAATAACCCACACCATTGGGTCAGTGGCAGTCATGGGCAGCCTGTCCATTAGGGGCTCACGTGATTAGTGCCAGAGGCTCTAATAGGCTTCAAAAAAGGGTGGACTCAGGGCACAGAGCACTGCGCCCACCCAGTTGTAAGACAATAGTGAATGAATATTCGCTATTGTAACACTGAATATTCTCCTGGCCAATCAGTAAGTGGGTCATGAGACACGTCATCCAATTGACCGAAAGGAGATCCGATCGGATTAGCTGGCAGGTAGAGGTGGGAGGAGACGCACGCCGCACAGAGGAGAGGAGGGAGAAGACGCAGGGGAACCAAGCCAATACACAGCTTGTAGAGAAGCCTGCCACGCTGCCTGCAAGATGGGGTAAGTGCGGGGCCCCGACTGACCGACCGAACGGGGGGCTGGGGGGTTGCCGTCCGTGACCTGACCAGGGGGGTGTACATAGTCGCCAACACACTGTGGATCCTTCTCCAAAGTATTCTTTATTGAAGAGATCACATCACAGGAAAGTGCAATGTTTCGGAGCCGCGCAGGGCCCCTTCGTCAGGCATGTGATTGCATCACATGCCTGATGAAGGGGCCCTGCGCGGCTCCAAAACATTGCACTTTCCTGTGATGTGATCTCTTCAGTAAAGAATACTTTGGACAAGGATCCATGGTGTGCTGGCGAATATGTACACTTGTATGACACTTACAGGACCCAGCTGGTTTTTGTTGCAGCACCCATCGATATAAGAGCCTGTTTGTTAGGAAAGAGTGCAATAGGAAAATAGACAAGACTGTCCGGGGGGTGGCTTTAGGTGGATTGTTTGCTGCCCCCCCAAAAAAAAAAAATACACCAGCCGCCACTGGTGGCAGTACTATTAACCTCCACTCCCATTGGCAGGGCTGTTTACTGAAAGGGGGGCTATTTACCGAAGCCGCCGAGTATTTAAGCACCAGGGACCATGTTGCCACTCTGCTGCGATTTGGCACACATGACTGCTGGAGGGCGCAGCCTTAGAATAACTTGGAACTTGGAAGTTGCTTGTGTGTACATTTTAATTTCCTTAACATTCCAGTTTTGTTTCTGGTGCCCTATTTTAGAAAAATGATTAAACAAAAAGCAGATTTCATGCAGACTTTTCACAGAAACACGCACACACCATCCAATTGAAGTCTATCCAGCCACTGACAGATATAGGTTTCATCAGGAGCGCTCTCGTGCTTGGAGGTGATAAGCTGTACAAAAGACTCACTGACTTGCTGGTTTATTTTGAAGCAGGAGGTGCTTGGGATGCTAAAATAGTTTCCTTAGTTATATTATATTACACGTTGGGTTTGTCATCTTAAATTCATTTTGTCATGGCCTATATACATAAGGAAAGATTTATTAAACAAAAATAAACCTTTTATATAAGAGATCATTCATCCTAATTAAATAAAATTCCAGAGTAAAATATCTATACCCATTATAACTTTTCTTCTGAGAAATGGTAATTTTGGTAACAGCTACAATTACTCTTACTCTAACGGGTTACATCATCCCTAATCCGGCATACCATTGAGAAAACCGCCACGATGTAACAAGACAGAGAAAAGTAGAGGAATTATCAGCAAGTGCTTTTCAGACACATCATTGAGGTACACAAAGGTTACCCAGCGATGCTACTTTCAGCTAATGTAAGTACCTTATTTTGTCTTGATATCAGTCTCCTGTAATGCCCTGCAGTGCATGAGTTGGCAAGGAGCGTTCTGATAGAAGAAGAAAGCAGAGTAAAACAAAAAAAAAGATGGTTTATGACCACACTGTCACTGCTTTTTCACTGTCCGGTCGAAGGGTATTGCAGGGTGTAAGAGACCAAGATGCAGGGTGGATTTGATTTAAATCAAGTCGATTTAAATCATGATTTAAATCACTAGTAAAAATGCTTGAATTAGATCATAATTTTTAAAATGCAACTGTCATTTCTGTCCTGCAGCGGCTCCTCCTCTGACCCGCTGTTGGCTCACCGACAGTCCCATTCACTTTAATGGGCCGGCTGGTGATGTGGCAGTGACACAACAAGGTGAGTTACGTGGCGGCAGCAGGTGAGTGGATGCCCGCTAACAGGCGCTGCCATGATGGATCTGAAATCACAGGTGCTCTTTAAATGTAAGGACTTATTCTTGCTGGTAGTTAGAACCTTTAATATTTGCAAACAAAACGAAGGCTTCCTATTTAGAATAATAAGCTGCCAGGTTAGTAAAATGGCGATATCAGAACCGATTCAATCATACAGTTTGTAGTGTACATAGATTTGCAAAACAATGGGATAAAGGAATATTCCTGAACTTTGTTTTATCTCATGGGTACTGTGAAATTGTGTGAATGCATCAATGCAGTGCATGTTATCTCAGCTTGCAGAGCTTGGATTTATTGAATGGGTTTACCAAAAATGTAAATATTGCAGAATATACAGCTTCGTGCTACATAACTAAGCTCCATTTCATGCTGAATAAACTAAATTATTAATGTATCTTAAAAAGAAAACTATCTTTAGATAGATTTTAACTCCAAATGTGTTTTATTAAAATAAATTTGATAAAAATCAAAAAAATCAGATTTAAATTTAAAAAATCATATTTTTATTGATTTTTAAAAAAAAAATCATTGATTTTTATCCACCCTGCCAAGCTGTATTGCTAAATTGCAGAGCAGAAATGTTAAAACTGAGCCCCCCCCCCAAAAAAAAATTCCGAGGGACATCGCCGTAGCACAGTCTCCCGGAAGTGGGGATGGGTACCTGTCAAAAACAGGTACCCATTCCCCCCTCCCCCCTGAAAGGTGCCAAATGTTGACGAGGAACCAGATAAGTGGAGCTTCCACTTTTGGGTGGAACGCCGCTTTAAGTCATTAACCTGGCTGCACTGCCCCCAAAAGCTGTGCATACCATAGGCCTGGATGTATAGAAATAGAAATAAAACAGATCCAGTATATACTGTATATTACTTTGGATATGGTGACCTGAATTTGATTTTCTTTTATCAGGTTTTTTTCCTTGATTTTTTAATCTGGTGATCTTGCCAGTACCACACATCCTGTCCTAGGATAACAATACTCACTTGTTGTACTGTATCTACAGACAAGCAGCATTGTAATGCTAGGACAGAAAGTTTGTCGGGACTACAGAACACCCTCTTCTCTTCATCTCCATAATGTAGACAGGAGGCCCAGTACACAAGAAGTTATCAGCTTACTACATTTTGGCAGAAATAACAGGGATTGCATCAGTGTTGCCAACCTACCAGATTGAAATTTACTGGCACGGCACCCAAAATTTACTGGCACAGCCAAGTTTTTACTGGCATTTTACAAAAGTTACAAAATTACATTTTTAAGTGCAAATTTCAGTAGTTAGGCTACAAACAAATACACTAGGCAAATAGCAATGTTAATTAAGGTAGATATTAAGGTAAAAAAACATATTTCTGTAATTTTCTATATAATAAGGGCGGATTATTTAGTCTTTCAGTTTTTGTCACCTATGTCCACCTGGAAAGATTTCCCCTTCACTTCTGTTCCATAAGTGAGGATAAACCCCTGGTAGCCACTAGGATCACCAGAATTTATGTCCACAATTCTAAAGACCTCCTGCCTCCATCACCCCTTGTCTCCATCACCCTGTGCCTCCATCACTTCCTGCCACCATCGCGCCCTGCCTCCATCACCCCGTGCCTCCATCACTTCCTGTCACCATCACCCTGTGCCTCCATCACCCCCTGCCTCCATCACTTCCTGCCACCATCACTCCCTGCCTCCATCACCCCGTGCCTCCATCACCCCCTGCCTCTATCACCCCCTGCCACCATCACCCCGTGCCTCCATAAATTCCTGCCACCCATCACCTGTATGCAGATTTAGCTATCCACACACAAATCTGTGGATTCCAACAGCCATGTTTCATGAATTACATTCATCTTCATAGGCTAAAAAAAAAAAACTGCACGTACATATTGGGGCAACTAAAAAACTGAGATTTGGTAAAAAATACAAGAATCACAGAATATATTCAAATTATCAAATAAACTGATTTATTAAGCTGTAGATAGCAGTGACCAGACTTATTGGCTTAACCGATCCTCAATGGCTTGCATGTTGTAAAAGGTCACATGATGCAAAATTGCAAAGGAACCCCTTACCTGCAGATAGCCGAGCATCTCACTGATGGGTTTTTACTCTACAGGTGTACATTCTACCAATACAGTTCAATATTTAACCACTTACCAACCGGGCCCCTTTTTTACATTTGTTGGTTACAAGCTAAAAACATTTTTTTTTGCTAGAAAATTACTTAGAACCCCCAAACATTATATATATATATATATTTTTTCAAACACCCTAGAGAAAAGACCTCCCACCCTTCCTTTGCACTTCACAGTATTCAGATCGCCAAAAATGGCGATTCTGAATACTGTAATTCTTTTAAAATTGGCGCCGTTAGCCACCGAGTAAACCGGAAGTGACGTTGTGAGGTCGCTTCCGGAATTTGCCGAAGGAGACCTGATCGGAGCCAATTACGGCTTCTGTCAGGTCTCCTTCTAGCCGGTGGAGGTGCCGGATCGTCGCTCCGGTCTCCCGGTGGGACGGGAGGCCGGAGAAGAGTGGCGGAAGGCGGCGGGAGGGGGGGTTGTCCCCTCCCGCCCCCTGGGATAACGACCGAGTGGCTCCCGAGCCAGATCAGTCATTATCCCTGGATAGCCGACTGTCCCTTCTAAAAAACGATACCGGGATATAGCCTGCAGCTGCAGGCTATATCCCGGTACAGCCGCTCAAAACCAGCCGCCACCTATTTACAGCACTGGGGCTGAACCGGTTAAGCTATATATACTATACAAAGTTACTGATATACAACATATATCCATGCAATAATAATAGTTGGCAGTAGAGAGCATTATATCACTTATACATAAGGGTTCCTATCAGTAGCTTTATTTTGGGAGCTTTTATTAAACTACATAGACCAGCATGAAGTATTTGGGTAAGAATATTTCAGGAAAGAGGAAATCCAATCTGGTTATGGTGAGAAACCACATACTGCCTTTAAATGTGTTCAACATCTGCTACAATAATATGAGAGTACTGTGGCAAAATAATTAGACTGAAAGTAAGTGCATTGTGTCTTTTCCCCATTAACATTTTGGATAAATACAGCATGCAGGGAATTTCACAATCCATAAATCAAACGCAAAATAGGACATTAATGTGGCATCATATTGTTAATATGGACTGTACTTATTCTACAGAGAGGAATGAGCTTATTCAATCTGGAAGAAGAATTCATTATTCAGGTAACATCTGAAAATCAGATATTGGCTGCCAACTATTGTAGATTCAATTTTGGAATTGAAAAGCAAATAAAAGATTATATTTAAACTATATCTAAGGCCAACACTTTTTTTTATTTTAGATAGAGTAGGTAAGGGTTAAACCCATTGTCAGTTTTTTTTTTTAATCTTCTTTGTGTTACTAGGGAGATTCCCCTTCATTTTCTGTCTGTAGACTCAACAGGAAGTTGGAAGAAATCTTTATAATGTGAGGGAAATCCTCTCCATTCACACCGGTGGGACTTGTCACGCCAATTTGGACATCAATGAAATGACAGGACAAGTCATACCCCATGTTTTACAATAATAGCCATTCAAATATGTACGACTTAAAGTCGTAGTGACTTCATAGTTCACTAACTACTTTGGTCCAACCTTCATGCATAGGGGCCATTTACTTCAATGTTAAAGGAGAAGTCCGATCTCTGCTGACGTCACAAAAGTCAGTCCAGGCACCGCTTCATCACGACAATAAAGTCTGGATCTGCCAGGTCCTGGACTGACACCCAGCTCAGGCCGCTGAGAGCCTGAGCCGGCCACTCCGCCTCCTCCACAGCCCAGTGCTCCAGTGAGCGAGGAGGGGGCAGAGCAGACAGTGGTGACTGACAGCTCTCTGCTCGGGAAGCTGTCAGAACCGATCGATCGGCGGTGTTCGATAGCTCGGTTCTCAGTGTAGAGGCGCCGGGGGACCGATCGAATCGATGCTGCATCCACCTAGGTAAGTATGAAACTGAAAAAAAAAAGAACCTTTACTTCTCTTTTAACCCTCAAATGTTGCATTAAAGTTGCACTCCAAAGTCGTGCAACTTTGGAGTCGTAAAATTGTGAATGGAGCCAATTTTCACAGGAATGAATTTCTCCATTGGAAGATTCCCTCTTGTTCTGCTTTTGCTGCTTCTCCCCCATTGTTCTTATGACAACTTCCCCCATACAAGTTTTACTGGCCCCATGCCATCCCTCAAAACAAAAATGATGGTGTTAATTGAGAGGTTTCTTTAGTTTCGGGTTAACTTTCAAAGTAGAAGAATAAAGAAGAATCTTTATTTTAATATCTTATTGGCCTCGGTCGAATTATTTTAAAATGAGCATCCTGTTAGTTGAAGGCTTGTTACATAGTTACATAGTCAATCGAGGTTGAAAAAAGAAACAAGTCCATCAAGTCCATCCTATGTGTGTGTTTTTAATGTCAGTATTAAATTGTATACCCCTTAACCTCTACAGGTCCGCGCTATTGACAAAAGACGTCAACAGCGCGGACCTGAAAATCCGGGTGGACGTCCATGGACGTCCGCCCCTTTACACGCCCCCTGCGCGCTCTGGGCGGCGGCGGCGGCACGCGCGCGCCGCCGCCGCACGCTGCGTTGGCGTGCCCGCGGGTCGGGCGGACTCGATGTCCGCTCCTGACCCGCGATCGCCGTACAGAGCAGTAGAACGGGGAACCGCCGATGTAAACACGGTGGTTCCCCGTTCTGTGACAGGGGACAAACAGATCTACTAATCCCTGTCACTGGGATCAGTTAGATCTGTTATGTCCCGACCAGCCCCGCCCCCCCACAGTTAGAACACAGCCAGGGAACATTGTTAACCCCTTCACTGCCCCCTACAGGTTAACCCCTTCACTGCCAATGACATTTATACAGTAATCAGTGGACATTTAAATTTCTGATCGCTGAATAAATGTCATTGGTCCCAAAAAAGTGTCAAAAATGACCGACATGTCCGCCCGGATATCAAAGTCCCGATAAAAATCGCAGATCGCCGCCATTACTAGTAAAAAAAATAATAATAATAAAAACGCCATAAATCAATTCCCATAGTTTGTAGACGCAATAACTTTTGCGCAAACCAATCAATAAACGCCAATTGCGATTTTTTTTTACCAAAAATATGTAGAAGAATATAAATCGGCCAAACCCAATGAATAATTTTTTTATTTTTTTTTATTTTGGTATATTTATTAGAGCAAAAAGTAAGAAATATTGTTCTTTTTTCAAAATTGTCGCTCTTTGTTTTGTTTATAGTGCAAAAAATAAAAACCGCAGAGGTGATCAAATACCACCAAAAGAAAGCTCTATTTGTGGGGAAAAAAGGATATCAATTTTATTTGGGTACAACGCCGCACGACCGCGCAATTGTCATTCAAAATGCGACAGCGCTGAAACCTGAAAATTGGTCTGGGCAGGAGGGGGGTTTAAGTGCCCAGTAAGGAAGTGGTTAATGTTGTGGTCCCTTAGGTGTGCATCTAATAGTTTTTTTTAATTATCTAGACTCCCAGCAGAGACTACTGCTTGTGGAAGAGAATTCCACATCCTCACTGCTCTTACCGTAAAGAACCCTCCTCGCTTTTTAAGGTTAAACTGCCTTTCTTCTATTTTTAGTTAGTGCCCGCTTGTCTTTGTGTGCTCCCTTGCACAGAATAGTTTTGTACCTACTGTGGGGGTCACCAGTACAGTATTTGTACATTGAAATCATATCCCCTCTCAAGCGTTTCTTCTCCAGAGAGAATAAGTTCAGTGCTTGTAATCTTTCCTCATAACAAAGGTCCTCCAATCCCTTAATAAGCTTTGTGGCCCTTCTCTGTACCCTTTCCAATACCAGGACATCCTTCCTGTGTGGACTTGACATCATTTTGAAATCCTTCTGAGATTCTTTGAATTCATTCACATGTGCACTTGGCCTGCTTAAAGTGGAACTACACTGCATTGAGCCCCGCAAACAGAAAAAGCCATTTATTAAATTTTTCATCTTCAATGCAACACCCCCCCCCCCCTATCCATCCATGTTGCCATTCTGTATTTTATAGATAAATCACTTTGAAAAATGCCCTCCCAGCATTTCTAGACTGCAGCCATCTTGAGTAAGGGCAGATTCATGTAGCATTTACTTCATGGAACCCAAAAAACTGGTAAAGTTGGCGCTACTGTTTATAAATATGAATAACAATACTGATTTGCTGAGCAAACATAAACAGAAGAGCGACAACATAACAAAACCTGACTCATACCTAAGTGTTTTGTGGCTTGAAGCTCAAAGCTCCAAAACTCTCCACAACCAAAATCCTATTTTTTTTAAATCACATTGCACTTGGTGCAGATGAAACCAAGCAATGCAGTGGAATAGCGTCCTTACAGGATGTCTCCAACTTTCAAGCCGATCTCAATGCACTGTTTAATTGGGTGACTATGTGGCAAATGAGGTTAAATGTTGATAAATGTAAAGTTATGCACTTGGGGGCTGAGAATATGCATGCATCATACATACTAGGCGGGGTACAATTAGGGGAATCCATAGTGGAGAAGGATCTGGGGGTTTTGGTAGATCATAAGCTTAATAATGGCATGCAATGCCAAGCTGTGGTTTCCAAAGCAAGCAAAATCCTTTCTTGTATTAAGAGAGGTATGGACTCCAGAGAGAGAGAGATATAATTTTGCCCCTGTACAAATCATTAGTAAGATCTCATCTGGAATATGCAGTTCAGTTTTGAGCACCAGTTCTCAAAAAGGATATCAGGGTACTGGGGAAAGTGCAGAGAAGGGCAGCCAAACTAATAAGAGGCATGAAGGAGCTAAGCTATGAGGAAAGATTAGAGGAACTGATTTTCTTCTCTTTTGAGAAGAGGAGATTAAGGGGGATAAAAGATCTCCAAATATGAAAAGGTTTCTTCACAGTAAGAGCTGTGAAAATGTGGAACAGACTCCCCCCAGAGGTGGTTCTGGCCAGCACAGTAGATTGCTTTAAAAAAGGCCTGGATTCTTTCTTTAATGTACATAATATATCTGCGTACTAACATTTATAGGTAAAGTTGATCCAGGGAAAATCTGATTGCCTCTCGGGGGATCAGGAAGGAAATGTTTCCCCTGCTATAGCAAATTGGATCATGCTTTGCTGGGGTTTTTTGCCTTCCTCTGGATCAACTGTGGGTGAAGAATTGTGTATATGGGATTGTATGATTATATACATATTTCTTTTTTTTATTGGTTGAACTAGATGGACTTGTGTCTTTTTTCAACCTGACGAACTATGTAACTTTTATATACATAAGTGTTCAGACACCTGAAGCCCAAAAGGTACAAGAGCAGAATGGGGTGTTTAGGCCCTATATAGACTTCAATGGGAGCGCCTGAAAAATCATAACGACCAATTTAATTCAGTTTTTACACTCCAGTGATTACAAAATATAAATACTGATTATGATGTGTTACTAAGCCTTACATGTCTTCACTGACCTTTGTATTTCCTTATGCAATACCTTCAATATTTTGGGCAGACAAATTGCTTTGAACTACATTCTACTTGGAAATCTTGTAACCTTTCTGTAGGATATTCTGCGAGCAGCTTCTGTCTTCTGTTATGCTGGTATTATATCAAGATATGGGACACCGATGACAGATTCAAGCACTGGGAGCAGACAGCCTCTCAACACTTTGTGATTGGATCCCTCACACATCTTTTTAGTAAGCTGCTGGAATAGAATCTCAGCCACATTCCAATGGAATGTGAGTGCGGTGGCTACAAAAGGTGGAAGAGTTCAGAGCAAGAACGTGACAAGAATGACTAGTGCAGGGCACGATAACAAGGATGCAAGTATGCTTGGACTTTTACTGGTCTTTTAAAAGAAGACATTTATAGACAAGGACAATATCAAGAAAAGTGTACATGTGCTAAATTAATTTATTGCGATCATACAGTGTCATCGCATTGTAATACTTATTTTTCATCATATTTGCTTTTAAAGCAGAATTCCAGACGTGAAAGTAAATACATAGGAGAATATCCTTTATACAGTGGATATAGAGACGAATCACCCCCCTTCAAAATAATCACATTTTGTTGCTTTGCAGCCTGAAATGAAGGCAGACACGGTTTTTGTTTCATCCAGCTGTATTTACTCAGTGCAACTTATAGCATCCAAGTGAAAGATAGAACACCAACACGTCAGAAAAAAAAAATAAAACAATAAAAAACAGATTCACTGAGTTGGAAAAAGGATCACCCCCTCCTAAAAATGACTTGTAAACTCAATCAGGTTTAGCTAATCACCTTCTCAATGGCACACAAAGCCATTTGACTTTCAACTGTGATCAGCTGTGATCATTTCATTTTGATTAGCTCAGCATGAATAGAGCTTCCCTGGAGCATTTCAGTCCCTGTAGTGGAACTGAAGCAAACAATCAACTATGGGTGGCAAGGCACTGTCACTGGGATCTCTAAAGTTGTGGACAGGCACGAGTCAGAGATGGATTAAAAAAATCAAAGGTTTTATCAATACCTAGAAGCACAGTGAAGTCTATTATTAAGAAGTGAAAGGTATTTGGTATAACACAGACCCTTTCTGGATCAGGATCAGGACATTGCTATAAACTGGATGAAAGTGTTAGGAGGAAACTGGTCAGAGGGAGCAGTGTTATTATGTTCTGTGGGGTAGACATGTGCAGAGTGAAAAAAATTGTGTAGTTTCATTTGGTTTCGATTCGTTATTTACATAAATTCTTTTAGTTAGATGTGTTTCATTTGTTTAATCTGTTTCGGAAATCGCTTTGCTTATTTGTTTTCGAGATTGGAAAAGAAAAGTTTTCGGATCAATCTCGAATAGTTTTCGAATTCAAAATGTTTTCAAATTCGAATTGGTTTCAAATTGGAATCGTTTTCAAATCCGAATTGTTTTAGAATTTGAACAGTTTTCGAATTTGAATAGTTTTTCGAATTTGAATTGTTTTCCAATATCCAAGGAGAATAAGGTGAAGTGGAAAGTAGAGGAATAGAATGGAAAAAGATAGAATACAATAGAGGGGAATATAACAGAAAATGAAAGAATATAATGTGGTGGAGTGGAACAGAGCTGCTTTACTCTATTGTATTCTATTCTTTTGTTTTCTGTTATATTCTTTTCTAGTCTGTTTTTTTTTTTTTTTTCTTTACCTAAATCCCAACTCTGGGCACAGCACACAAAAAAACCTAGCAGTGGGGCCCTCCTGTACTGCGAGGGTTAAATACCAGATAGGAAGCAATTGAGCTGAAAGTTTGAAAATGACTTGCTAAGCTATTGCTAGACTTGCCAGGATTCACAATTTTATTGTACAATTGCAGCAAGTCCGCATTGCATGACTCCAGATAAACTTTCTTTGCAAACATTCTGCAAGTCAGCTGCAAGTTCTGGTTCAGTTATGTTGTGCAATAGTCATCCCACCACAGGGGTCACTGTGACTTGCAGAGCTCTTGCTGTAGACTCACCACAACTTTACTCTTGCTAGAGACTTGCCATGCAAATTTACTACAAATTGGAAAAGTGTCAACTAGAACTTGTGCTTCAAGTGCTCTGCAAATGTACAACTTACCAGTGAAAATGTGCGGCAAGTTAACTGACTTAGAATTCAACACTGCCACAAATGTGTGGCAAGTTATCCTTGCTATCTGAGATACTTGTTATGCCTAGGAGGCAGAACTGGAGGCTGCATTACTTACCTGACTCCATGTCCCAGCAGCCTCTAGCACTCTTCTTTTCTCCCACTGAGTTCCTGGCTGTGGGTGGTCCGACTGCATTATAATCTACAATGCAATAATATTAGCCCTACATTGTATGTGGAGGGGCTTAAGACCGCGGCCAAGAGCAGCTTAAAGAGGAGACTGTGAGGGACCAGTCGAGCAGATCAGGGTAGCCTGATGGAGCGAGAAGAAGGTAAGTAATACAGCCTCTTATTTTACTCCTCCCCGAGTTGAACTAATACTATCTGTGTGATATTGGGGATATTTTCCTTCACTTCCTGTCCCATAGTCAAAACAGGAAGTGAGAGGAAATCCCTCCAAAGTGAGGAAATCCTTGGTTTTCACTAGAACTAGAATCTTCATTGAAAGATATTCCTGCTCTGGGGACCATCCCCAATTTGGGATTTTCTTTCACTTTTGGTAGTAATGGTAAACATGACAAATAAGAAGGGTGAATCTCCTTAACGGGGACTAAGACAGCAATAAAAACCTGATCTGTTCCCTCTTCACTTATACCTTAACAACCATTTAATCCTTGCAGTGTGGCGGGGCCCACTGCAACAGTATTTTTTTTGTGCCCAAAGTTGGGCTTTAACTGCAGCAGAGAATAGTCAGGTCTACACTCGTGCCAGAAAAGACTGTACTGTATGACAGAGCTGTATAACAAATCTTGGGACTGGATGGATCTTTTGGAAAGTTAGTTGTTTACCCAAAATTCAGCTTTCATTTGCTTACACATATTAAGCAAGGAGACAATCATTTTTTTTACAATGTATGCAGTATTATTTCTGTGAACTTTTTAACACACTGACCTATCATTATACATATTTATATAACACTGCCATGCCTTCCCATCTACCTGTAAATGTCGTTTTCTAATAATAAAATAAAAAAAGTCCCAAGGATCAGGCAAATTATTTAAAAGTTCCAGGCTAGCGTGTCACCTGCCATGATGGAGACACATTATAAATAATGAGCATGCATCACATGCCTGGAGAGATTTTAAATATATGTTTCGCCACTTTTCACAGTCGAAATGACTTAAAAGCCCTCAAAAGCCATTTGGGATTGCCTGTCAAGAGGCCAGAAATGCATCTAGTCCTGGCATTGAGCAATTTGTTTCATTCTTTTTCTGCAAGTATTTATGACACACATTTGCTCTCATTTTAAGAGGTTTTGGCACCTTATTCAGCTATTAGAGCAATTTATTATTTGAACTTTCTGAGCCTTTGCCTCGCAGACGGAGAGTGGGGAGTCACGGTTCAGAGCTCAGTTCCGTCTGACACCTGCCATGTCTTGCTTTTTTTCTCTTTATGATACAAACCCGTCCCACTGGACAATGGTCTCACTAATTTTATTTTAGCATCATTAGATTTGATGGAGCCCATTCTAGCTCAGTAGGTATTTTCCTTGAGGGTGCCATATTGGGATCTACAACTCATATAGTAGGCTTTTACTAAAGTTACTAAAACACACAGTAGAATCAGTGTTCCTTAGAAAATTTTCTTGTTTCCGGTTGTTAACCTACTCTTATGCAGGCCATACATGGATCAAACTGTGAAAGAATTTTCTTACAAAAATCATAACTAAGAATTTTCTTTTGGCTTTCCCACCATTAGTGGGCCGCAGCAACAGCCCATGTCTGTGCACCCATCGAATTTGAGTGATTGGACATGTTGGATATTTTTGGAGAAACTTAACAAATTTCTAATCAATAATGGGAGAATTATACAAGAAATATAATCGAAAAATAAATGTGCATGAGTTGTGATCTGGAAAGAAAAGAAGATTCCCAGTCACAAAATTTCTTTACTGTAGCAGCATTAGGTGAAATTGAAGGCTTGGTTGGTTGAATTTCAAAATCAATGGTGGCACCATCAGATCACAAAACACATGAAATTTCTGATTTTATTAATACTTTACAGGTCTTATTCCTCCCCAGCCTGTGAATGGACACTGAAAGGAGAAGCAAACGTATGAATTAAGCTTTCTTCTCCTATCAGCATGTACCCTGTTAGCACACAAGTACTACAGCACAACTGATTGGCTCCTCATTTTGCCCATTCGTCTCCCAGTCTAAGTTATGCTGGACAGGGTTTGGAAAGAAGCAGATATAGGGTCACATCCAGGTACTTACACTGCTTGCATTTAAAAAATAATTAATAATAATAATAATTAGCTTAATAGCTATAAATAAAGTTTTATAATATACACTATAAAAATTTAACTATCAGTTTAGGCATTATCCAAGAGGCAGAAATATATTTTTTAATGGAGTTATGGATAAACATACAATTTTCTGACCTCCAGAAGGTTTTCTTGCATAACAATCCATAAATGAGCTTGCTCGTATTACCCAGATATGCATATTTATATCTCTGAAGAGGGGCAGTGTGATTAGAAACCTCTGACACTGGTCTGTGGGAGAAAAAACAAGGATCATCCAAAAATAGTCAGCATCATTCTCAGCCAAGAGTGCCTATTACCATATGCTGGTGCAAATAGCCATTGTGGACTGTTACCCCAAAACAGCCAAAATTAGGTGCAAATGGTACAAATTTTGCTCTTCTATTCCATGCAAAGTATACACCAGTGGTGGCCCGTCCATAAGGGGCGAAGGGGTGCTGCCCCCCTAATCTCCATGCAGGGCGCCGGATGCATGGATTTTAATGGGGTTTGTTTTTTTGGGGTTTGTTTTTAAGCACGATTAGAGCCGGATTGGCTTCAAATAGGGTGGGCTTGGGGCATAGAGCACTGTGCCCCGAGCCCACCCACTTGTGTGTCAATAGTTAATTAGTATTCACTATTGTCTTACTGCTTCTCCTCCTGGCCAATCAGGAAGCAGGTCTTAAGCCCTGACTGGCCGAGAGGAGAAGCAATCATATTGGCTGGGAGGAGAAGCAGGGGGAAGCCCTCCATGCCACCCGTGAAGCCGTCGTGGAGCAGAAGCAGGGGGAAGCCGCCTGCGACCCCCCAAAAAATGGAGCACCAGTCGCCACTGCAATATACTGCATAATTACAAAACAGGCATAACACTAACATACACAAATGCGTAATAGGTGAGCAGGTGTAACACACACACAGTATATACTGTGGCATTTACTTAACAGAGACATTTAGAGATTTAGAGGACTATGTATACCCTTCATACATTTTTTTGTAATGGTGTCCCTCAAAAGCAGATTTTCTTTGCAGAAAGACCTCCTTACCAGGGAATATCGCTTCTGCATTTTAGATCAGCGCACCGCCTCACTTTTAACGTCTTATCTGCTAATTGGAAGCATGGTGGAAGGGTCCCGATAGGTTCAAGTAGATTACACCCTAGCTCCCTCCCCTGTCACCTTTTTTTTTTTCTTGATGTCAGGATAAATTGGCAAAAGTGACTCATGCACATAGCAGAAGAATGAAGCAGCAGACAGAAATGACACTTGGATTGGATTGAGACAAGTACACTTTACTTTAACATTTTAAAGCTTCTATACACTGATCAGTGATAATTTTATTATTTTTACAGTTTTTTTAAGGAGCCCCATTTGGGGGCTATGGTGAGACATCAGAGGTCTAAACAAGCCTCTGATGTTTCACCTTTGAGACAAAGAAAGGGAATTGAAGACAGCCCTCAATCTCCATCTCTGCAGCCTGAGCTGCACAGAATGAATGAACATGAATAGCTTCCTGTTCAATCACAAACGGAAACATAGTAAACAGTTTACTTATGCTTTAGTTATGAATGAACAGAGTTGGCGAGTGGTAAGGATCACTGACGGTATTTATTAAGACAAGGAAGGAGGAGGAAAATTACATATTTACCGGCTCCTTCCCCGCTCTCCATCCTGACAGATCCCCTGCAGCATCTGGCGGGGGAGGGAAGGGGGAAGCCAGCAGAGCTGGGGGGGGGGGGGAGGGGAACCAGAAGACCACAGAGCGGAGCAGGAGAGCCCAAAGACAGCAGAGCAGGAGATACCACAGACAGCAGGGAAGGAGAGCCCACAGACAGCAGGGTAGGAGAGCCCACAGACAGTGGGGCAGAAGAGCCCACACAGCGGGGCAGGAGAACCCACAGACAGCAGGGCAGGAGATTCCACAGACAGCAGGGAAGGAGAGCCCACAGACAGCAGGGTAGGAGAGCCCACAGACAGTGGGGCAGAAGAGCCCACACAGTGGGGCAGGAGAACCCACAGACAGCAGGGCAGGAGATTCCACAGACAGCAGGGTAGGAGATCCCACAGACAGTAGGGCAGGAGAGCCGACAGACAGTGGGGCAGAAGAGCCCACACAGTGGGGCAGGAGAGCACACACAGCAGGACAGGAGAAAGCACAGACAGCGGAACAGGAGAGCGCACACAGCTGGGTAGGAGAGCACACAGACAGCAGGACAGGAGAGCACACACAGCTGGGTAGGAGAGCACACAGACAGCGGGGCAGGAGAGTGCACAGACAGTGGGGTAGCAGGACCTGGATAGGAGGGGCAGCAGGGGGCAGTATGCAGAGAAACAGTCCTCCATTTTCCTCCTGCAGTTGCTGAATGCCTGGGGGAGAGAGAAGAGGAGAAACAGGCTTTCAGTGGCTGCAGGAAGGGATTGATTTCTCAACATGCCACCCCCCTGCCGCATCTCCTATCCAGGTGTACAGGGAGGCCACAGGGGCCCCCTGGAGCATGGGTCCGGGTTGCAGTTGTGACCCTTGTGACCCCTGTAGTTATGCCCCTGGCACCTATGCTGACCCAAGTCCACAGCCCAAAGCACCGACAATGGATATGTGAGCATCAGACCTTCACCACAGGGCAATGGGTGAAGGTGGCCTGATCTGGTGAATCACGTTTTCTTTTGCATCATGTGGATGGCCGGGTGGTTGTGTGTCGCTTACCTGGGGAAGAGATGGTACCAATACAATATGGGAAAAAGGCAAGCCGAGGCAGAGGCAACGTGATGTCCTGGACACTGTTCTGCTGGGAAACCTTGGATCCTGCTATTTATGTGGATAGTATATGGCACGTAGGACCTACCTAAACATTGTTGCTGACCAAGTACACTCCTTCATAGAAATGGTATTCCCTGATGGTAGTGGCCTCTTTCAGCAGGAAAATGCACCCTGCCATACTGCAAAAATGGTTCAAGAATGGCTTGAGAAACACAACAATGAGTTTTAATCCAACTAAACATCTGTGGGATGTGCTGGAAAAACATGCCCAATTCATGGAGGCCCCACCTTGCAATTTACAACACTTAAAGGATATGTTACTGATGACTTGGTGTCAAATACGACAGATTACCTTCAGAGGTCCTGCAAAATCCATGGCTCGATGGGTTAGGGCTGTTTTGGTGGCCAAAAAGAGGACTTACTCAATATTAGGTGGCTGGTCATAAAGTTATGGCTGATCGGTGTATAATTTTAGTGATAGCGTTTTCATATAATATAACATCCCAAATCAGCCCAAATGTTGACTTGATCCACCAGACATGCCAAACGTTTTGGTCTTTGGTAAAAAAGGACTAAATGGTTACTGCGCAATGCTGCTGCAGGGGGGGGAATGATAAAGGAATTAACCCTGGCTATACACTAGTTGATTTTCAAATGAACATTCATAAAAAATTCACAGTACAGTCAATGACTTGACAAACGCCACTGGAAAGTACTTCAAAGCTTTCTTTGCTTTTAACATTCTATTTCAAACTAAAGTAACTTCCTGAACAAAAACCACATTAACTGTCAAAAATTCTTCAATCTGAGAAAAAATTTCCATCCTGCTCCTGCGAAATTTCTCGGCAAAAACAAATGTTGATTTGACTCCTTACGCCCCATATACATGGGCAGAATGTCGGCTTCTTTTGGATGTTGTGCATGCTGGAAAATCACCAGCCGACCTACTCCCGATCAGTACTCTGAGCCAATGGCAGAGAGCGCTGATCGGAATGTTCTGACGGGGGGTCGTCCCCCTGTCAGAACCCAACAGCTCAGCTTGGGAGAGCACTGGATTAACCTCACAGTGTTAATACAGTGGCTCCCGACCAGAGCTGTGAGTTTTTGTTTTTTTGTGCAACTTATGGGGTTGCACAAAAAAAAAACTGTAGTGTGTTCCAGGCTTATTATCTTTGTACTTTAATTTACGTAATGTGATAACAGAAGGTCATTTTACCAAATATGTGTTAGCTGATGCCTACTTGCTTTGGTCGCCTTACATGACCTCATTTACATGAGCACACACATTACTCAAATGGCATGCTTATCTCATTAATGTTTTTTACTATGCCAGCTTAGAGTACGTATAATCTTACTTCCAAGTTTTAATCATTTCTGTCCGCTAGTCTGTTTGCTTCAGTATCCATGTACTCAGAAATAAAGCTGTTACCACTTCAAAACATTTTATTCCAGGTTTTCTACATTCATTTTATTACACAGCGAGGTAGAAGCACATCTGCCAAGATGTTTCCAGTTCTACAGCAAAAGATTAATACAATGCTCCAATATAGTAATCATTTTGCATACTGGGTAGTTTTGCCTTTTATGTGGTCATAGTCAAACCTTATACTGGCAATGTGTATAAAAAGGTCAAAATATTCCTCTAAGTGCTGCCCTAAACTGCATGAAAACAAAAGTCCAGGTTTGGTCCCACCTCTACCTCACTGAAGCCCCCTCGTATTTTTTTCATTTAACTATCCAACATTCTTCAGGACATTCCTTAACAAGTGCAGTCCCTCCTCCTGATCTAAGCAGTGTTTGGGGAAAATGACCACCTGTATGCCTGGTGGACCATTGAGATGTCTACAGGTGATGTTCAGTAGTAAGAGGTGAAGCATTGCTGCTGTAATGACTTTAGCCATATTCACCAGAACAGCAAGACACAGATTTCCATAAAAACATTACCAGATGAACTAACTCTTCCCTACTCTACTTAATATATTTTGTCTGTGTTCTCCCCAATATGGGTCCAATGGTGTGGGAGGGGAGGGGCCCTGCAAAAGTACATTTTGCCTAATTTCTGGAGTTCAGTTAAGTTTAAGGGTGACAGAATAAGGAGAAAAACGTACCTTTTCCCCACTACAGCATGCTTCCTCGATATGTACAACTAGTCCATGGGTGCCTCCTCTTTAAAGCAGAACTTCACCCAAAAGGAGAAGTTCTGCTTTAAGGCCTCCACCCTCACTCCTCTTTGACATTTGACATTTTTTTTTTGGGGGGGCAGTACTTGGTTTTGACAGGTACAAGCTCCCACTTCCACTCGGATCACCTAGACAATCCGAGCAGAAGTTCTCATTCCCCCCTTCCTCTCGGCAGTCTTTTGGGACACATCACAGGTCCCAGATGTTTTTGCAGCTGAATTTTCAGTTTCATAAAAAAGACTGGAGCTCCTCTTTAAGGTACATCAGCTATGGTTGCACTCCTGTCTCCTCCGCTTACTATGGAGGGTTAACAGGTAAGCACCAGAGCTAGCCAGTGTGTAAGGTTTTATCAAGTCTAACCTAGTGGATCTAAAGAATGGTACTTGTGGCGCCACTCAAAGCAGAGACAGGAATGTATCCCTGGATCTCAGAAGGCAGGGTGCAAGTATATCCTAATACTATACACTACTCCCGACCAGCCTGTGTGGATAAACAGTGAAAAGCAGCCTCAGCCTACATGTCTTAGCTAGACCATGCCCTCTGACACCTCCCACCCCACTCACCAGGGCTTAGTCATAGGGTCTAGCCTAGTGGAGTGTCAGACAATAAAGGTAACAGAAAAAGTGAAGTTATGTTGCAAATAATCCACATGAGCACACAACCATAGACATAATAGGTAACAGGAGATATACTTGAGTTCTTGACAATAGGGATCATAGATGCTTGGATTTGTGTAGTGACTCCTGAAAGTGATATTAAAGTTTTGTTTTTTTTTGTTTGAAAATAACAAACATGTCATACTCCTCCTCTCGGGTCCCCCCGCCGGCAGCAAGCAGCTTGCTATGGGGGCACCCGAGCCACTGATCTGTGTGTCCATTCAGACATGAAGCCCGAAACTTGGCCACACTCCTTTCTCTCTTCATTGGCTCACTGACTTTGATTGACAGCAGCATGAGCCAATGGCGCCCGCTGCTGTGTCTCAGCCACTCAGGAGGGAAAGTCCTAGACAGCCGAGGTTCTTGTGCAGCATTGTTAGGTCAAAATGGGGCTCAGGTAAGTATTGGGGGGCTGAGTAATGCATTAAGATAAAAACCTTCTGCCTTTAGAATCACTTTAAACACACAGTTTAACACACATAATACACATATAACACTATTATGGCACATTGATATTTTTTTATCATAAAGCATATCTAAGACAAGAACAAATATGAAATATATTGCAGCTTACAAATCAATAGATGTGGTGGCTAAGTACATTTTTTACAAGCACAGAAAAATACTGAATGGTTGTGGCACCTTGTAACTTCCTGTGGACTGAACTGAAATCCCAAACAATGTTACCAGATTTATCAGCTATCTTCTGTGAACTACAAAGCAAATCCCCTCTATGTAATTCTGATGACTAGAGAGCGTTTATAATCCCAATCAGGAGAGCAGCCAAGGGTGACAACACTGCTCCTCAATACTGTAGAGTGCGTGTTGTCACCCTAGGCCAGGAAGTGTGTTAATTGTAGAACCACCAGGTGAAAATAAAGGGAAAAAAGCCTGATGCAAACCAACACAGCTAAATAATTTTAAGCATCACAATGTAATTTTTTAGTTCTGGATTTAAATATGATTTAATTACTAGGTAAATAAAGAACAGTTTGCTGAATCATCCAATAACATTAAATAGCGTCCTCCTGGAAAACATTTATTTTTGGCAACTTTGTAATGCTGTCAGCTTCATACAGTATACAAAATGACCCATTATTTGTATTCTGGTTTCACCACATCGTCGATCACGCAAACTCCCCACATTAGGTATTACAGAACAAAAAAAAAGGATTACATGGAATTACTAAACAGCTGAAAAGTACAATTCCAAGTATTTTACATTTCTCTGGGAGGCACAAAGCAAGGACTGCAATTTTACATCCTATTCACGTTTGTCTAGAAATGTTTATTTAAAAACAGACTGAATTCATTTGCTCAGCTATGTTGCGATCCTAGAAATGTGTGCGGATATTATGTGAAGCTAATATATCAGATGTCGGGTTGTCCAGAATCAGTACAAATTGTCATTGTGCATTCAAGAGGAATAGGGATTAAAGCAAACTGATTTATTTTGTAAAGGTTTTAACCATATTCAACGTATCTCTGCTAATGTTTAAGGTAAAGACAATCACATGGAGACAAGCAAAATGCAGAACAAAGGGTGATCTGTTAGGGAATACATAATATCAACTCCTACAAATTACAACAGTTGTATGATGATATGTATAAAGGGAAACTATATTCATATTTACATTAAGATGCATTTTTTCCAGAATATTTATAGGAGAATAATCATTAGGAAACCATATGATCAGTGCAAATACAATGATGCGAAAAGTGCAGTAACCAATGGGAAACAACCTTTCAAAAATTGAAAACTGAAACCTCTCAGTTTCTTAACACAGCCTGCTACAGGATAACTAAATTTGAACATCATCATCGTTGTCTGCCCTATCTTATTATACAGTATACGCTCATTTGTACAAAGCCATTACCCTATGGACCTAAAGACAAGTCTACAGAAGGTGTCTTTAAATGGACATTTTGCTAAAATACAAGAAACCCTTTACAGCTGCACAAACATTTGGTTATATGTATTGGGGGGAAAAATTAATTAAATTTCATTCCTGAACCCAAAAAGTCAACTTGTTCTATTGAATGTATGGAGAAGTTATGAAGCAGTCTGCTTGAATGCTATGGGGATAATTTACTAAAGGAGTTGAGATATACGCGTCAGTTATGTGAAATGAAAAATTCCTGTTGACTTTGAAAACCCAATAATATGCAGATAAAAATAAGCAAACAGGAATATGCTTTTCATATGACTGGATTATTACAATTAATATTTACACAAATAATTGTGTGAAAATGTTTAGTAAATCACCATCAGCATACAGTATCTGAGGTTTCCCCGTGATTTAATTATTCTTTTGTGTGAAAAGATGGATCACTGTCAAAGTGTTAATTGACCTGTTCACAAAAAAATGAAAAGGTGAACTAACACCCCACTACACCCTCCCCACCCTCCAGTCCATGCTGTACTTACTCTGTGGGTGATGAGCTGTCAGTTCTCACAAAGCTGGTGTAGTGGTCCAGGGATTTTTGTAGAATGGAAAGTTATTATAACTCTAATATTAATTTAATAGAATACGGTGATCCATATGGTGGGTCCAAATATGCCCCCCCTTCCATAATGAGACCTACATATCTATGGCCCCTTGTAAGCCTCTGGAGCTGGAATTGGACCCCATATCACGAGAGCAGAGGACAGCCTAGGATGGACAAAGACCCACTGATTCGGTTTTAATAAAAACTCTGGTTTTGGGACTACCATTGTGCTTGCAACATATTCAGTGGTAAATATGTTTGATGTATGTAAAAGCATGTTACTTATTGTATTGATGTACAAATACTCAAGTCGTCTTTTCCAAATATTGGGCACCAGCTGCCACTGAGTACAAGTACAAGTACAGCAGGGACCGAGGAGGCGGTTGGGGATTTGGGTTGTAGGGTGTTAGTTCACCTTCTCCTTTTTTTTCTGAAAAGGTGAACTGCCCCTTCAACCTGGCCATACACCAGTGGGATCATGTCAGAAAATTTTGGCTTTCAGAATGTTTCATTTTCTAGCAGTTGGTGGGGTCATACTGATGTTCGGCAGTTTTTCACAGT
This sequence comes from Glandirana rugosa, assembly GCA_018402905.1. NCBI lineage: Eukaryota > Metazoa > Chordata > Amphibia > Anura > Ranidae > Glandirana > Glandirana rugosa. The sequence continues at coordinate 513,033 of BLSH010504932.1, forward strand.
ATTGTTAAGAAATTTTAAAAAAGCAGGATGGAAAATGTTTCTTAAACAAGCAAAATTCTAACTGTGAATGTGGGTTTTCGTTCAGGAAAAAATCATACAGATTATAATGAAGCCTGTTTCGTATGGGATTGCATCAAATAACATGTCTGGACGAAATTTTAAGGGTCTTCAAGTAAAATTAGTTGACTCAATGCTGGCAAGAAATAATGTTCTGACAAATAATTTTCCTACAAACATTCAAAGGAAAATCTAAAAGTGTATGACCATCTTTATTTGGACAACAGCCTCTGATAGGTTAAGATAGGCCAACACCCTTCACCTTGACGTAAAGTCCTTATGGTTAAAAGGAGGCGTAGTCTAGTACATATACAGGGTTACAAACAAAATCATCAAAGAAAATACCCCTTGGGGGTGGGACTTTTAAGGCAATTTCCCACCCCCAAGGGGTCTTTTCTTTGATGGTGCTTTCAAGGGATGATGGCAATTAACACCACTGGTTGTGGGGGTGATTAATGTTCTCTTCACAAACAAGATCGGGTCTGTAGGTTTGTTCTTAACTTGAATTTGTTTGTAAGTTGGAACAGGTACATTTTCTAAGTGTAGCTCCAGCCAAAAAAACTATTTTTTAGCTTTTTGGACAGCATACGGAAAGGTTAACAGCCCTGTAATGTTTGTTTTCATGTCTATGTTTCTGTTCAGAAGATTTTACCTTACGTCCTGTCCCGATGATAATTGGATTTTGAAAAATTTGGGTTGTTGTGGAAACAAGGATTGGTGATAAAGCATCAGTGGATACACCTTTTTCCCATCATAACTCTTACAGGAGTGAATTTCCCTTCCTAGGGGGAGATTTCCTGTCACTTCCTGTTGTCTCCCTCCATTTGTAAGTAGGAGTCGTTTGTAAGTCGGATGTTTGTAACTAGGGGGCCGTCTGTACCTGGGTAACAGAAAGGACTATAACATGACACAGGAATGAAAAGCATGTTTTATTTAATGCTGGGACTGACCAAACTTGGGTTCAATGTGCCATTTTATGTTATGGTGTATAATCCTCACAAATTCTCTATTGCACGGTTCTTTACTTTTTATTATGTGAAAAAACAAAACAGCAATATTTATACACATGACATTTCCATATATACAAATCCTGTTAGTGACGTCTATATAACTTTACAATTGCATATGTATGAGCATACTGGAAAGTTAATTACTGTGCTTGTAATTTAAATGGGAGTGAGGTAATGCCTTGCTGGACTGCTCAGAGGAGGAGATCACCCTGAAATCATAACTCTTGTTGGTTCCCTCTAAACTTGACAATCAAGGTTTATAATGAGTTGTAAATATTGTGCAATAAAAAGTCAGTAACTATTTCTGAAGACGTAATGTGCTGTTGATGAGCCGCAACTGTCAACCACTTCACTCTACTTGGCACACACCTAGGAGCTGCGTTCATCATAAAGCTATAGATTTCAAGAAGAAAGGCTCAAGTGGCAGTGATCCAGGATTTGTTTTGGGAAAGCTTGTATCCACTAAATTAACTCCGTGTAAGATTTTTTTGGAGCGGCTGCTTAAAGGAAACCGATACTAAGGGAGTATGGAGAATGCCATTGCCAAACTCTATTTCTGAAAATATTAGTTGCCTGACAGTTGAGGTGACCTTATGGCTTCAATACTCCCTAAGGCACATACATAGAACAAGTATAATAATCCGGAAATAAGACCTTACTCTGACTTTCCTGTTTTATATCGTTCTAGTCAGTGACTGATTGAACTAACAAGCAGTGGCGGCTGGTGGTATATTTTTTGGGGGGGGTGGCAAACAAATATTCATTTGCTATTGTCACACAACTGGGTGGGCTCGCCCTTTTTTGAAGCCAATTAGAACCTTAGACTCTAATCATGTGCGTCTAAGAAAAAAAAACATTGGAATCCATGTGTCTGGCACTCTGCATGTAGATTAGGGGCCAGGTGCATGGATTAGGGGGGTGACGCCCCTGCGCCCCATATGGACGGGCCACCACTGCTAACAAGATGCAAACAAAATGTTATGTTATGTCTAAAAATAGAACACATGTAACAAATTATTTGAATTCCTTAAAACTATTCTTAAAGAGACACTGGGGAGATTTACTGGTGCACACATAATCTGGTGCAGCTTCTAACTTCAGCTTGTACAATTAGGCTTTGACAATAAGCAATCGTTCACACTGAGGGCGGGTTTGAAATCGTGTGAGTTCAGCTGAGCTTGCACGATTTCAAACCTACATTTCAGTGCGAGTTCGGGGGTGATTTGAAAGATATCTGTGTGAGTTCCTGCACAGATGTCTATTGAAATTGCCCCCGAAGTCACCAAAAGTAGTGCAGGAACTACTTTTAGGAATCTGTGCTGCGCTGCATTAGGACAGTGCCGTTGCCGGCAATAGGCTCAGATTTGGCATGCAATTTGACATGTCAAATCGGCCCGATGTGAAGGGGGGCTAAAATCTAGCAGATGATTGGTTAATATGCACGGCTGCACCAAATTCTGTGTGCACCAATTTTATTAAATCTTCCCCCACTGTCACCATGTCCATGCATGCTTCTTTATAAAACACCCCCCATACGGTCCAGTGCTTCCTTGCTACTTTTTGCTCCTCTGTAGTTTACATTGAAATGACTAGTGTCAGTGACTCAATGGAGTGGTGATGTCACTTTACCGGTCAAGGCATAGGCTTTGTGATTGGCTGCTAGATGCAGGATTAATTATAGGAGAGGTTGTCACATGCTCCTCCACACCCAAAAGTGCTGGATATTTTCACCGGCTGTGAAGGATAAGACACCTTTTACACTGAGGCGCTTTTCAGGCACTTTTGCATTAAAAAAAAGTGCCTTAAAAGCTCCTGAAAACTGCTTCCCATTAATTTCAATGGATGCTTTCACACTCGGGCGGTGCGCTGGCAGGGTGGTGAAAAAAGTCCTGCAAGCAGCATCTTTGGAGCATGTTTTAAGCGCTTAAAAAACCTCAAAAACACCCCTGTCCATTGAAAGAATGGAAAGCACTTCAAACGCCCAGAAAAGCTCACAAAAAGCACTTCAAGAGTGCCTGAAAATGGTTCTTTTGAGTGACGTGACCTTAAAAAAAGAGCACTGCTAACACCTCAAAAGCAATTGAAAAGTACAGCAAAAGGGCCACAAAAACGCCCAATGTTTTATGGGCAGTTTTCGAGCACCTTAGTGTGAAAGGGGTCTAAAGTAGTGATGGGGAAGCACTGGAAAGGTAAACATAGGGACATTGGGGTAGGCTCTTTGCAGAGTTTATGGGGTCAATTTACTAAAGAGGTTTAGGCTGCTCACTTAGCAAGCAAACTTTCACTTTGCGAGGGAAATCTCACTTACAATAGTGAATGAGGAGAAATTGTGCTGACTTCAATCATCCAATCATGTGCAGCCCATAATCCTGCTTTTTTATTTTCCTCCATGATTCCATGATTGGGGATTTTTGTAAAGTAAATTTACACCACATTTATTAAGCTAAGTGAAAATTCCATTGCAAAGTGAGAAATAGTAATATAGTAATATAGTAATAGTAAATCATCCCTACTGTCATTTTAACTTACACGGGAAAGGTGACAGTATCTCTTGAGAGGAAATCTGCTACTAAATATTCTGCTTATTTAAGGCCCATTCACACCTGGGTGGTCCATTGTTCTGTATTAACAAACAGTCTATTCATTTGAATAGCCTTCCAACTAACCATAACAGACCAAAAATTGGACAAGCAACATTTGTTCTTATGTAGCACACCATCATGCATTGTGATGTGTTGCATGTATGTCAAAGGTGCATTGCCTTAGTGCTATGGATTGCCATTGAAAATGACAATGTAATATCAGAGGTGTTTAAAAATGTATGAACATTATTTAGTCTTTTTGCTGGCAAAGATGGATTGTTGGAGATATGTCAGAGGCATTTCTTTTTCCTGATAAGATGTGTTATGTGTAGCACCCTTCTAGTGTAAGATGCAAGGCAAAATTCGTTTTTGGCTCCTTCTATATACAAGGGAGCAGCAATTGTTTACTTTGGTCTATTCAGGGTTTTACAAGCTGAGAGTTTGACTGCTCCCCTCTGTTTCTGGAAGATGTTTCCAGAATATGGGGCTCGGAGAGTCAAAGGATCAGCGTGCATTTTTATCATTCCCTAGCCAATCCCTGGATGGGAGTGTCCAGAAGGTGTCTGCGGAAGTGATAAATAGTCTGGAGCCCTGGAGAGATTGTTCTTTCCTTGGCAGAGGGAATGCAGAAGCCCATGGGGCTGCTGCCGCAAATGGAGCCTAACGACTGCATAGCTGTCCATTAAGGTCTCAGCTGTGGCAGTGCTGGGAACCTGGAATGATCTTCTGAGGAGCTGGCTGTAGGACATTATAATAAGGGATCTGGTTTGTAGAAGGAGTGTCTCCCTCACTGGAACATGTCCAGAGGAAGCTCGATGGTGTGCAGCTGTCCTGGGGACTTGTGAATATTGTAAATTGTGATCCCTGGTGTGCTTTTGAGACGTAAGTGCCAGAGGTAGCAATGGACTGATACGGTTCTCACAGGGTCTTAGGGTACTGGCCATTCCCCTATGTCCCCAGAAGAACCCATGCATGTGAGCAAAGAAATGTGTCCTCTGATTACTGCAAGCGTTTTGGAGTATCCCGTGCTCAAACCCTCTCCAGTTTAAATGTATGCAAATAATACATTTCAAAAGACATATCCTAGTGAGAGTTATTGAAGCCTAAGTGTATGAACTGGTGCTTGTGGTGGTGGGCATTGTCTGTACTATTAGGGGAGAACCAGCTATTACCAGTGGCCCCTACGGGGGAGGGGGGGTAGCACTACATATTTATTTTAGTATGTTTGGTAATGGCAAATGGCTTAAAGTGTAACTCCACTTTTGTTGAGAAAAATACATTCCCCGTTGGGTGATCTATGTACATTGCAAGGATTTTAACAAACTTTGTTGCAGAATCCTAACTTTTGGTATTCTGAATAGCTATTTATTTGTCTGTGTCCATGTGCTAGATCTGTATGGGAGTGACTTCATGATTATCTATCAGCTGCTGCACCCAAAGAGGAAAACTGCAGGGTCTGCATTCCTTTGGACGTGATTTCCCTTTGGGGTTATCTCACAAAAAATTACATTTTTGTTGCAGGGGATGCTCAAAATCTGGCTTGTATCTTAGTGTAGACTTCTGGGGAAATCAGCAAGCCAATCACACAAGAAGAAATTACATTTCTGGGGGGGGGGGCATTCTGTACACCAGAATACTTCCAGGTGGCCATGCTGAATTGCATTTTACAGAAAATTACAGAGCTGCCAAGGAAATGTAATTTGTAATAACATTCAATTACAATATGACTTGTGTTGCAATTGTATATGTATATATATATTTTTTTTTTGTTTGCTCTTTTTTTTCCACAAATGGAGTTAACTTTTAAGCAACAAGCCTTAACATTTACAAAATGTAAATATGTCTTCCCTATTTGGGTTCCCTCCTTTCTCTTGATAAAAAGTAGCATTGAATATAACAGACACGTTCTTTCTCCAACAGTGCATTCTACCATTGCTTTTTACTAAAATAATTGCATGATATAAGGATTGAACTCAAGAGATGAAGCACTCTGTTCTTAGAGCAGTAGTATATCACCTAAATACAACCCTACTGAACATCTATAATCAAGGGTGCAGTATAAAAGGCTTACAGCCATGTTATTAAAATGAAGCCTTAGTAATATTGTATCCTGATTTGTGTTAGGCCCAAGACAGATATCACAACTTACTGCTCCACTTCAGTACATTCTTCATCTTTTGGAGGCACTAATTATGCTTCAATGTTTAAAATAACGTTCAAATATAATTTTTCTTTCCAGATGCTGACCTAAAATGTCATTACAAATCTTGTCTTTTCAGCTATCTCTTCGCATCCATTGAGGTTGAATTACTAAAGGAACATAGACTTAACAAAGTGAATGTACTGTTCACTCAGCAATATAAATGTTCAGTTTGGGAAGTAGATTTTCACTTTCCAAAATTTATTTTCATTAACCAGGCCATTTTTTTGCAATACGGCAATAACATTTTTGTCCTTTTTTCCCCACAAATAGAGCTTTCTTTTGTTGGTATTTGATCACCTCTGCAGTTTTTATTTTTTGTGCTATAAATAAAAGAAGACCGACAATTTTGAAAAAAAAAATATTTTTTACTTTCTGCTATAAAAACATATCCAATAAAAAACTGTAAAAAAAATCTGATTTTTTTCAAAAAATTATGTCAGTTTTTGGTAAAAAAAATCCCAATAAGCGTATATTGATTGGTTTGCACAAAAGTTATATTGTCTACAAACTATGGGATAGATGTATTTATTTATTTTACTAGTATTGGATACGATCAGTGACTTATAGCAGGACTGTGATCATGCGGCGGACATTCAGACACTAACTGACACTTTTTGGGAACCAGTGACACTAATACAGTGATCAGTACTACAAAATATGCACTGTCACTGCACCAATGACACTGGCAAGGGGTTAACATCAGGGGTGATCAAAGGGTTAACTATGTTCCAAGGCAGCGTTTTTCTGCTGTGGGAGGTACTTTTACTAGGGAAAGGCATGGATCCATGTCTCTGCTTTGCGCGAAACATGGGATCCATGCCTTCCCTACTGACAAAACGGCGACCTGCTTTGTTTACATAGCTGTAATCGAGGTACATTTGCCGAAACATGTCACCTTTTTATATGTTCATGACCTTCGATCAATAAAGAATTGGAAGCAGAGCCAGTGTGCCGACTCAACAATTTTGTACTCCATTAACCTCCCTGGCGGTATGATTATTTCAGATTTTTGGTGCTGAAAGCGGTACATTATTTTGCATGGAAATTTGGCGTTTTATATTGTAGGCCTGTAAGTCTTAGGAATAACTCACTTAAATCTGTCCAAACAAGAGTCTAGTAGACATCCCGGGTGTGATAAAGTTTGAAACAAGAAATCATAAATTATAATATAATAAATAACTATAAATAATTATCAAAATAATAACATAATAGTAATACAATTTATTCAATAATGTAATTAAATCAAAAACACTGACATTTGCTCATTTGCAGAATTGTCGCTGTCGTCACTTTCAGTTTCTGATGATAAATTTCCCCAAAAATCAGTATCACTCAATTCTGCAAATGATTCTAATTTACTATCGCTGTTTTCTAGCTGATCAAAACCACTTTTGACTTAAAGGGACGCTTTTTGGTTGCTATGGACGTTCTCAAGTTTCCAAGCAGAAAGAATGACATATGTAATATAAAAGTGGATGCAGGGCACTGGGCAAACCATTAGGGACAAAGGGGATGTGAAATTATTTCATACAGTAATGCAATCTTACAGATTACAGTGTACTGTATGTTTACTGTGTGTTTCACTTTTTGAATTTGCCGCCGGGCTCCACCCCTGTGCGATGCGACGCTCGCAGGGAACGGACCCCGGCACACAGAGTGAATCGGGCGGAGGGACAGACACGCTTACACCGTGGGAGGACATCGCTGGATCCAGGGGACAAGGTGAGTAACATTGCCTGGATCCAGCGATGCAATCCCGAGTGTGGCTCAGGGTTACCGCTAATGGTACTGAAATTCCACCCCGAGCCACACTCGGGATTACCGCCAGGAAGGTTAAGACTGCCGCTCTGCCTCTCTGCTGAATCATTGGCAGGACGTCAAGTCCACCGTACCACCAACTGTGTGTGACCACAGAGGGAGAAAACCGCCGGCGTTGCGCATGCGCGCCCCCTTACCCGGAAGAACCTTTAGAGCGTACATATATGTGATCCGGTGCAGAGCTGTAAAACTGCTATAGGCTGGTCAGCAACTGATTAAAGCGGTAGTAAACTCAGCCCAAGAATCCTAAATCAATCCAGATTAGTATTCCGCTATACATAATTAGTAATTTTAAGATACAGATGATTAATATAAAATTGCTTACATTCCATAATCCAAGACTTTTATAAAGCTTCCGCGCAGCATAAGACGCGGCCATTATAGCTACTGTCTTCTGCGTCTTTACAATAATGCATTTCCGTCCTCAGTATGTGGAGATGTCGAGAATCTCGCGCATGCGCAATAGTTCCGATAACCAAGCCTCACTTTCGGTTCAGATTTCTATGGGAACACTAGTTAGAGGATAGGAGGGGCACCAGGAAATGCCTTGCAATGCGGAAGCATTGCTATCAAGTATCGCGTTAGGTCGGGGCTGACGCCATCACAAGGAGATGACGCAGCCCCGGCATAGACGCTGCATATTTCCGGCAGCCTTGGCTTGCCGGAAAATGAGGGGATAACGGCGTATGCGACGGACACGTCATATACACAAAAATTAATGATTTCTGGGAAACTGAGCAGGTAAGGAGACAGCAAACACCGGCATGTTAATCTTTATTACAGCTGTAATATTAGCTCTGAAAATTATGTGGAGGGTTTTCTACCGCTTTAAGCTTGGTAAAAAAGGCAAAGCTATACAACAAGTGATATATTTTTTTCTGTCTATTGTCACTGTTACCTTCCATACCTTCTCGGCTTACATTGTGAAAATACCAGATTGCTAAGCAGAGTTCTGATGTAATAACATAAAGAATTGAAGAAAAAAAAGATGAAGCTGTGTTCATGCTGAATATCCAATTATGTGCATGGGAATTAAAAAGAAAACTTGAATACAATTCACTTTATTCAGTAAGCTAAATGAACATTCACTTTGCTTAATCAGAGTCTATATATTCAGTAAATTAATACCCGGCCATCATCACAAACAGCCGGAATTGGAATCTTTGCTATGCTGCAAAAGGTATCCTTTCGGGAAATTCTGAGGTTACCAGATATAGCATATTATCAGAACGCACAGTAGATCTGTAAGGTATTTATTTTTATTTTTGTTTTAAAAAATTCCTAAATATTTGCCTTGTGAGAAAAAAAGGTTCCAGCTCCCTGCAGCTATCTGAAGGTTTTATGAGGCCATAGATTCCCATGACTATTTATCCAAACCTGCCTATCATTACCCTGGCTTAGGTCAATATCCGCACACTGGATCCTAATTCTGGATTGTCTGCTAAACAAATTTACTTGTTCACTAAATCAAAACACTGAATAGAAGAATTGTTGACCTCTGTTCTTCCAAATCGAGGTATTTTAGGCACCAAATAAACATATATATCTGTAGCTGTGCCTTGGCAAAATAAATAGAGGCTTTCTGTTCTCTAAACATTGTCTCCTTCACCTTTTGACCGCCAAGTTTCCCAGAGAAATAAACCTTTTAATGTTAAGGTGGAGAAAAACAGAGAGAAAAAAAAAAGGTCAGGATTGCGTATTAGATAAATACCACCAAATCTAACATCTAATGTCATGTAAAAGTACTAAATACGTTTCCTAAGGCTCTAATGGCCTGTCACTGCAAACCTAAATTTAGAACCTTCTGCTTTTTTAACAATACGCTACAAAGTGTAAAGGATTAATATGGAATTCAGGTGTCAGACAAGTCAAATGCATGACACGGTGAGAAGTATGGAAGAGATTCATCCATAAGCAATCTTATCAAGCAGAGCTCCGGTCCCCATAAACAATTTTTTTTAAAAGCTACATGCATAGCTACATAGTTAGCCAGGTTGAAAAAAGACACAAGTCCATCTAGTTCAACCAATAAAAAAAAAAAAAAGAAAAAATATATATAACCATACATTTTAAGACCTGATCCTGCATC
>BLSH010504932.1:522801-553618 GCA_018402905.1 Glandirana rugosa
TACTGTAATCTACAATCTAAACCACCATAAATAGATTATGCGTTAGGACTGGAAAAAAAAAAGAGAGACAAAAATTTAATGTTAAGGTGGAGAAAAACAGAGAGAAAAAAAAAAGGTCAGGATTGCGTATTAGATAAATACCACCAAATCTAACATCTAATGTCATGTAAAAGTACTAAATACGTTTCCTAAGGCTCTAATGGCCTGTCACTGCAAACCTAAATTTAGAACCTTCTGCTTTTTTAACAATACGCTACAAAGTGTAAAGGATTAATATGGAATTCAGGTGTCAGACAAGTCAAATGCATGACACGGTGAGAAGTATGGAAGAGATTCATCCATAAGCAATCTTATCAAGCAGAGCTCCGGTCCCCATAAACAATTTTTTTTAAAAGCTACATGCATAGCTACATAGTTAGCCAGGTTGAAAAAAGACACAAGTCCATCTAGTTCAACCAATAAAAAAAAAAAAAAGAAAAAAAATATATAACCATACAATCCCATATGCAATCCTTCACCCGCAGTTGATCCAAAGGAAGGCAAAAAACCCCAGCAAAGCATGGATCCAAGGGGAAAACATTCCTTCCTGATCCCCGGAGAGGCAATCGGATTTTCCTGGATCAACTTTACCTAAAAATGTTAGTACTCAGTTATATTATTTACATTAAGGAAATAATCCAGGCCTTTTTTAAACCAATCTACCGTGCTGGCCAAAACCACTTCTAGAGGGAGTCTATTCCACATTGTCACAGCTGTTACTGTGAAGAAACCTTTCCGTATTTGGAGATTAAATATTTTTTCCTCTAAACGTAAAGAGTGCCCCTTTGTCCTCTGTGATGACCTTAAAATGAATAACTCATCACCAAGTTCACTATATGGACCACTTTTGTATTAGTACATGTTGATCATACCCCCCCCTTAACCTCCCTGGCGGTAAGATTATTTCAGATTTTTGGTGCTGAAAGCGGTACATTATTTTGCATGGAAATTTGGTGTTTTATATTGTAGGCCTGTAATTCTTAGGAATAACTCACTTAAATCTGTCCAAACAAGAGTCTACTAGACATCAAGGGTATGATAAAGTTTCATAAATTATAATATAATAAATAACTAAAAATAATTATCAAAAATAATAACGTAATAGTAATAAAATGTATTCAATAATGTAATCAAACCAAAAACACTTAAATTTGCTCAGTTGCAGAATTGTCGCTGTCGTCACTTTCAGTGTCTGATGATAAATTTCCCCAAAAATCAGTATCACTCAATTCTGCAAGTGATTCTTATTTACTATCGGTGTTTTTTAGCTGATCAAAAACCATTTTTGACGTAAAGGGACATTTTTTGGTTGCCATGGACATTCTCATGTTTCCAGGCAGAGAGAACGACATATATAATATAAAAGTGCATGCAGGGCACTGGGCAAACCACTAGGGATAAAGGGGATGTGAAATGATTTAATACAGTAATGTAATCTTACAGATTACAGTGTACTGTATGTGTACTGTGTGTTTCACTTTTTGAATTTGCCGCCAGTCTCCGCCCCCGTGCGAAGCGATGCTCGCAGGGAACGGAGCCCGGCACACAGAGGCATTGGGCAGAGGACACAGCCCGCAGACATGGCAGGGGACATTGCTGGATCCAGGGGACAAGGTGAGTAACGCTGCCTTGGATCCATCGATGTGATCCCGAGTGTGGCTCCGGGTTACCGCTAATGGTACTGAAATTCCACCCAGAGCCACCCTCGGGAATACCGTCAGGGAGGTTAATCTCCTCTTCTCAAGAGAGAATAAATTCAGTTCCTCTAATATTTCCTCATAGCTGAGCTCCTCCATGAATCGTATTAGTTTGGTTGCCCTTCTCTGCACTTTCTCCAGTTCCCCGATATCCTTTTTGAAAACTGGTGCCCAAAACTGAACTGCATATTCCAGATGAGGTCTTACTAATAATTTGTACAGGGGCAAAATGATATCCCTCTGTATGGAGTCCATACCTCTCTTAATACAAGAAAGGATTTTGCTGGCTTTGGAAACCACAGCTTGGCATTGCATGCCATTATTAAGCTTATGATCTACCAAAACCCCCAGATCCTTCTCCACTATGGATTCCCCTAATTGTACCCCGCCTAGTATGTACGATGCATGCATATTCTTAGCCCCCCAAGTGCATAACTTTACATATATCAACATTAAACCTCATTTGCCACATAGTCTCCCAATTAAACAGTGCATTGAGGTCTGCTTATAAGTTGGAGACATCCTGTAAGGACATTATTCCACTGCATGGTGTCATCTGCAAACACTGAAATTGTACTTTTAATCCCAGACCCTATATCATTTCTAAATATATTGAAAAGTAAGGGTCCCAACACTGAACCTTGGGGTACACCACTGATAGCCTTAGACCATTCAGAATAAGAATCATTAACCACTACTCTCTGAATTCGGTCTTTTAGCCAGTTTTCTATGCATTTACAAACTGATCTTTCCAAGCCTGCAGACTTTACCTTACACATTAGCTGCCCCGGTATTGTTATTACTTGTACATTTAAGTTAGAATACAGTTAGAACAGTATTCATGCTGATTATTTCTAAATCATTAAAAATGTACCTGATCTCAGAAGCAGGCAGGTGACCATCTATGATGTGGGCATCTGAAGTCCGCTTTTGTCTTTTTCCAGGGTTTGGTGCAGTTGGCAACCTAGCATGCACCTCCCGATCTCGCGCCTGCGCAGTAATGACACCGCGTGGCGCAGGTTGATTGCAGGCTGTCATGTATTCTAATACCGCAAGATTTCATTAGGCTTCCCAAAGACTCCTGGGATAAATTACACCGGTATCCCAGGAGTCAATGGAAATCGCCTAATGACATAATCGCCGCCCGAACATATTAAAAAAGGTATTTAGGAAAATATACCATTTAGCACTTTACACCAGGGAGGCATTGGAAACAATGTAAGTGCAAAAACAAAGACAAAAAGACTGGAACTCCGCTTTAAAAAACTTTTAAAAGTTAGGAAGAGCAATTATATTTATATTCATCAGATATTCCTGGAATATTTTCTTTTATTGAATAAGTATGTACATTTCCCATGGACTTTTCTAAATTTGTAATGTTACAACTTGGCATTGAAATGGATTTAAAGCGGAGTTACACCCACATTTTTCACTTCTCATCATGCAGCACTAATGTGCATCCTTAAAATGAATAGGCAATTTATTATTTATTGTTCTGTTTGCTTACCTGATTTATGCCTATATCTAATTTCACTTTCCTTTTCTATGGAAAATCTTGGTCAGCTTGGCATTGAACTGCTCCCATAACATTAAACATTGGCATATATGGAAAATCTTGGTCAGCTTCGCATGGCTGTGCCATCTCAAGCTGACCAAGATTGCACCGCGCTGCACATGCGTGAGATCAGCAGGTACATGCTGGGTAACCAGCATGCATAGAATCCAGGAAGAAGGACACTGTGGCTTCAGATGCCCACACTGGAGATGGCCGCACTGTGCAGGAACTTCACAAAGTAAGAAAACGATGCTGCACAAATAGAAAACTGGGTATTGTTTGCAGCATACCTTTGTTACATTGCACGAGGCATGAGTATTCTAGGGGTATTTTTATCTTAAAAGTCATATTTCGGCCGGGACTCCGCTTTAATTAGTATTTTGTGCTACTGATCTACACAAAATTGTCAATAATGTTGAAGTAGAAAGATATAACACAGTTTTCCAAATTGTCATAAAACAAATATCCCACTGCTTGTACATCCCATAGGGGAAATGTTTAATTCATTCTTTAAAAAAATCAGAAGAACATGGCACAATTACAACTCTGCTAGGAAAGGCAATCCCCCATAAACTCAATGACTGAGTAAGAACATAGCAGAAGAAGCAACATGGACCCTTAGTTGAGATGGTAGAAACCAGCTATGGGACAACTATGACCCAGACACACCACAAACCTGGGCTTTTTGGAAAACGGACAAGAAGAAAGCCGTTGCCAAAATGGCAAGGGTGAGACACAACAAACATTAAAGGGGTAAAGGCAGAAGGTTTTTTTTTTTATCTTTATAAGATAAAAATCCTTCTGTGTGCAGCAGCCCCCCTTAGCCCCTGATACTTATTAAAAATATATAAATACTCCAGGATAGACCACTGGAACAGAAAGCGATTACTAAGGCAACAATGGGCAGTACTCAGGAAGTTAGTTTAAAAGGTTTGGTTTATTGGAATCAATTAAAACCTGCAGGGTATGATACTCCATCAATATGAACGCTTACATGTATTGTCATGAAAACAGTTAAAGACACAAAACCTTTGTGCTATACAAACTCGTGTGGACATGTGACAAGACACACATATATATACAAACACAAAAACACAGATCGTCTGGACGCCTAATGCGGGTGCACAGTGTGATGGTAATACATTCCACAATGGGATTAGTGTTGCCCGTATTGGTATGATGGTGTGGTCATCAAGTTGTGCACCGTCCCAGTATAAGAGGGGAGAAGGAAATAGGGGGAGAGACAGAGAGTGAAAGATCATGTAGTGGGGGGCTGAAGGGCACACCAGGGGAGATAGTGCTATTATCGTTCGTTGTGATTGAGTGCGTTGTATTGATTATTCAAAGGTCCATGGCAGTATTACATGTTGGTTAAGAGGACAAGGCACTAATGCAATGATTAACCTCTTCAAAGGTCAATGCCAAGGATACATGATATGATTGATGATGAAATATGGAGTTGTACAACACCGTTCATGCACCTGTGTGGTGTGGATGTATCTCAATAGACACAGTTAGGCTTCATGCTGCCCTCACACAATACAGAGCCCGTCACACAGAGTAGTGGAACAGTGTGACAGCATAGGCTTGACAGGAAAAGTTACATGCATATCTATAGGAATATTCCTATATTGTTTAGCATTGACGTGATACTTATCTGATCCAGCGATGTCCACGACTGCCTCGGCCATCCAGGACTCCCTTCCTCATTGGCTGAGAGGCAGAAGCGGCGCCATTGGCTCCCACTGCTGTCAATCAAAGTCAGTTAGCCAATGAGGACAGAGAGGGGGCAGGGCGGAACCACAGCTCAGTGTCTGAATGGATACACGGAGCTGTGATTCAGTTCGGGTGTCCCCACAGCAAGCTATATTTACTATAACATTTTAGAAAATAAGCTCCTTTTGCTTAAGCAGCTCTATGCTGGATCTCTGCCTACTTATAAGATATAAGGGGTCAGAAAATTTATTTGCAGTTGAATAAACTGTTGCCTCATGTGTACATGGAATTCTTGGGTCTTACTATGATATCTAGGTTAAATTGTCTTTACTGTGGAGTTAATTTCCCTCAGACTCCAATGTTAGAAGTTTTGTATGTGCTGTGCTATTCTCTGTTAATTGTACCATGTGCTTTGCTGAAGGAGGAAATAAAATATATAAATTGAAAAGCTGCAAAAGTGCATAAAGATATTGCTAAAGTACATATGAACATTTTTAACAAACAGTAAGGTTATAGCTACATGGCTGATTTTTAATCTTAGACCCTGTGGAATTTACCACCTTTTCATTTCATTGTGCTGCTAATTCGGTTAGTGCCAGCAAGTGGTTAATTCTGTAGCAATCAATTAAAATGACCAATGTAGCCTCAACCCCAACCAGTGGTGGCCCTCTCGTAAGGGGCGTCACCCCCCTAATCCATGCACCCGGCCCCTAATCTAAATGCAGGGTGACGGACGGACGCATGGATTTCAATGTCCATATTAATGGTTATAGCCTGAGGCTCTAAATGGCTTCATAAAGGGTGGGCTCAGGGCGCAGAGCACTGTGCCCCGAGCCCACCCAGTTGTGTGACATTAGCGAATTAATATTTGCTAATGTCTTCCTGCTTCTCCTCCCGGCCAATCAGTTAGCGGGTCTGGAGACTTGATTGGCAAGAGAGTCTTAGGACTCCTGATCAATTGGGTCTCAGGGCCCACTTCCTGTTTGGCTGGGAGGAAAAGCAACGGCCCCTGGCGCTTTTCTCCGCAAGCTTCAGCCATGTGCAGCAAGGAGCAGCAGGTAGGAGGGGTAGCAACAGCCTCTTCACGTAGCCCTACCCCAGATCCTGCACTAACACCACCACCTCATCATCATCCTCCTCTCCACACCTCTACCACAGCAACTGCAATAGGAGGCCGCCCAGAGCAAAGCAACAGAATCAAGTCGGGAGCTTTGTGGTCTCCCCCAAGAACCGGCTCATCAAGATTGACAGCTAAGTAAGTAAGGTCATGGATCGCCGCCTTCCTGTTCGGGGGGGGTTTGTTTGCCAGCCCCCCCCCCAAAAAAAAACTGAGCATACAATTCTATTTTTTTTACATAATTCACATGTGTTAATGTATCATGTTATTTTTTTTAAACTTCAGCCTAATGTGGCACATAACTTAACAGAACACTATAAAACCAATTCAAGTTTCTGCCTGGAGAAGCATAAATGTGATTATACAAGTTTTTTTTGTAAATAATAATACAAGCAATAATAAAATGTGTTACTTACATGTTTCCTACTAAGAATTTCCCTGCACTTATGTATTTAAGTATTATGACAAACATTTGCTTTATTAATAATTGAAAACATTCCCTGAAAGAATTTTGGACATTCTTACTAATGATGCCAGCCCACAGACCTCGATATTTTCCAATTTTGTATTATTATTTTAAAATTCCTTTTTAACCAAAACAGTAGGAAAAACACTGCCTGGCAATGCTGCTTCCTAATCTGGATGTCGATGTTAAGAAAAAGACTTTCACAGATGTATTTGAGCGCTCTGTTTTATCTGAAAAATTATGATTAAAGGATTTGTCTTTAAAATGTTTACAAATCACCATAGGTTACAAAATGTGCTTCAAAAATGGGAAATACACGAATCGCTTTTTCTGGCATGACAGAAAGCCATTTATCCAATTTTTTAAGATACTTAAACTCTTTGCTGAGCTTTCTATATGAAAGCAACCAGACTTTCTTCTAGACCACATTCAAAATATTTACGTTCTATGGCTTGTTGGATGAAATAGTAGAGAATTAATTTACTTTTTTGCAATCCTAGTGGCTCAACACCTAGATCTGAACTTAGAAATCAAGGAGCCTCTCCACTGTTCAAAGCTAAAGGACTCAATAAAACCATTTTGATTTACCTATAACCCAAATCTTCACAAATATCAAAATGACTTCAAATAACAGAAAGAAAACTCTTGGTCGATGGACTTCAACATGTCTACCTTGTTGAATAACAGAGTGCAAACTTTAGTAAGTGCTAGCTTTCATATCTACTACCTTGCTAATTGGAATGGCAATTTGGCTAAGCCATAGATTATACCTATAAAACAGGAAAACAGAAGGGACCTTTGGGAGAACAATTTTAATAGCAGTTACAGGAAAAACATCAACAAATCAAGAAAAATTAAGAAACAAAGGTCAGTTGTCTTCACCTAAGAAGTAAGAGACCGTTGATAAGATAAGTAGAGAATATAGCTGTCTACACACATACTTGAACATCAAAGTAAAGGGAAAACATTGATTGTAACACTAATAAGTCACCGGGACCAGATGGCTTACACCCGAGGGTCCTTAAGGAACTCAGCCAAGTTATTGCCAGACCATTGTACCTAATCTTTAAGAGCAGTTTTCTGACTGGTATGATACCAGCTGATTGGAGGAAAGCCAATGTAGCACCAATATATAAAAAAGAAACAAATTATATCCCTGGGAACTACAGACCAGTTAGCTTAACATCAATAATTTGCAAGCTCTTAGAGGGAATAATAAGGGATTATATACAAGATTATTATAATGAGAACGGTATCCTTAGCAGTAATCAACATGGTTTCATGAAGAATCGTTCTTGCCAAACCAATCTATTAACCTTCTATGAGGAGGTGAGCTGCCACCTAGATAAAGGAAGGCCTGTAGATGTGGTGTGTCTAGATTTTGCAAAAGCATTTGATACAGTTCCCCATAAACGTTTACTGTACAAACTAAGGTCTCTCAACGTGGATCAAAGGGTGAGCACCTGGATTGAAAACTGGTTACAGGGGCGAGTCCAGAGGGTGGTGATAAATGAGGAGTACTCGGAATGGTCTGGTGTAGAAAGAGGGGTTCCCCAAGGTTCTGCCCTGGGACCAATTCTGTTCAATTTATTCATAAACGATCTGGAGAACAGGATAAACAGCTCAATCTCAATATTTGTGGATGATACGAAGCTAAGCAGGGCAATAAATTCTTGCAACCTTGCAACAAGATCTGAACAAATTAATGGGGTGGGCAGATAAGTCGCAAATGAGGTTTAACGTAAAATAATGCATTTGGGTACCAAGAACATGAATGCAAACTACTCACTGGGGGAGAGCCTCTGGGGGAATCTAGGATAGAAAAGGACCTAGGGGTCCTAGTAGAGAACAGGCTCAGCAGTGGCATGCAATGCCAAGCTGCTGCAAGCAAAGCCAACAAAGTGTTGGCATGCATCAAGAAAGGGATCAACTCCAGGGATTAATAAATAATTCTCACAATCTACAAGTCTCTGGTGAGGCCGCACCTGGAATATGCCATTAAGTTCTGGGCACCAGTCCTCAGGAAGGATGTCCTGGAACTGGAAAGGGTACAGAGAAGGGCAACAAAGCTAATTAAGGGATTGGAGGAGCTTAGTTAGGAGGAAAGATTACAAGCACTGAACTTATTCTCTCTGGAGATGAGACGCTTGAGAGGGGATATGATTTCAATGTACAAATACTGTACTGGTGACCCCACAATAAGGACAAAACTATTCAGCGCAAGGGAGTACACAAAGACACGCGGCCATTCACTAAAAATAGAAGAAAGGCAGCTTAACCTTAAACTGCGTAGAGGGTTCTTTACGGTAAGAGCAGTGAGGATGGGGAATTCTCTTCCACAAGCAGTGGTTTCTGCTGGGAGTATAGATAATTTAAAAAAACTATTAGATGCACACCTAAGGGACCACAACATTGAGAGATATACAATGTAATACTGATATAAAAGCACACACATAGGTTGGACTTGATGGATTTATGTCTTTTTTTCAACCTCGCTGACTATGTAAGTAAAATGATGAATATAATTATCTAAATTGTCTAGGGATAGGATGGTATAGACGTGTGATCAAATCCTAAATATTTACATAACCGCAAATGTTATCATTTGGGTATTTAAAGCATAGATCTAGAGAGCATTTATAAATGGGTAGTAGTAAGGTTAGAGCTTTTAGGGCAAAATAACCATATTCCAAAATGGCATTGGATTAACTAGGAAAAACATGAGCTAGCAATTACGCTCAAATGTGGCTCCTTTTTCCCCAATGATTTACACTGTATGACTTCATTAGCATATGAGATGGATTCCGAATGACTTCTCATCTCTGGATGTGTTACAAGACAATATAATCATTGACAAAGGTGAAATCCATCCAATGGACTGGAAGTAATTTACTGACGGTGGAAAACAGTAATTAGCTTTCTCTGGCAAAGTTATAGCATTGGTTTGTTGAGCTTTCTTGGCCTTCAGACACACACCTACACAGTCTAAGGCTTTTTGTAGAGGTTTTATTGTTGCCTTGTGTTTTTGATAAAATAAAGTGGATAATGTGGACATGATATATATTTGTTGACAGAATTCTCAACAGCTGCTTTCAAAACTCTATTCATCCTGCAACTTAGCTGTGAATGTTGCTGAGCAGTTGTTCAAAAAAAAAAAAACAGAAGAATGTCTCAACAGCAAATAGGTAACAGTTTTTTTGACTTCCAGACAAAAAAAAAACTAAACAAAATGCTCAAATTTAGGAAAAGTAGGGGTTTATATATTAAAACGAGCAACTAATGAAAATACTTGATTAGTTAATACTTTTTTTATTTTGTCATGTCTTAAATGTCATTTTTTTTATTGCACTGGGCATTGGGCAATAGCTAAAAAAAAATGTTGGTAGAGTAATTAAAGGGGGACATTAGTCAGAATAAAAATGGGCAGTAGCCTTACATAGTTAGAGGTTGAATGCACTTGGTCCTCCTTTTTTAGATTGTGAGCTTCAATAGTACTTGCAGTGAATGCTACAAATCCCTTCAAAGTAACTTTTTGTAATCAATGGAGAGAAATAGGTTAGATTTAGCATAGATTCAAAGTGAATTGTAATGGTTGATATGTTGTCTGAAATCCAAAGGAGTACAATGTCTTAGTCATTGTTCTTGCTATGGGCCTAAATCTTTATGAAACATTGTGACAAACCCACATGTCTGTGTTTTGATTGGGTTGGTAGAATACAATTAGTATCCAATGAGGGTGTTTAATCTTGAATTTCTGATATTAATAGAAGCACACTATAAAAATGGTCTAAGGGATATGCAGTAATATTATTTTTGATATGAGCACACACACGCACACAGGTTGAACATGGATGAACTGGTGTCTTTATTCAACCTTACTATGTAAATAGCTGCTGGAGAGAAGATTATGCTCTCTTTTCCCTTCAAAGGCAACCTACAATGGGTGGAAGAAAGCAGGAGAGGGGCCCCTTAATGCCTGAAAGAACCTGACCTTCCTCTCCTAAAGCCACACTGAATCCCTTGGTTAAATGTATCCCACAGAGCCCCCTACCCAGCTCCCCTTCTTCATCCTACTGACATTGATGCTAAAGCAGTCCTCCTTAGACTAATACCACTGATGCAGCATTGGCATTGCCATTTTTTTCCATATTAAATATCAGACCCCAGATGGTGTCTTTGAGGATGAAATGTGTTGGATTTTCACGCTATTCAAGCCATTGTATTCCATAGACCAATCTTCATTGGAGTTTGGATATAGGTGTTTTTATTTTGGATATGATGTAAGTGTTCTACCTTTTAAATAAAATCTAAAAATACAGTTTTACACTATGTGGAGGCTCTTTTTCTTTTCATGGTCCATTGCAATGCCCAATCCAATACTGTGAACAGTGGTCCTGTCATGCGACTATGATTAAAGATTCTTACAACTGCCTCTGGAACCACATACCCCGGTTTTACAAAAGTGTGGTTGTCTCAGTGCTTTGGTATCTAAGTTCACATGCTCCAGGGAGCACATTATCCCCTTTGGTGGTGGGTGGATTGTCACAGTTTGGTGATTGATGCACGGATGCTAATACTATTACTTGTGATTACTGGGATTACACTGGATGTTCCATTTCCCTTTTGGACTCTTTTCAGTTTGCTTTATGGACTTTACAACTATTTGTGTTTAGTTTTATATTTCACTGTTGCACTTTATACTTTATATAATATGTATTGGTGATATATATTATTCAATTTTTTAATTTCACATTCTTCAGCGCTGCACTTTATTTTTACATTTTTTTCCATATAGATACTAATGCAGCAGCATATTTTCTCCTGGTGACTAACCGAGGCAGGGTAATTTTTTCCTTCCACTTACACAACCAAGCAGGGGGCATATTTTCCTTGCACCGATGCTGAGACGATTTTTCCTTTGCCACTGTTAGCCCCCTACATTACTGCAGGACAATATGTGCACAGCTAATTAAACACTTCATAACCATTGGCACTATTTCACTATTTTATCGCATGCCACAACCATTACATATGTTTTGGCATAGTCCTACCCCCTGCTCTGCCCAGAAGGGGGAGAGATTAGAAATTTGGCATCTTTGTCCTGGGCACTGGATGACCTGGTCCCAACACTACTTATGAGCGGTAATCTTGTGCCCTTACACTTTCTGAAGTTTATTTACTAACAGAGCTAAAAATTCATGCTATGCCATTTTTTTCCATATGTGTTTCTAAAAAAAGTTTTTGCTTTAGAAATACTTTTTTTTACAGTTACCCTTCTGGTAAAGATGCTTCTGAACAATTGTCAGTGCATATCTGTTTATTAATAATAGTGATGGTTTTAGACAAAAAATAAGAGAGAATCTTTAAGGCTTCAAGTGTTTCCTGGAAAAATATCAGTTAGTCCCAAAAAAAGATTTTGAAGAAATCTCAGCAGCTGGAAATACTAAGCCAACCACAGCGTTTTTTTCATGGTTTGGTAGGGATATTAGGGCAGGAGTAATGTTGGACCTGCTAAAGCCAGAATTAGATAGAGGAATAATACTGGAACTAAAAATAAACCTTTGTGTTTAAATGATCCTGAAATGTTAGCAGGCGCCAAAAGACATTTACTCGTCTACCTTAATTTTCTTCCAGCCTAAAAATTCCACAAAATATTATTCATATGTTTACTGAAGCAAAACAAAAGTCACATTTTTTCTAAATGCAAAGCACACATTGATATTCACAGACTATATAAAAAGTGCTTTAGAATACATTATTATTATTTGGTGCATTATTGCATTAGTGGATGAATTGCAATGTTGCTGCTTTTATAATATCAGATTCATATTAGGATCGTTAACTCTGTCATAGAGGCATCAAAATACCAAACCGGACAAAACAGTTCATAGAAATCTAATTAAATCAACTGTCCCACCTGTCTGACGGAGAGAAGTCGATTCTATCACGTCTGAATAAGATTGACTTTTATTACTCCCCTGTCACACAGGCACCCAAAATGCCAAACAGCCTAATCAAATTGGTTAAACCAACTCCCCCCCACATGTCTAAGTAACCCCCCCCCCCCCACCACCATTTACTTAACTTGAAGCAGTCCACTGGGGTGAAGGCCCATGCCAAGCTGGGATATAGGAAAATCAGACATCATTTAAACAATGCCCCTCCAGCAGATCTACTTTTTGGCCAGATCTAATAGGATAAGTGGTGCATACTCCTCTTGGATGAACCCCTGTCAGTCTACATGCCTACTTTCCTGTTGCCTGCTGGCTGGGATCTGTACACCTCTCCGTCTTCTTCACCTGGATACTCAATGAATAACCCTTGCCTTCTCATTTCTATGACCTCACATATATGTAGTGCTACCCCCACAGGAGCCACTTGATAATTTGGGTTCTCTGTTCTGTGTCTCGGATCAAAAAACAACCTCCAGCCTTTCGTGCTTTATTTCTCTGCCTCTTTCAGGAAGAAGGGGAAGCGAGTGGGGGATCAAACACTAACTGCTCTGAAGCTGCACAGCAGAGAAACTCAGGGTGAAAGGCGGCTGCTGCACATTCACAGCCTGCTGTTTACACAGATCTTAGCTACTGAGGTGGGGGGGTGGGGGATCAACACAACCGGCAAGGCACCCAGATACATATATTTACTGCTTGCAGGACTGGAACTTTGTATGTGGCTAACTACAAGAGAGAGTCAATAAGTGAGCTCTGGTAACACTTGCAAGTTGTGGATAATGATATGACTTTCAATATTACATGGTGGAAGAGATACAATTTTAGTCAGGACATTTCTGTGTATGGATTGCTGGCTTGTGTTATAACAAACATTATGTGTGTGTAGCACTATCCACGAAGGAGCCGCTTGAGTATATGTGGTTCTGTACTCTGCCTCTCAACCCCAAGAACAATCTCAGGCCCTCTGGCACACCGGGCGTAAGTGTTAGTGTGAACACCACCAATAAAAGACACACGTTATAGTAAAACACAGAAATGGTTTTTACTGTGAAGTTTCTTTGAAGTGGTAATAAACAGTAGCAGTATATCTGAGCAGTAGGTAAGTATATCTCAAGTAAATTAACTGTGTAGTAATGACTGAGAATCAAGAGCAATATACTCAGTGGTACTGTCAGGCAGCTTTCAGGGGATCCTTCAACAAGGAATTACCCCAAGAGCAGAGGCAAACACTTTAACAATGAGAGATCCAAAATGGCAAACACTATAACGGATTGGTCACCACTCTATTTAAATTGAGCTCTATGAGTCCAGGCAGGAGGAGAGCAGAGGAATGACCCTTTCTTATGTCAGACCTCTCTCTTCTGTCCCCTGACACCACAGGCCCAGAAAACCATAAGCACTTTACCTAATATAGCATTCAGTAATGTAACTCCCAAGTCAGACTACCCTGCTCATTCACTACATATACTGAGTCCTGGGTATATGTGTGTATGCCCGCATGGCACCAGTTACTTCGGTCCCTTAGAGAAGAAGGCCTTGCATCTTCAGTTAGCCACTTTAGTTGGTGCACTTAAAGATCCTATTTGGTAGAGTGCAATTGCAGTATACTGGCAGCATCCGGCTAACAAGGTGGACACTTTGACTGCTCAACAGGGAGCAAGCGTGACCCAGGTTCTTGCAAGTTTGGGCAAATAGGCAACATTGTCTGCATGCATTGTCCTTGTTTCCTGCAAATGGGCAAGTGCACACTCACCAATCCTGCGGTCAAGGCTCAAACGACATGTCCTATAGCAGGCAGGCTCTTCAGGTAACCCACCTGGCTACCTCATAACTGGAACACTTCACACCATCAGTACAAGTGCCTCTGGAGATGCGCCTGGGATCCCCCCTCAAACAGTATGTACTCCAACTGGCCGTGGATATGTAGAACAGACCGCACGCTGACCCAGGAGGAACACTTCTCCCCTAGCTCTTCTACCATGCCTTGTGTTGTCTGCCCCTGCCCTGGCATACAACATTGTGTCCTTTCCTTTCTTTAATCCCAAAAGCATGCTGGGATTTGCAGTCCTACTCAGCATAGAAAGCTATGGAGCTGTTTATGTTGGGGACTACATGTCCCATGATTCTTTGCTGCAGCCTGCAGTCTTTGCTGATTGGCTCTCCTCTTCCTGCCAATGGGAAAGCAGGGGAGGGAGCAAGGCATGCTCCGCTCGGAATAAAGCATAGAGGAAGAGAGGGAGGGGAAGAAATCCTCTGCAGGAGCTGACAGACTCTCTCTCTGAGAGCCTGGGTAAAGTCTGGCATTGGCTAAAGGGAGATGCGGGCCCAAGGAGCACCTGCTACATGTGGAACCTATTGAGTTGGCTCTGCTCCATATCCTTATCATCTACTGGAAACTCCTATGCATCCTAAACAGAGAAAGACATATGGAAGCCTTTTTGATGTTATGCAATTAGATCTTCACACTTAGGATTCATCGACATTTCTGTATATAACTTTACCCAAGGCTGGGTGCAGTATGACCCACCACAGATTTCCCAATATAATTCACAGCACAGACTCCTGCTGACACTCAGACATAAATAAAGTGTCACAGGATATTTCCTACAGTATTCACCTAACTTCTGAATGCTTCTCAACATCATCTTAGAATAATCAAAGCTGAGAAACACTGCTTTGTACACCAAAGTGTGTCCAAAACCTTGCTGCATTGTAAAGTCTTGCAAGCTTATTTTTCCAATGTGCTGTCATAGGCGCAGAGTGCAGACTTGTCCTATCACCTTAGTCACGATGGATAAATGAATCGGTGCTCCTTTTAACAACCATTCTCTGCTGTGGATTTGGGTCTCTAATAGTAAATAGGTTATCCCGTGTTATCTCGTAGTGTGTATGCTAAGTATATATTGTTTGTAATGCCTCAACAGGGTGTGTTGATAATCTTCTGTTGGGTGGGTGCATACAATCTGATTGTGTTCCCACAATGTGAAAAAAAATGTAAAATATATAAATTATTGTTGCGCCTATACCCTTAATATGAAATGTGCATAAAGTAAATCCCTATGGGATCTTCAAATTATAACATTTCATGATATCCTATAAATCAGTCTTTCTCAACCTTTTCAACACAGAGGAACCCTTGAAAAAATGTTTTGGTCTCAGGGAACTCCTGACAAAAGTTACTATATCTACAACTCACAATACATAAGTGTGAAAGTCAGTGGGAAGAATGCTTCTTACACTTGTGGTCATTGGGAA
Organism: Glandirana rugosa; assembly: GCA_018402905.1. NCBI lineage: Eukaryota > Metazoa > Chordata > Amphibia > Anura > Ranidae > Glandirana > Glandirana rugosa. Next base: position 538,598 of record BLSH010504932.1, read on the forward strand.
GAATCACCACCTTACAAATAGCAAAAAAGATCAATGGTTTCAGCAGAAATTGCTCATTTCTGAGAAATCAGCTCATTGCTCAAGGAACCCCTTGCAACCCATGAAGGAACCCTGGTTGAGAAACCCTGCTATAGATACATAATCCTGTGCTATTATAACAAACAATTGACAATAAAAAAAAAATAATCATTCCTTGCAGCTATCCTTTTTAAAGTCAATAAAATCTCTCTCATAGCAGGTCAAGCCATGCTTTCCCCTGAATTGAGGCATATAAGGTAGGGGTCCTTTATATTCCTTCTCCTCCTTCTTAGTTCCACTCGCTATCCATCTTTAGGGTGTATGGCCCTTTCAAATCGTGGTGCAGTGGCTCATACAAAAGGGGGTAACCTTATAGTGTAATAGTTATATACAAAATGTATTTAAAAAAAGTAGTAACTTACATTTAAAACAGGGTCATTGAGCATAAAAATCTGACAGCGGTGCTCGGAGGCTCCCGCGTCACTTCCAATATCAGCAGTGCCACCCGGCTACACTCTCTATTTGGGTCTCTACATACATTTTTCGGGAACAGTGGATATAATATGTGCTCTATAATAGAGCCATCCACCATTCAGCAAAGGATCACTATGTTTTCTGAATCCATCATAGAAAACAACTGTTTGATCTATACAGTGGGCCTAGAAGCTCATAGTGCTCATAATGGGCAGCACAGTGGTGTAGTGGATAGCACTTTCGCCTGGCAGCAAAAGGATTGCTGGTTCGAATCCCGACCATGACACTACCTGCCTGGAGTTTACATGTTCTCCCTGTGCCTGCGGGGGTTTCCTCCCACACTCCAAAGACATGCTGGTAGGTAAATTAGATCCTGTCTAAATTGGCCCTATGTGAGTTAGAGACCTTAGATTGTAAGCTCCTTGAGGGTAGGGACTTATGTGAATGTACAATGTATATGTAAAGCGCTGCGTAAATTGACAGCACTATATAAGTACCATAAATAATAATAAAGCAGTCCTAGGCACACTGATTGAAGGTTAGGTCTTTGTACCATTAATGTTTTTGTTAATGTAATAATTGCAAATGTAAGGGGTCAATGCAAGATGAACAACCAAGATCTGACACTATCTACGCTATGCAATTATCATAAAGGTGCAGGATTCCTTGTTGTATTAAGTTCTGTCCATGCGTGTTGGAATACTGCACTGCTGCAATAAGCAAGAAAGAGAAAATTAACACAATTCGGTAATTTGTTGACATTTTCCAAGTAGCTCATTGTCAAAGTCTTAAAAAAATCAAAGTCCACGTTGAGATAAATACCAAAAACTACTTTAAGCTTCATGAGCCTATTAGACAAAAAATTGATTATGAAAGCTAAAAAAATATGCTGATTTACCTTGCTAGAACTCAGTACACATACATCATAGCTTTGTGGTTTACACACAAAAGGGTCCAAGGACCTTTTTTAATCTTCTATATGTATGCCTTTTTCATTTGATTAAAAAAAAGAGCCATATGTGCACACCCTGTTTACCTTGGACTGTCCCAAGCACATAAACGTTTCATTCTTTAGAGCACCAGGTCCAGCTGCTGGGAAAAAGTTGAACATTGTTCTGACACCTGATTGGGTATATGGTGTAATAATCACTACTGCTCGTACCATTGAAAGTTAGACTGTAACATTCAGTCTTTGCAGTACATTTTGTATGCTAAATGTCTCTCTGTCTGTCATAGTACAACACTTCCTTCCAATGTCGAAGTGGTTACTTATTTGACTCCAAATAGTGGTTTTAGAATTTCCTAAGGCTCATCTCAAGCCATACAATTTTCTTTTTTTTTTTTTTTCTCAAAGGGAACAATGATTCCAAAATCAAATAATCATCCACCCGATGCCAAAAAGACAGCATACATTACATTGCTTAAGAGAGCGCCATCAATCATAACCTGCAATGGCTCTTACATTTTAATTTTTTTACTTTTATCAGTAATAGAGGGGACAACTGGACTTTGCACAAAATCAAAATCCAGTCATTCTATTATCCAATCAACAGGCCTGGCAGCACAAACACAGAGTAAACAGTAATGACTTAAACAACTCCTTTTGACATAATGGAAAATGTATGTATTGAAGGGAATATGAAGACATTCATCATCAGGGAAGTTTCTGAAGATCAAGTGAAAATACACTAATATATTCAAACAACTATCGGTTTGAATTTCAAATAAATGAACAGATATCATAGATGCCAGTTTGTGATAAAGTCTTAAGCCTAGAACGTCACTGTACTGATACTTCAAAATATTTCAGTGCGGAGACACTGGACACTAATGGATCTGCCTTCCTAAAACAACATCAATCTGTTTGTCTAGTTGTTAACTATCTTCATGTGATCAGAGGGATTAGCATGTCATCCAGTAGGAATTCAAGAAAAATTATTCTAATCTATCCTTTAAAGTGTCAGCACGTAGAAGATGCAAATAAACCTACTGGCACCAGGAATATAGAAACCATCATATACAACATTTCATGCCTACAGTTAGAGAATGTGTTTTATGATAGCTCAGATATGCAAATCTGTGTGTGTTGTCCGTAGAAGCAGGTCAAATTCTTAATTTAATAAGTCTAATGCATATAAGAATATGGTAGAAGCTAAACCATTTAAATGGTTAATACAAACTCCTCTTTTTCCTTTTTTTATTTTTGCTTCTCATACCTCTCCTTGGTCAGTTCCGCAAGAAATGTTTATCATTATATAAACTTGAGCATATTATGAAGAGTATGTTGAATAGATGAATCCAGAATCTCATAAGCAACAGCTTAAAGTGTAAAGCATAAACAGAACTTACTTTAGAGGGAACTAGGTCTCCCTCCCATCCACCAACCATTTTTGTAATACTATCCACTCACCTGTGGTCCTGTTTCTCTGTGATCCTTACTGTGTAGCAGTAGCGGCTGGTGTTATATTTTGGGGGCGGGGGGGTGGCAAACAGTGCACAGCCAACCACCCACCCCGGTCAGGTCAAACGTCCCGCCCTCCCCTGGTTGGGGTCGGTTGGTCGGCCACCCGCAACACTTGCCCCGGGCAGTGCTTCCCTCCATGTGATGGGCTTCCCCTGGGCCTCCTCCTCTGCATCACGGCTGTATCTTATCCATACATCTCCTCCCTTGGCCAATAGAGTTGCTTCTCCTTTCGACCAATTGGGAAACAGATCTCAGAACCCACTTCCTGATTGCTGGGAGGCAGAATCAGTGTAAAAATAGTGAATTTTCATCCATTATAGTCACACAACTGGGTGGATTGTGGGCAAAGTGCTCTGTGCCCCGAGCCCACCCTTTTTTGAAGCCTATTAGAGCATCTGACTCTAATCACATGCTTCAAAAAAATCCCCCACTGGATTCCATGCGTCTGGCACCCTGCATGTAGATCTGGGGGGCCAGATGCATGGATAAGGGGCGGCACCCGTGCACCCCCTATGGACGGGTCGCCACTGCTGTGTAGCCTGCACAACCTCTTCCGTAAAAGCTTTCTTGAAGGATAACAATTCTCCCAACTGGCCAGCTAGGATTATTTTGCAGAACAGACTGTGAAGTATCAAACAGGTTGCATAGAGTACATCTAAAAAGGAAATGGGTTATAGGTAGGGAAGCGCTTTTACAAAAAATCCAGGACAGTGTACAACTTGAAGGTAAATACGCCATAGGGATGATTTAAAGCAGAACTAGATGCAAAGCTATTTTGGCTTTGCCTCTCCTATGGATCACAGGAGTGCAGTTTGTTCTGCACTCCTGTGACCCGATATGACTCTGTGATGTGACTCAGCTGGTCCAGGCTCAAGAAAGATCCTAACTTTAAAGTCAGATTCCACCCAGATGCCAGTACCGGAGGCTGGCTCAGCCTCTCAGCGAATTACTGAGAGCCTAAGCCAGCTGCTCCTGCCCCCTCCACAGCCTAGTGCTCCAGTGAGCACTGGATGGGCAGAGCAGAGAGCCAGTGGCTGATAGCAAGCTGGAGACTGAGAGCTGAGTGACCAGCAGTGTTTGACTACTCAATTCTCGGTCCTAGAGGCGATGGGGAAAGCTGCAGCTGGGATCGGTGCTGTGCCCATCTAAGTGAGTATGATTCTTTACCTTTTTAAAAAGCCATACTTCTCTTTAATCAAGTAAAATAGACTCCATTTTGCAAGGGAATTTTCCCTTAGCTTAGTGAATGAGGTGAGACTTTGCTGACTCCCATCATCCAGTTAAGTCAAAGTAAAGCACTTTTTTTTATTGTGGAAAAAGGAATGACTGCACCTCAAAGGAAGTCCGAAAAAAGTATCTTCGTTTATTGAAGCATCAAATTAGCATGGTACAGGATGAACCAGGTCAAAGGCTGACGCATTTCACACTTAACAACAGTGCTTATTCATTGCCAATTTTGGCAATGAATAAGCACTGTTGTTAAGTGTGAACCATGCTAATTTGATGCTTCAATAAACAAAGATACCTTTTTCGGACTTCCTTTGAGGTGCAGTCATTCCTTTTTCTACATTGCCAAATGGAGACGAGCCGTGGATAGCACGAATTGGGGTCCGCCCTGTCAGAACCCATTCACCTGGAGCAGCGGTACTCACCTCTCTATTGACTTTTTTTTATTGCCCTTTCAAGTGATTGGGTATTTCTTGCAAAGTGAATTGTCACAACATTCACTTACCTAAGAAAAAATGCCCTTGTCCTGTGAATGGTCCTGCAGTCTCCTGGGACCTGTGATGTGTCCCAAGAGGCTGCGGGGGAAAGGTGGGGAGGGCTGAACTTCAAAATCAGGTACCCTATTGGCCGAACTTCAAAATCAGGTGCCCCCTCCTAATAAAAAAAAGCACTCCAACTGTGGAAGAGAAGGGAGCAGGAGGAAGAAAAGCAGAACTTCCCCATTTGGGTGAAGTTCTGCTTTAAGAGCATAATGTGCTAGTATGCATCACATAATAGCACATTATGAAAGACTTACCTGAAAACATAGCCCTCCAGTGGTGTGCTGTCACCACTGACAGGGTTTCCATCTTCACCTGGTTTTCAATCCAGGTTTGCAGGCTGCGGTTGTTTGAATGGCCGAGCAGCGATAACCAGTGCTGTCCAATGAGATTGAGTGCCCATCACCAGCGCTGCTTAAGTACATATCTCCTAAATGGTGCAAGTTTAGGAGGTATTTACTCTACCTACAGGTAAGCCTTATTAAAGTCTTACCTGTAGGTATAAATCATTAAAAGGCCTTCACTACTGATTTAAGAGGACCTAAATTGTAGTGTAACAGTCTGAAACAAACCCATCCTCACCCTCCTCATTGAATAGAAATGCAAAATGCAACCCTGATGGGGTTTACTTCCTCAATATTCCCCTGCAAAGTAGAAGCATAATGGGCTACTATGCATCGCCCCTCTTCCTTCCGGGTCCTGCTTTTGCCGACATCATTCGGCACATGCACAGTGAAGGAACCGCCTCCGTGCCGTTTCTTCACTGTGATCGCGCCGAGATCGTGCCGTGCATGCGCAGGAGTGACGGCACGCGACTCTGGCCAATCACAGAGCCAGAGTCGCGTGCCGTCACTCCCGCGCATGCGGGAGGCCGGTCCTTCACTGTGCATGTGCTGAATGACGTCGGCAACAGCAGAACACTGTATATCTCCTGAACCGTGCAGGTTTAGGAGATATGCAGGTCACCTACAGGTAAGCCTTATTATAGGCTTACCTGTAGGTTAAAGTGGTTGTCACGAGTTGACAACCACTTTAAATCAGACCTTCTATTTATGTAGAAGTGCGTGACCTGCTCAGAGCTCTAGCTTTGCAGTCATGTTTCCCCTGGCGGGCAGTACTGTACATGCTCCAGTCACATTAATCAAGTGAGCATGTACTTTTGCATTTCTTGGGTGGTGGATGTTTGAGACACTTACATTATAATTTCAAATTAACTTCAACTTTCAAAAAATATCATACTCCTATGAAGATTTTTAAACTCATTTGAATGACAGACTTTGTCAGCTGGTAAAAAAAAAAAAGTTTGTTCTTTTGGCAAAACAAAACTCAAATTAATGTTGTACTAGGGATTAGAAACGGCCAACTGTAGCCATAAAATCTGCCATAATTGGACACATTTCACTGTGTTTTATTACATTGTTGTGGTTTAGCATTTCAATTTCTGTTATTTTCTGTCGTTAAATATGCTAAACCTGTTGCTTTTAAAATTATCTGACCACCAAAAAATAAAAGTATACCTTGGGTTTACTCTGTAAACCTGGTCAGCTTACATTTGTGCTTTTGTACTTACTGTCACACAACCTTATTTTGTTTTTTTGGGTTTTTTTTACGTTTTCACAACTGGCTCCAGTAAGGTTTTTTTCCCACAGTGCCTCAGAGTCTGTGATATCAGACTCGTATTCTTTTGTGGTCTCTCCAATATTAGGTTATGGGCGTGAGCTAACGACTGAGGTTTCCAGTAAATATTCTTTTCTTGGATTTTGTGCTCAAGAAAAGAAATTCAGTGACATAATCCAATGGGAAGAAAAATCTTGACTATATTTTTGTGGCCAGGTAATATTACACAGTTGCTGGAGCCAATTTTTCAAACAAGAGGGGAGTTACCCAATATTTTGCTACAGAAGTAAAAGCGGAGTTATGAAAGAAGAAATGATCATTTGTCATTAAATCTGTCAACTGAAAATAAGACAGCACTATATTTAAAGTATAACCCCAAATTTCCAGAGAAAAACCATAGGCTATAGCTATAGGAAAGAAATAAAACCTGCCATTATATTTAAGGAGACTTTTTCAAATTTAAAGTATATCGAAAGTCTTCTTATGTAGAGCAGCCCAAATTATTACTTTAATATTGATTAGTAAGTGTGTAAGAGCCCGTTCACACAGGGGCAATCCGACTTCAGAGGACTTTGCTAGGTGACTTTCAACGCCACTTTCAGCACGACTTTCGGGCGACTTACAACACGACTTCATGCCAGGTGACTTTGCCTCTGGCCAATCAGAGAAGGGAGGGAGGGGGTTGCCCTGGATAAATTATTTTCTTTTCACTGTAAAGTAGCTTCCATAAAGATAGGGGATCCGACTTAAAGGCGACTTCTATTGAATTCTATGGGCATAAGTCGGATAGAAGTCGCCTTGAAGTCGTGCATGAACCTTTTCTGAAGTTGGATGTGAGACAATATAATCAATCTAGAATCAGATAAATGTGGAAACCCATCATCAAATAAATAAGGAATGAAGGGGAATGTGGGGGGGGGGGTTTGAAGATTGGGAGGGGATAAGGGTGGAGCAGCAAATAGAGGTAGGAAGGAATGGGTGAACATAATGGGAAACTAGTAAGGGATTTATCAAAGGAAGGAGGGGAGGGAGAATTGCATCCCCAAACTATCTCCACTGAAAAAGGGAAAAGAGAAAGAAAAGATTTAATATAACCTCACAAACTCATTCTATCCGTATAGTTCCCTGGTCAACATGCCTCTATAGAAGATGTAAAGAACAAAACATAACTTACCAAGCATTAATTGTTTATACAAGTCAGAGGAAAGAAAATCTAGCCACAAGGCCCAACAATTGTAGAATTTTTTGTAAGTGTTAGCACAGCGATGCCTCCACTCCTCAGAATCCATAATCTTGTACTTTCTGTAGCCACTCTTTGACAGTAGGCATTACCGGGGATTTCCAATGGAGTGGTATAAGGCATTTACCTACATTGAGACAATGAGGCACTACAGAACGATTATAAGACCCCACCGACTTCTGTGTGTCGTGAAATAACTTAGCGAGAAGGTCATCTGCTAACTGGTGTTGTATCACCTTATTGATATATTATGTACCTTGACCCAAAAGGGGAATATAACAGGACAGTCCCACCATAGATGTAAAAAGGTACTCTTTTGTCCACAACCCCTAAAGCAGAGGTTGGGTATCGTCAGAGATATACAGGACAATTTGTCAGGCACCCTATTCCACCCTGACAGAAATTTGTAGCAAGATTCTTGAATTTTAGAAGTGACCGAGAAAGTATGGGCTAGTGTAGTTATTTTCTCAATACTACTTGCAGATAGGTCTCTACCTAACTCCTTCTCCCATTCCCTAATATAGTAGGGGGTCGTAGTGCCTTCCTCCTCTTTAGCGCAAGTGGCAGACAGAGCCTTCCAACATGAATGATATTATGACCAGAAGAGACATTGACACTATGGGGTTGATTTACTAAAGCCAAATAGACTGTGCACTTTGCAAAGTGCAGTTTCTGCAGAGCTTAGTAAATGAAGTAAAGCCTCATTTGGCAAAGAATACCCAATCACATGCAAGGAAAATAAAAAAAATGTATTTTTTCCTTGCATGTGATTGGATGATGGACATCAGCAGAGCTTCTGCTCATTTACTAAGCTCTGGAGCAACTGCCCTTGCATTGTGCAACCGTACTTTGTAAAATGCACAGTCTATATACCGTTAGTAAATCAGCCCCTATGATGGGCAGTCTCATCAGCCGAAAGAAATAAGCAGATCATTGGAAGGAGCGAGCAAGCTTTGGCACTATCAGAAGGTACAAAAGCTTTGCCTGTCAGAATATTCTGGCACTTGGTATATGGCTGGGATTTGGAGGCAAAGACAGTCACTTTTTTTTTGAGGATTTTTCCCATAGATCATTCCCACAGCCATTCATAAACTGTTCAGAAAAAGATATTTGGGGGTAGCTTAAGTCAATTTCTAAGGCTAGTTATAGAAAGGTAGATATCTTCCCAAAAACATAAAGCTGGGAGATATCTGCTCATTGTCCCAGTGCAAAGATGATATCCAACAGTTACAATAATGTATGTACAATACTTCATATCCCTGTACACAGTTGGACAGCTGGATGAGGACCAGCCTGCAAAACGTTTTTTTAACAAGCTGGAACAGTGCCCCGGGGCATAAATAGGTAGGTATTTTATGCTCAACCCATTAATGGGTAGCCTAACCTAAGTCAAATGTTCTGCCACCTTAACCATAGATTTAGTGTTTATCATTGTTTTGGAGTCTGCTAACACAAGTCTGTAATAATCAGTAAAGCTGTCTTGTCTGTAATAAGCAGATACTTCACCAGTCAGAGGAACAGACATGTAGCTAGATTGCTACATTGAATAACAAGCTCTACACTGATCTCAACCTCCCTAGAAAAGAGAGTAAGCTGGACCCTCAGTTCACGCTCCTCAATTTTTTATCTCTCTTTTTCAATAAATCCCAGCATAGAAACATACAAGATGGCAGAAAAAAAGACCAAGTGGCCATCAAGCCTGCCCATTTTTAAAAAAAATACATATAGTATTTTTGTTAGCTTTTTTTTATCTGCGTATAGATCTATACATGTTCTGGTAGCATCTAAGCAAACAATAGCACATGCTTGAAAAAGCAATTCTCTCTGTTTGCCAAGGTAATGCAAAGGATTGGTTTCTTTTATTTTATCAATACAAAACCAGCACGTATACTCACTGATTCATACAAAGTGTAAAGCCCCTGAATTGAATATGCCCACCCCTTGCCCATATAGCTTTAGTTTCTATAGGTTATAATAGTTGAGAGACCATTTCTTCCCCACCTCCCTACCTGATTGTTCCTGATACTCCTTTTATTGATCCCTCTTCTCTTTTTCTGCCTTCCATTTTCTCCCTGCACTGTTCTCAAGACACTGTTCAGCACTAAACAGCAATATTCCTACAATTTTTTTTATCAATCATAGACTATTGACATCTCTAGAATGCTTAATATTATTTCCAACCACTTTTTGATTACCTTTAGGGGCAACACATGTTGTGCAAGAGCCCACCACGTCATATCTCAACACCTTTATTTTCCTACCTGGAGTTTCAATAGCATTCTCTCTACCCACGTTTTATTCTGGATAAAATGTGTTTATGTGACCTATTCCTTATGTATCCCTTGTTTCAGGACTGTGAATTTGTTTGTTGTTCACTTACTGAATGCCTTTAACTACCTTCTGCCAGCCGTATAGTAAAATGATGGCGGACGGGATCCCCTCTGGTTCTAAGGCGACGTCATATGACGTGGCCCCAGTGTCACTGCTGGCATGCAGTGCGGTGATCGCAGTCATGGCGCGACCATGACCTCAGTAAAGAGTTGATGACTCTGCTCTTTACCCATGTGATCGGCTGTGTCCAATCACAGCTGATCACATGTAAATACGGAAGTGCTGTTCATCGGCACAGAGGAGAGACGAGCCGATCAGTGGAATCTCCTTACAGGGGATATTGTACAGATAATCAGGACACTGATCATCAGTGCCCTGATTATCAGTGCAGCCACAGCAGTGTCCAGAAGTGACACCAATCAATGCCCATCAGTGACACCAATCAGCGGCCATCAATGATGCCAGTCAGTGCTGCCTTTCAGTGCCCATCAATGCCTGCTCATCAGTGCCGCCTATCAGTGCCCATCAGTGCCGCCCATCGGTGCCAATTAGTGCCGCTTATCTGTGCCGCCTACCATTGCCCATAAGTGCCGCCTCATCAGTGCCCATCAGTGTAGCCTATCAGTGCCCATCAGTGCCACCTCATCAGCACACATCAGTGAAGGAGAAAATTACTTATTTACAAAATTTACTGACAGAAACAAAGAAAAACTTTTTTTTTTCCAAAATTTTCAGTATTTTTTCGTTTTTGTAGCAAAAAAATAAAAAACCCAGTGGTGATTAAATACCACCAAAAGAAAGCCCTATTTGTGTGAAAAAATTGAATTTGGGTAAAGCGTTGAATGCAGTTGTCATTGAAAGGGTGACAGTGCTGAAAGCTGAAAATTGGCCTGGGCAGGAAGAGGGTAAAAATGCCGGTACTGCACACAAAAACCTAATGGAAAAAAAAATATTTATAATGCTGAACAAAACATTGTCATAGCAAAGTGTCACTTTTCCTTACTCCAGAACTGAAGCAACTGAAATACATCTTTTTGATATTTTATGTATACCATGTAGCAGCAGACCTGAGGATGGGTTAAGGAAGAGTTTCACTTTAAGAGACAAGGCATGTAGCATTATAAATATTAGCTTTCAGAGTTTGACTAAAACTAAAATGACAACAAGCAGATGACTGGTGAAGCTACAGGAACTGGTGTTAATTCTGACAGTAAGTAGAAATAGCAATACATGGTGAGACAGCGTTATCCCCTCCTATGGCCATTTATTAAAAAGGTGGTTGTCCTTAACATAATGGAGATATCAGGGTTGATTTACTAAAACTGGAGAGTGAAAAATATGGTGCAGCTGTGCACAGAGACCAATCAGAGTCCATGTTTTATTGCCAAAGGTTAATTGAACAAGCTGAAGTTAGAAGCTGATTGGTTACCATGCACAGTTGCACCAGATTTTGCATTCTCCAATTTTAGTAAATCAACCCCATCTTCCCAGTCCAATGGCTTGGCACATTTTTTTTTAGAAGTTTCTTGACATTTTTTAAATCTGCTTATTTGTAGCTCCATTAGAACAGCTCTTGGCTTCCTATTCACCGTGAGCTGACACAGGTGAATAGGTAAATATTTCATGTACAGGTTAGCTAGTATAGCAGCTAGGAGGGGGAGGGGACAGTTTTAAGGTTAGTTAGTTTTAAGATGGAATTTCGCTTTATGGTTATGGGTATAGATTGATTGCTTATTGCTGTGTGCAAATAATAAGCCTTTCTAGCAATTGGGCTCTATATAATCTTGAATTGTAACACGTTTGCACACAATGGGAGATTCCTTTGGTTGATTACACTTGGATTTGGGTGAATAATGTTAATGTCTCCCGACTTGGCAAAATTTACAATGTTGCAGTCTAATCACTGGGAGAAAGCGACTGGGGGGGGGGGGGGATGCATTTTGCCTGCAGAAGATTAGGCAAAGTCACTGGGGTTGATTTACTAAAGGAAAATAAACTGTGGACTTTGCAAGTGCAGTTTCACTCATTTTCTCCAGAGCTTCGTGAATGCGGTGAAGCTTCAATTTGTAGAGAATAACCAACCAGGTGCAAGGAAAATAAAAAAACAGCATTTCTGATTGGTTGAATGATAGAAATCAGTAGAGCTTCCCCCCATTCTCTAAGCTCTGGAGAAAATGAGAGCAACTGCACTTGCAAAGTGTGCAGTCTGTTCGACTTTAGTAAATCAACCCCAATGTCTGGTGCTCAAGGATTGCTTTTTTTAGATAAAAATTATATATAATTATAGTGTATCTGTATATGTTGATATATCAGGAATTTATTCAACTTTACTAAAAGGCCCACTTTCTGCTTAAAGAGATGCCCAATTTCATAACAAATGTATGTTGCTCCCCTAGGCATCATGGCAGTTGAGTTATAGTATATTTTCCATGGAGTGCATTTCCATTGAATTTTGTAATAATATTGTAAACTGCTAATTCTTCTTACTAATAGACCCCTGTGTCCAAATAACATTGTGGCACTGGTTAAAGACCAGGACTAGATTTATTAGTAAAATAAATCCCATAGTTCATTGTGTTTACACAGATTTCAGTTATGTATTTCTACTACTCCCCACCTAGACACAACATCATAATTTACTTGTAAAGTATAATATAAATATATACTATCTTGGGAATCATTCCAGTTCTTACATATATATATGAATTGCTATAAACAATGTTTTCCTCCATGCAGGAATATAGGATTTAGAGTAACCAACCCAACCAATTTCCAATGAAAGCCCCACAGTGCATCTAAATTTTCTTCCTTTCCTTGTATACAGTTTCCTACCATACAAATATCTCTATTTAGAAAGCACCTGAAAAAGTGACAAGCCCCTAAACTCATAAATACACGTCTTTCCAGGATATTTTCTGCAAACTGTTGTGGAACAAGGCCAGTGTTTGCTTTGATTTATTCAATTTCTAACCTCATTTTACAGGCCCAGTATTGAGTTTCCTGCATCCTGAAAAGCTTTAAGAAACATATCTGCTGCTGCCTTGACAATTAACTAGAGTAGCGCTGAACATTTATTTTTTGTTGTATAAATTTGACAGCTGAGGGATATCCTTATATCTTTTAGAGCATGCAGTAAAGTATGACTCTTGCGTAAAATATTTGAAACCTTTTTGGAGAATATTTGGCAAAAATTTTAAACGTCTTTCCATTTTGGTTTTGTAATTTGCTGTTTTTAATGGGAATAAATGCATATGCAATTTTACATTTTAGGCAAAAGAAATTTACCCGTCGGACTTTGCACTTACTGAATTACCATGTCAAGCAAGCCAGTAAGTTTATTTGCCAAATTTATCAGAAAGCAGCTTGGTTCTAACAACTTCCTGGTGGGAGTAAAAGAAATTATTTGACTATACTGAGTAAAAGTGTTGTACAAACTTATTTCAAATTCAGTTTTCAGCTCACCGGAGTCCCGTTTAGGGTGGTCTTTGGCCTGTCTCCTGCTAGTCTTGGCTGGACTTCCTCACCCTGGCTAGGGTATATAAAGTGGAGAAGGTCATGGAAAGAGCTAGCCATGAAGATTTTGCCTGGTTCAGCAGTGTTAGGGTTAATGGACTTTGAAAGTAGCTAATTCAGAGACTCCGATGCATAACGCACCGAATAATGAATAAACAAATAAATCGCCATTTAAATGATAAAAAAGCATAAAAATTGTGAAGTCCATGTATAAAAGAAGACAAGGATCAGCATGTAATGTATAGGAATCACCGGCTAGCATTCCACCTGCGATCCAGCTGACCCGAAGTGACGTATCTCAAACACTACCCTGTGGTGGTGTTTGAGATACGTCATTTCCGGTCAGCTGGATCACAGGTGGAGCGCTAACCGGCGATTCCTATATATTACATGCTGATCCTTGTCTTCTTTGATGTAAGTGCAATACAACCCTGTGGTAGTGTTTGAGATGTGTCATGTCCGGTCAGCTGGATCGCAGCTGGAGTGCTGACTGGCAATTCCTATACATTACATGCTGATCCTTGTCTTCTTTGATGTAAGTGCAATACAACCTTCTTTTTAAATAAATTATTCAAAATACTGCACCATGAGAGTATCTTTTCCTCTCCCTCTCTTTATGGCAACACTGGAGCTTTGAATATGCTATCTATATATATATACTGAATGGATTACAGCAGCAGTTTGGATTCATTCCTATGACCTCATGTATAACATCTTGGATTTTCCCATGTGCGCAATTTGACTCCCTGTAATAGGGGTCAATTAAAGTGGTTGTCTACCCTTTTTTTGTACTTTTACCTACAGGTAAGCCTAGAATAAGGCTTACCTGTAGGTAAAATGAATATCTTCTAAACCTGTATGGTTTAGAAGATATTCCCTTTCTAATGTAATGTATCGTTACGGCGCATGCGCCGTGTATTTTCCGGCGCATGCGCCGTGTATGTTCCGGCGCATGCGCCGTATATGTCCCGGCAAAAGCCGGCATTAGTTCCGGACCCTGCCGGAAAAAACGAGTCCCGCGCGCATGCGCGGGAGTGACGTCTCGCGGCTCCGGCCAGTCACAGCGCCGGAGCCGCGTGCCCGGAAGCAAGATCCGGGTAAAGATGTCTGCTCCAACGGAGGGGACCGAGCGGCTCGGTCGGATCTTCATTTCAAGGTGAGTATTTCATAATGAGCTAGTATGCAGTGCATACTAGCTCATTATGCTATTGCCTTGCAGGTTTTTTTTTTTTTTTTTTTTTTTTTTTTTTTTTTTGGACGTTCCGTTATCGTATTACTCGATCATACGTGACGTATGATCGAGTAATACTTTATGAGTGGAACTTTACTTCTAGGCTGGCTCGGCGAGCCAGGGGAGGCAACCTCGTCTGTAGAAATGGGCCTAGAACGAAGGCCCGTGCGCCGAGGCCGCGACACTGACCGGCCTCGGCGCTCTGCAGTGAGGGCGCGTACGCGCGCCCTGAGCAAAAAAGGCCGTCCCAGGCCTTGATTACGGCCGAAAACGGCCCTGTATATGCCGCGTACGCGGCCTTGTATGTGCCGCGTACGCGGCCTTTTATGTGCCGCGTACGCGGCATTGCTATGTAATGTAATCTTTC
>BLSH010504932.1:553628-592451 GCA_018402905.1 Glandirana rugosa
AACACTTCAGGTACATACTAGCTCATTATGCTATTGTCTTGCAGGTTTTTATTTTTTTTTTATTTTTTTTTTTGAGTAGACAACCGCTTTAAGTCTGGTGAATGCATTGTCTGTCTGCATGGTGGTGGAGAGGAACCTTTCCTATACTCACTGAGGACGTTTATTCACGTGTGGGATCTATACATGGACTTCACAATTTTTATATATTTTTATCATTTAAAGTTCATTTATGGTGATTTATATGTAATTTATTATAAAGAGTGCGGTTCCTTTGTTTCTTTTTCACGTTTAGGTGTTTTTTACACTTTACAACACACTGCTCTTCATTGTGGTTTGTTTGTTTTGTGGTTGCTGGTTTGCACGGGTTTTGAACCTTTGGTTCCTATATTTTTTTCCAGAACGCAACCAATACTTCTATGCAGGACCATGTGTTGAATAGAAATAATTGCTATGCCCTTTTTTTGGATGTTGTAATATCAGTTCTTGTTATGTAAAGTATTCCAAAAAAGCAAGTTACCTGACTGGACATTACCTGACTGGACATGAGTCAATGAGCGATCTGGGATGTATGCTAGTATGGTGGGGAAGGTTCTCACCCCCTAGTGGGCCTTATGCACTGCGAGGACAGGTATCTGGTTTCTGTTACTGTGGTCCTCTGGGCAAGAGAGAGCGAGAGAAGGTCCAGAAACCAGTATGCCCTTTAAGTCTCTGTTTTACTACAGGTGAACCAGTTTAGCCAGCCATGGACTGTGTTGCTGCATCCACTATGGGCAATGCAATCGCAAGATGGCCCCAGCAATAAAAGAGTAGTGGTAGTCCATCTTCCTTTGCCCCACTATTTACAGTAGGCTCCCTGGAGTGGGAACTGGCTTATCAACTGTGTTTATGAGGGGCTACTAGCTTCTTGTATGCTGCTTATCCCTATACTTATTCCAGCACAGACCATGAATATCTTTTCCAACAGGTTTCCTGTAAGAGTGCATTCAGATTTACTGCTACAGGGCAGCCACGCTGCGCAGGATCACGTATACTATTCCTACTACTAATTAGGGACACTACTCTTCCTCCTACTGACCAACAACCCTGAGACCATATTTATTTTTACTATGTTGGGCCAGGGGCATTTTCTGCCCCCGTTGGCCATAATCCGGCCCTTTTAAAATCTGAAGGACAGTAAACTGACCCTTTGCTTAGAAAAAATTGGAGACCCCTGTTTTATTTGTTTCTCATCAATCAAAGAAATTAAATATCAGGGCTAATTTATATTAAAGCACATCAAGGTATATTACAGGCGGTCCCCGGGTTACAAACAAGATAGGGTCTGAAGGTTTGTTCTTAAGTTGAATTTGTTTGTAAGTCGGAACAGGTAAATTTTTTAAGTGTAGCTTCAACCAAAAAAAATATTTTTAAGCTTTTTGGATAGCATAGGGAAGGGGTAACACCCCTGTAATGTTTGTTTTGCTGTCTATGTTTCTCTTCAGAAGATCTCATCTCATTCCCTGTCCCAATGATAATTGGATTTTGAAAATTTGGGGTTTTGGTGGAAACAAACCTTGGTGATAAAGCATCAGTGGAGACACATTGTTCCCATAATAACTCTTACAGGAGTGAATCTCCCTTCCTAGGGGGAGATTTCCTCTCACCTCCAGTTGTCTCCCTCTGTTTGTAAGTAGGAGTCGTTTGTAAGTCCGATGTTTGTAACTAGGGGACCGCCTGAATATACAAAATGATTATTCGGGGATGCAGTCCTCCTTCCTAAAACTTCTGGCAATGGAGGGTTGCACATCTAAACTTCACTCTGTATATACATATATTACCTTAAAAGTTAAACAACATTTTCAAACAGAGTGCACAAAAATACTTCAAAACAACAACCCCACGTTCCCTTAACTTCTTCCCATGCCTGTATCCCCAATTATTCCCCAAAAATTCCAAATATAAAGGTGAATGTTTAAATGTTTATAATTATAAAATACCACACGTACAATCTAGAGATCTTAAGACTGTGTTTTTTTTAATGTATAGCCATACTCCTGCCAGGTTATATTTTGCTGTACTATTGGGGAAATTTTTCCTTCACAGACATGCAACAGGAAATTTGCAATTTCCCAAAGTGAGGGGAATTCTTCTGAATGGTTGTCCATATTGGAAGATTTAACCTTGCCTCTTGTTCTGGGGGGAGCGCTAAAGTTTTGGATTTCCCCTCACTTTACCTCCCTGGCGGTATGATTATGTCAGATTTTTGCGTCTCAAAGCGGTACATTGTTTCGCATAGAAATTTGGCGTTTTATGTTGTAGGCTTGTAATTGTTAGGAATAACTCACTTAAATCTGTCCAAACAAGAGTCTAGTAGACATCCCAGGTATGATAAAGTTTGAAATAACGAAATCATAAATTATAATATATAAAAACAAAATTATAATATAATAAATAACTATAAATAATTATCAAAAATAATAATATAATAGTAATAAAATGTATTCAATAATGTAATCAAAGCAAAAACACTGAAATTTGCTCAGTTGCAGAATTGTCGCTGTCGTCACTTTCAGTGTCTGATGATGAATTTCCCCACGAATCAGTATCACTCAATTCTGCAAGTGATTCTTATTTACTATCGCTGTTTTCTAATTGATCAAAAAACGCTTTTGACGTAAAGGGATGCCTTTTGGATGCCATGGACATTCTCAAGTTTCCAGGCAGAAGGAATGACATATATAATATAAAAGTGCATGCAGGCACTGGAGCCTGGAACCCAGAGGCATCGGACGAAAGATTCCGCCGCTGGACACAGCGGGGGGACATCGTAAGATCCTGGGGCCAAGGTAAGTAACTTTGACTGGATACTGCGATGCAATCCCGAGTTATGGCTCAGGGGTTACCACTTTTGGTATTGAAAACTCACCACACCGCCAGGGAGGCTATGGGAAAAAAGACACCAAGACAAATGAAGGGGTGAATCTACCCAACGGAGACATAGCCAGCAACAAAAGTTGACGGGGGGGGTCTAACTCTTCCCCCAGGCTCTCCAAAAATTGTTTCATTTATAGATACACTTTAATCCATCCTCTTTTGATGGGTTGGATATCATCTTATTGAACTATTCTGTCTTTGAGAAAACAACAACCACTGGGGTTGATTTAGCAAAAATGAAGAGTGCCGTCGTGCATGGTAGCCAATCAGCTCCTAACTTCAGCTCGTTCAGTTAAGCTTTGACAAAGAAAAACTGAAAGTTGTTTTGTTTCTATATCGATTTTGCAATCTCTAGTTTTATTAAATCTACCGCACTGTTAGTGTTTGGAACGCCTCAAGGTTTTTCACCTTAATGAATTCTATACATTAGGGTGAACAACCTTCTGTGCTGCAGCTCCCTCCAGACCCCACCCCCTTTTTCTTTCCTGAGCCCGATCCGATGCAATGATGTGCATGAGCACAGCAGCCCCCGCCGCTGTCTCTCTCCTCATTGGACAGATTTGTAGCAGTGGGAGCCATCAAATCCAGTGACTAGGGAGCAGGGTTGGGCCGAGTCCCGCTGTCTGTATCAATGGGCACAGCAGTGGGACTCGGGAGCGAGCCCGCACGGGTGCCCTCAGGAAAAGCAGCTTTCCGTGGGGTCACCCGATGAAGAAGAGGGGCCTGGAGCTCCGGTGGGGCACAGAGCAGGTAAGTTTATGCATGTTTGTTATTTTTAATTTAAAAAAAACAAGGGTTTACAACCCCTTTAATTAAAGGGGTTGTAAAGGCAGAAGGTTTTTTTTATCTTACTGCAAACCTTCTGTGAGCAGCACCCCCTCACAGCCCCCTTAACACTTAACGGAGGTCCCTCTCTGTCCGGTGATGTCCACGAGATTCTCCTTCCTCATTGGCTGAGACACAGCAGCAGCGCCATTGGCTATCGCTGCTGTCAATCAAAGTCAGCTAACCAATCAGGGGAGAGAGGGGTGGGGCTGGGGTGGGGCTCCATGTCTGAATGGACAGAGGGAGCTGTGACTCAGCTTGGTTGCCCCATTGCAAGCTGCTTGCTGTGGGGGACGCTGAACCGGAGGGAGGGGCCGGAGCACAGAAGAGGGACCCGAGAAGAGGAGGATCGGGGCTGCTCTGTGCAAAACCACTGCACAGAGCAGGTAAGTATAACATGTCTGTTATTTTTATAGGAAAAAAAACAAGACTTTACAATCACTTTAAGATGAGGGGTAGCTGAGTGGTTCCAACTGCTTAGGCGTGTTGGGAGAATGGGTCTTATTTGCAGGAAGGGTAATGGAGTTGGAGGAAGGAATCCATCTCTAGTATGTATCTGGAAGAGATTTAAAATTCTAAAAAATTCCAGCGGTGCTAATCAAAAACACTAATATGTGATACCCACCCTTTTCTTGTTCCAGCTAAGCCCCTATTGAGTTTGTTCATGTCAGAGCCACATTCCTCATTGTTGCCAACAGTGTGCACAAACTGGGGAAATCAACAAGAGTCAACAAAGCATGACCGAATAGTGTTACTTTAAAATCAGTATTCTTCCGACCGAAGCCAACAAAAAGCTTCATTAGTATACAATGTTTTACCACTTAGCCACAGCTACAAGCTCAGTTTTCATATCAGATATACTTTCCCTGAAACACAATGTATAATTATCATTCTTACTGTAATGGATACTTTTCTTGTAACCAAGATAAAGCTCTGTTTTATTACATAAAAATGACTTTGGTCTATTGAGTCAAACAACTGCTGTTATGCTGCAACAAGGTTACAATTATCCAACGCTGCATTGACATAGAACAAACAAGAAAATATACCATCCAGTATCCTGCCTAACTGGAAATCACACTATTTTATGGCATGTGCAGAGTTTTGTGCCGTGCAGCTTCCATATCATCTTTCCTCTAAATAGGTGAAGCATGGCAGTATATAAGGGATCACTGAAGTATATTGCTTCACGTCATTGAAAAACAACTGAATACGAACCGGTCAAGTCAGTAGCAATGTGCTTTTTCCGTTCTAGGTACTGTCGATTTTCTATGCGTTTTATAGGCTCAGTGTGCTGAGCCAATATTTCACAGACTTCAATGGTCCTGTCTATTCCGCTGTCCCTACCAATTTAATGGAGAAAGATGTGTATGTGACATAGGGCAGAAAAATGTGCTTGTGTTCACTTATATTAGGAAGTTGTAATGAACAGTTAGCCATAGCATGTGATCAGATTTATTGATGAAATGCCATTGTGCTAGTCAATCAGTATTGTTGGCACTAGTCATTGTCCTCTCAGACAAATGGAATACTTCAGGCAGCAGTTCAGAAAAAGCGTTTATAGCTTCAGTTGCATGCAGGCCTACAATCAAGTGTGAGCCATTGTGCACTATTATTACAGGATATATATGTGTGTGTGTGTGTGTCAGTTCAGTCCTTCACAATGGCCCAGTGTATTATATTTTCACCATTAACCCACTGGTAATGTTGAATAAAGACACAAGTCCCTCCAGTTCCAACTGAGTGTGTATGTCTATGTATTTATGTTGCTACATTTTTCCATATCCTTTTCATTGTGATTATCTACACTCCCTGTTGACACCACCAACTGTGGAAGCAAGTTCTACATCCTTACTGCTCTAATAATAAAGACCACCTTATGCAGGTTAAGATTAAACCAATTCTCGCCCAACTTCATTGTGTAGTCTTCTTTAGTGATCTTATAATAAATCATTTTTTCCTAATGATTTGTATATTGCAATCATGTCCCTTCTTAAACATCTCTTCTGCAAGGCAAATACATTTCATTTTTGAAGCTGTTCCTCATAATTGAGGAGGTCCAGCCCCTTTATTAGCTTTGTCTGGACTCTCTCCAGTTCCAGCACATCTTTGGATTGGTGGCCAGAAATGGCCAGAAATGGACAGCATACTCCAGATGTGTGTGATTGGTGACCAAAAATGGACAGCATACTCAAGATGTGGGCGATTGGTGACCAAAAATGGACAGCATACTCAAGATGTGGGCGATTGGTGACCACAAATGGACAGCATACACAAGATGTGGCCGAACCAGTGCTTTGTTAAGTGGTAGAATGACAGTTTTATCTCTTGACTAAATACCATTTTAAATGCATGATAACAATCTGCTAGCCTGGTTTGCTGCAGCTTGGTACTGCATACTATTGCTGAGTCTGCCATCTACTAGGACCCCCAGATACTTTTCCATTCTTGACTCCCCCGAAGTGTCTCCCCCTAGTGAGTAACTTGAATTCTTTTTTTTAGCCCCCAAGTGCATTACTTTACATATTTCAATATTAAACCTCATCCACTATATAGCTGCCCACCTCTTCTATTTTAAGTCTTCTTATAAAGTTGCTACGCCTTTTTTTAAAGTTATTGCCCTGCTTAGCTTTGTATTCTCAACAAACACTGAGACTGAACTATTTATTCCAACTTCTACTGTATAATGTTTATGAATAAGTTAAACATAATTTTCCCCAGGATAGAGCCTTGGAGTAATGCGCTCACAACTCCAGACCATTAGGAAAACATGCTATTAATCACTACTCTCTGGACCCGCTCCTGCAACCAGTTCTTTATTCAGGTACATACAATATCATCAATTCCAAAACTAAATTTTTTTAATTTGTTCATCTATCTTACCTTCTAGGGGGGAAAAAGTGTACCTGTCTACTGCACACAGATACAAATGTGGACCTATCTTAAAGTGATTGGCCCTCACCTTGTAAAACAACCCATTCAGTTTAAAATTGAAATGAAAGGCAAACATTTGTGTATAGATATAAAAAAAATATAACTATCTTTTTGCCCTTTCTTATAAGTATTCACATTCCCTCTGTTCTCAGATGCATAAGAGGAGAAGCAACAGCACATTGATCTTTTCAGTTAATGGCTGTGGGGGGAGGAGGGGTGTCAGGACAAGTGTGATCATTGGAGGAGAACAGCCTGAGTTCCCAGCACAGCTAGGGAACTGACCACAGTGAGCTCTCAGTGAGCTCTCATGCTTAGTGTGGTCAATTTTTACCAGGAAAGTAGAGGGGCTGGCAGGATCACCAGGGATTTCACACACAGGAAGCAATACAAAGGGAACAGGAGACTTTTTCATATATGTGCATGGTACAGCAGGCACATATCAGGAATATGAAATACTGGGGTAACAAACACTTTAAGCTGGGTATAAATGGTTCAAAATTCAGACAATTCAGCAGGGACCGGCCGAATTTCGATCTGTGTGTATCCTTCGCCTGTTAGACAAAAGTTGATCACTAGATCGGCTTCTGTCAAATGGGACTGCTGGAAAACCTGCTTCGATTGGTGACTTGCAGCCAATCAGCTGCAGCAATGAACAGATCAAGAGCTGAGTCCCCAAAGTTAAAGTGGAGTTCCAGCTGTTTTTGTGTTTATTAAAAGTCAGCAGCTAGAAAAAGTGTAGCTGCTGACTTTTAATAAACAAACACTGACCTGTCCAACGATTCACCTATGCGGCCACCCGAACCCAGTCTCTCTATCTCATCTTTCCCTGGCGCCAGCATTGCAAGCGTGGGCACCCGGCTATGACTGCTTGCGGCTTAATAGCCGGGTGCACACTGCACATGCACGATTGGCACTGCGCCTCCTCAATGGCTGGGCAATCTTATGGGACCTTTGACGTATCCCAGTAGATTGCAGGGAGGGAGGGGGAAAGGAGAGCTTCAGCTTGAGCCTCCTAGACGGCCTGAGCGGAAGTGGGAGCAGGTACCTGTCAAAACTAGGTACCTGCTTCCCCCCCAAAAAATGACATGGGTGGCATATAAGGGGGTAAAGAATGCTTAAAGCGGAAAGTCCACTTTTGGGTGGAACTCTGCTTTAAACTTTTATCCTCAACTTGCACAGTTTAGGAGATATTCCCTGTATCTGCATGTGCTGATGTCCTCGGCACATGCGTACTGAAGAATCAGCCCCAGCGTGCACGGGAGTGATGTCAGCACGGCTCCGGCCAATCACAGAGCAGGCCTGCGATCCCGGAAGAAGACAGAGACAACATGACGCCGGTCACAGCAGTCCTTGGGGACTGCTGCAACTGCGCCGATCTAAGGTAAGTATTTCATAATGAGCTAGTATGCGATGCATACCAGCTTATTATGCCTTTGTCTTGCAGGTGTTTTTTTTTTTGTTTCTTTTTTTCAGCCTTGACAACCACTTTAATTATTTTACCAATAAATGTTACATTCTAAGAGCTACACTTAGAAGGCGCTGGTGTCTTTTCACATTGCTTTAAACTTTGCAAAAACTGAATCCCCGCTATCAGAACACAATGTCCTGTCAAGGAGAATTCCTGCATTCACATTGGCCGCTGGCTCAATGAAAACAAATGACAGTGTGTACCCAGCTTTACTCATGCCAATCTAGTGATCCGCCAAGTGCAGGAAGAGAGGTTGGGCTCTCTATCATTTGGCAAGAAAAGGGGATATATAATTTTTTTGTTTCAACAGTTAAATGACAAACACGTGTTGTAACATTAATTCTCGATACAGGATACCCAGATAACCGAACTCGCCATCGTGTTAGTGGTGAAGCTGATCCATTTAAGGTCTGCGTGGTAAAGTATTCATTTCTGATTGTTTATCCAACACAAAGGTTTATACAGGCACCACACCATCTGCTAAGAATGTTTAGTTACTGGATGTCCAGAGGAAATTGAAAAATGTCACTCACAGAGTCCAGCTCTGTAATTTCATCTGCCAGCGTTCGCTAGTATAAGACATTTGTGGTATGCTTCAAGTATTACCACTATTATCTGATGAAGTGATACGCCTGAAAACTTTCAAGACTGCTTAATATATATTTGTGGAGACTTTGTCGGTAGCAGGAATCCTTCAATTCATGTATTGAACGATACTGGGTGAAACCCAATGGGATATTATTTATACCTTATATTTGTGTACATAGGAGCATACAATCCCCTTTACAGCAAAAAAGAATGTTCTTATTGTGTGAAATTTCCAATTGCGGTCAATGGGGTCCCTTTCATTCGATATCACGTTCCAGCGCATGACCTTGTACATGCAGTAATCAGGGAGATTGGGTTACTGTGATATGCTATTTGCATGTTTAAAAATATTTACTGAGGATTTATATAGCAACCCCTCCTCGCATTAACACATCAGACTAATATGTGACCTTCTGACTGTTTTTCCAAGTTTCCACAGTGGAAGGATGTTTTATTTCACTATGTTTGTTTAAGTGACCGCTCTACGAAGCAACTTCTACCATCATTAACAGATAAGTATAGAAAACTTTTTACAGCTTTACAAAACTAAGGGGCTGATTTACTGAAGGTAAAAAGGCTGTTCACTTTGCATGGAACGTTGCACTTTGCAAGAGCTTGCAGACGTTAGCGAATAAGGTGAAGCTTCACTTTGCGAAGAATACCCAATCACATGCAAGGGAAAAAAAACTGCATTTTTGCTTGCATGAATATTGATTAGATGATGGAAGTCAGCGGAGCTTCACCTCTTCTAGGCTAACAGCTAGATACACAGATGAAACACATATACTGTATATTTACTGCTATCCCTGCCAAAGGATTTGCCAGTCATCGGACTGGCCAACCAGACCTATGAATAACCCCTCTCCATCCAGCGACGTACCGGTACGTCGCTAGATAGGAAGGGTGATATATTTTTTTTTCGAAATCACTGTAAAAGTAATCCTGGAGGCCATATTCTATGGGGAGGAAGGGCCGTATAAACACTGGCTTTCACCAATAAAGAAAATCTGCCAAAATCCTGAAATGATTGAAGAGACAAGAATGATACTCCGATTGGGACTTTTAGAGGCGGACAAATGAGATGATGAAACTGTATAGCAAAATTATAATAAAAGATAACAAAATGTTATTATTGTACAATCATAAAACATGCGCCTACAGTCAGAAAATAATCACGTTGGCAATAACAGATCACATAATGACATGCTGATTAAAAGCAAATAGCACCCAATAACTCAAAAGTGCTGGAGCACCAGGCTGGCCAATGTAAGGTATGAGGCCAGAACCTACAGGGTGTTCACAGAACAATCCGTGTTTCGGAGCAATGTTTTTTTCCTTCTTCAGGGAGAGAGAGAAGGGTGCAGTAAAATATAGGTTATCATGTATAGAAGAGAGGGTGTGTAACGATGGAAAATTCCAATGAGGTGTAATCATAAGCCCACCGGGCCGATCAGGCTAGACGTGGCCAAGCCATAAGTACCCGCATATGCAAGGGCCGTGCAAACAATATGGTATCATTTTTGTCTATCCTAGAGGCCATAGAGCACACATGTGAGGTATCGCCATGAATGTCAGAATGAGAGCAATTATTCTAGCTCCAGATCTCCTGCATAACTCTAAACTGGTAACCTGTAAAGGCTTTTAAATTGTTGCCGATGGAGATATTTAGGTACTGTAGCTTGGTGCAGTTCCATGGGCGTATGTAATTTTAAAATATTTTAAATTGGTATCAATTTACTTGGTGTAACATAATCTTTTATATTTTATAAAAAATAGGTATTATATTGTGGTTTTGTGCATAAAAAATCATTAAGGTGTATTCTTTTGGAAAAATTAGCATTTGAAAAACCACTGCACAAATAATGTGTGACATAAAACTATGCAACACCCTCCATTTTATTCTCTAGGGCCTCTGATTAAAAAATATAATGTTTGGGGGTTCTAAGGAGTTTTCTAGCAAAAACAAAATATGTTTTTACATGTAGGAGAGGGATGTCAGAATTGGCCTGGCCTGGAAGTGGTTAAGAGACCTCTGCTAGTCCTTAAAGTATATGTACAGCCAAAATAGTTTTTGTGCTTGGGATAGAGAAGAGAAGAAAAGCCTTATGAGATAATTTTTGCTGTCTATGTCCTTCTGGTGAGATTTTCCTTTGCTTCCTGTCCTTCAGAGGAAATGAACAAGTAATTACAGGAAATCTTGCCACATTGAGGGGAAATTAAGACAGTTGTCACCAGAACATTTGTCCCCGTTGGAAGATGTCCCCTCACCTCATGTTTAAGACAACTTTTTTTGGATTTCCCCTTTTTTTTTGTCTTAGTGTCGGTGGTCGTCACCAGGACAAATAGATGGAAATAATAACTTGACAAAAGTCAAGTTATTATAGTCAAACACTATCCAAAAGAAAAAAAGCTGTCGACACAAGCCCTTTACAGGCACTTTAAGGTCACTCTGCCACTTTCTTGTTAAAGTTACTGTAAATGTTTTTGTGACTCCTATTCTCTGGTGAGTGCCCCCATAGAAAGCTGCTTTCTATGGGGGTACTCATGCGGGCTCAACCTTGAGCCTTGCTATCTGGCCTATAGACAGAGACAGCGTGACTCGGCCCCACCCCCTACTCCCTTGCCACTGGCTTTGATTGACAGCAGTGGAAGCCAATGGCTCCTGCTGCTTCAACAAAGCCAGTGGGACATGGAAGTGAGGGGAGAGAAGAGCTGAAGATGTGTACAGTGCTGGATCGAATGAGGGCTCAGGTAAGTAAAAGGGGTGAGGGGGCAATACTGATGACTAAATATTTGTTACTTTAATGCAAGGAATGCAAAGAAATATTTAGGCTTTATAACCACTTTAAAGGGGTTGTAAAGGCAGAAGTTTTTTATGTTATATATTAGATATAAAAAGCCTTGTGCAGCAGCCTCCCTCAGTCCCCCTAACACTTTCCTGAAGTCCCTCTCTGTGCAGCGATGTCCACGAGTGTCTCAGCCAACCAAGATTCTCCTTCCTGATTGGCTGAGACAGACACACAGCGGCGCAATTGGCTCCCACTGCTGTCAATCAAATTCAGCTAGGCAATCAGGGGAGAGAGGGACGGGGCCGGGCCGTGGCTCTGTATCTGAATGGACACAGAGAGCTGCGACTCAGCTTGGGTGGCCCCATAGCAAGCTGCTTGCTGTGGAGGCACTGAAAAGAAGGGAGGGGCCAGGATCACAGAAAAGGGACCCAAGAAGAGGAGGATTGGGCTGCTCTGTGCAACAGAGCAGGTAAGTATAACATGCTTATTTTTACAGAACAAAAAAAATAGGAGACTTTACAATCACTTTACGGCAAGGGTTACGTGGTGGATTTTTAAACTCAGAGATTGTTGGGCGATTGTTAGGAGATTATCCTCATGAGACTAAAGCTGGCTATACATGGATCAAAATTCAGCCAGTTCAGCAAGAGCCAGTTGAATTTTTGATCCATGTATGCCTGTTCTCATTCACGAGAAATCAATCTATTGATCGACATCTCATGAGCTGACTTTGCTTTGATTGACGCATGCAGCCAATTGACTGCAGTACTGATCGGTGTATTTGGACGGCAAGGGAGCCCCTCTCTCGGAATACAATGTCATAGCGGGGTAGATTTCCCCATCCATCTTGAGTGTGTGGATGGGGAAATTGGTTCAGTTTTTTTAATTTAAATAGCTGGCTGAACAAAAAAAAAAGATCCATGTATGGCCAGCTTACTATTGAGAGGGATGTTTAGAGCTTTATTTATTTCATGAAATGCGATGATTTTTTAATGTTTATTTATTCATGATTTTTGTGCACTGTTAGACTCCAAATAGGAACACCAGTTTCTTTCACAGCACTGTTACCCCACAGACATTAGCTTAAGAGGTATACCTGAATAGGCAAATTCACCCACACATCTTCACTGTTCTTTCAACTGTTGGCACTATATAAATCCTGTATAATAATAATAATAACTCTGTAGAGAAGAGATTAACTTGTTACAGTTTCTTCTATGAGATTAGGTTGTGTCATTAGAAAATGGTTGGAGCTTCAATACTGCTCCAATGTACAAAGACAGAAATCTCATGAGATTTCAGTATCACGACTGGCCATGTTGCTTTAGCCTTGGCATTATCACTTTCTTGGTGGGCTTTCTGCCAACTGAACAGAAGAAATGATGCTACTTCATTGTCCAATGAGAAGGCAGAAGATGAGGAGGGGAATTAGAAAGCAGAATTTCTAAACCAGGATTAATTGCTTTATTTATTTTATTTTATTTCAGGTAGTTATATAACTTTGTCAATTTACGCAGCACTTTGCATATATATTGTACATTCACAGCAGTCCCTACCCTCAAGGAGCTCACAATCTAAGGTCCCTAACACACATTCATCCATACATATACTAGGGCCAATTTAGACAGGATACAATTAACCTACCAGCATGTCTTTGGAGTGTGGGAGGAAACCGGAGCACCCAGAGGAAATCCACGCAGGCACAGGGAGAACATAAAACTCCAGGCAGGTAGTGTCATGGTTGGGATTCGAACCAGTGACTCTTTAACTGTTAGCGAAAGTGCTAACCACTACCCCACTTAGGAATTGCACTGCGTGTCACCTGTATAGCCTTGTAATGTGGAAAATGTGTGTAAATCACACGAATGATTGTACTAAATTACAAATCCTTGGCAGGTTGAACAATAATCATACTGTTTATTTATTTTACTTGCGTATTCATTCATTGGTTTGCCTGGAGTTTTGAATTACCTGGAGCCAGTAGGTCTGTTTTATCATCCATTGTACATCAACAGGGGAAAAGACTAAAGCCTAGTATTCACCCTCAGAAAATCATACGAAAATACTGTTTTTGATGCGATTGTACGATAATCTGATTGATAGTACACAGCCTCCAAGAGCCGATTAGGACAGGTCATGCGAATTATCCGAAGGGACAAACACACAAAGTTTTCTCGTATGACTTTCATTTAATCAGTACAGTATTCATCTGAAAATACAATACAAATACATTACAACACATTACAGCCCTTCCCAAAGTTGTATTCTTTCTTACAAGATTTTTTGAGTTGAGTAGCCTCTTCATTTCCAATATGAGACTAGCATGCAAAAAAAATGGACGATAATTCATCCGAAAAATCTCATTGTGTGTAACAGGCTTAAAGTGATTGTAAAGTCTTGTTTAAAAAAAACAAAAAAAAAAAACAAATAAACATATTATACTTACCTCCTCTGTGCAGTTGGTTTTGCACAGAGCAGCCCGGATCCTCCTCTTCTCGGGTCCCTTTTTGCTGCTCCTTGCCCCTCCCTCCTATCAAGGGCCCCCACAGCCAGCAGCTTTCTATGGGGTCACACAAGCCGAGTCACAGCTCCGTGTATCCATTCAGACATGAAGCACCGACCCAATCCGCCCCCTCTCTCCCTTGATTGGATGACTGACTTTGATTGGCAGCCGCGCGATCCAATGGCGCCGCTGCTGTGTCTCAGCTAATCAGGAGGAGTGTCCCAGATGGCTAAGACATTCATGGACATTGCTGGTGAGAGAAGGGGCTCAGGTAAGTAATTAGGGGGTGCTGGGGGGTCTGCTACACACAAAAGGGTTTTTTATCTTAATGCATAGAATGCATTAAGATAGAAAAAACCTTCTGCCTTTACAAGTCCTTTAACTGCCCCATAAAAGCAAAAATGAACCTCTGGACTAATTGATATAGTACAGGGATGTGCAATTAGCGGACCTCCAGCTGTTGCAAAACTACAAGTCCCATCATGCCTCTGTCTCTGGGTGTCATGCTTGTGGCTGTCAGGGTCTTGCAATGCCTCATGGGACTTGTAGTTCTGCAACAGCTGGAGGTCCGCTAATTGCATATCCCTGGTATAGTAGGTCATCCATAGGGGGGGGTCTCCCTAAGGAGAGGATGCTCTGTATTTTTTATACTGTGCAATATCCTCCCACAATTATAAGGTATTATTATATATTTTAACAAGATTTAGAAAAAAATATTGGGAAATTTTAAAAAGCACCAACAGCCTATTATGCCTATATTTGGTGCCACAGACACTATATTTATGGCCATCCTCGCACGACTTGAGCAGTTGTTGGGATCCTCATGTAATTGTCCCAACAGCTGAATTGTACAAGCTTATTTCCATTTATTGACTCAGCAAGTAGTAAAGCCAGGATCAGGATGACATGGAACATGCACTTGAAAATTAAGTCAGCAATACCATCTTCCATATTTCCTTCCTGGCAGATTCTTTTCAACCAGTTTCTACATTGTCCTAAAAGTGAGTAAGTAGGCTTTGATCCTTAATTTTAAACTAAACCTAAACTGTTTGTTTTATATGTGTCCACTAATGTAATCTTTGCCCAAGGCTCTGCAGTTTGTTTTATATATACAGTCAATTTGTATAGTGGAGATCTCTTTTTAGGCTTTTTCCTTTTTTTTTCACCTGGCCAGTAAGTCTGTTATTTTTCAACAAAACAAGCTCTCCTCCACCTGTATCAGTTAAGAGTGTTGAGACAAACCCATTGACAGGGTGCTTACAATGATCAGCTTTTATTTATTCATGTAAAACCTTTATCTGAAAATAAAAAAAGCATTTTTACTGCAACTGTTTGTGTACCTGCAGTGTGAGCTGGAGTTTGGCCTCAAATTGTTAGTGTATCTAAATCTACTAATACATCTAACACTCCCCTCCCCCCACACTGACAAGTTTTCCGTACAAAGGTGCCCCTGAGCTCCTGCATCCAGAGTGGGGGTACGCTAATAGAGGAGGTGTGCTACTGGACAGATCACCAGGTGAAAACAGAGAGAAAAAAAAGTCTAAAAAAAAAAGAAAAGTAATGCAGCCACCACATCTAAGGATTGGTAAGCTGAAATACCATATTTCCCCAAAAGAAAAGACCTGGTCTAATATTAATTTTGGCAACAAAAGACACAGTAAGGCTTATTTTCGGGGTAGGTCTTATCATGTAATGCCAGTTCCTGCGCCCCTATCTTCTCTTCTCCTCTCCCTCCCTGCCTGTCAACTCAGGAGTCATTGGCATTTAGCATTATGGTTGTAAAATCCTATAATCCACTGTATTGTAGTAGTATATCATGTATAATGTGTGCGTTTCTCTAATATAATTGTGCCAAATACCGTTGTTACAGCGCTGTATAGGGCTTACGTGACCCGCCGTTGCTCTCTTCCCCACTCTGAGCACTGCAGAGGGAGGAGCCAAGATCACCCGCTGACAGGCAGCAGAAGAGGAGGAGAGCAGCGGGAGGTCAGCTGAGTGCAGAGCGGCACAATAATATTACAGAAACACACACATTTTACATGATATAATACTGCAAGAGAGTGGATTATAGGATTTTACAACCACTTTAAACTTAGGCTTATTATCAGGTTAGGCATTATATTGCAGCCCCCCTGGAAAATCACAGCAGGTCTTATTTTCAGGGTAGGTCTTATATTACATTTTTGGGTTTGGGTTTAATACCACTTTAAATGAGAATATATGTAAATTCCTAGAAATTGGGTTTGTTATCCTTTTCTACTCTAATCCTATTTTTCACAAACATTTCACACTGCCATGAAAAATATCCTCTACACGAGAAAATGTTTGCCGACGATATAGTTCGTAAGTGAATATCTGCCACAAGGTTGTTCTGGTTAAGGGAGAACAGAGCATCTCTTCAATCATTTGGAAAAAGAAGCTTATTTTGGACTACTACTGCCATGTGATTCACATTTGAGGTATTTTACATAACCCCTGACATTCGCAGGTAAACATTATGGAACGAGCAAATATATATGCATGATATATCGGGCTGTGCAAAATATTACAGTCAAAGGTTCACTCAATAGTAACTGTCATGGCCTGTAGAAAAATAACCAGCAACTGCCTAACTGACACTGGGAAATGTGATGTTATCTAGATTGTCTCAATAAATATACTCTTGTTTAAAAGTTAGCTATAGCTGATTTAATATATTTCATGACAGAACATGTAGCAGGAATTACATAGATCATAAAGTTTAAAACACCAGATATGCTGACAGGCTAAGCTAGCAGGACAGGCCGGGGGCAGTTAACATTTTAGTGGCCAGGGACTTATAATAAACAAAAGAGCTTTTTTGTGTTCCAATGTTCTTAAAGATAATCAATCACAATTGGGATTATGCAGTAATGTGAGTACTAATTTAATAATAATAATAATTTAAAAAATAATAATAATTATAGTAATATATTATATTAATATTGTGCTGACATACTTCTGCAAAATCAATATTTTCTCTAAATCAGTTGCATGCTTTAAACAGCACAGTGTACAGCGTCAAAACCTGTGGCATGCATAAAATAATAAGAACGATCGTGTGCTCCTCATGAGGAGGGATCAATGTTCAATCTGAAACACAATAATGATGATTTACTAATAAAAGGGTACAATTGCGGAAATCAGATTCATTGCAGATGATATCAGATATATAATAACTCCCAGCTGTCCCGGATTTTGAGGGACTGTCCCTTATTTGGAACAAAGTCCCTCTGTCCCTCTTTTCTCCTCATTTGTCCCTCATTTTGGTCCCATCTATTTAGTTGTATATAAAATGCACTATTTACTATCAAAATGTGTTTCCCAGTGCATTTGTAAATTTCATAAGCCAATGTAAAGGAATATATGAAAAAGGGGGGAGGGAATTGGGACTTGAAATGAGGTGCATGGTGTACAGTCAGTATCTGATGGGTACATGTGAACATTTACATTCATTCATAAATATAAAAAAATAGATGCAATCCTTTTAGCAGTATCATGTGTTATATTGGTTGACCATGCATATGAAATGTTGTTTATCATAGACCAAAGCTACAATTGTAGATTGAGATTTTAACATAATCAGCTCTGTATTTTATATGATTTTAGCCTGCAATATCTAGCTGCATTATGATGAATGCATTGTTACCATCATGAACACATATTTGCTGATGAGACTCTGTAATTAATAAATGTGTTTTCAACATAATTGTTTATTGTTGTATCATATCCCAATTCCAAAGTTTTACAGTTGTGCTCACAAGTTTACATACCCTGGCAGAATTTTTGATTTTGTGGCCATTTTTTAGAGAATATGAATGATAACACAAAAACATGGTTAGTGTTTGGCTGAAGCCATTTATTATCAATCAACTGTGTTTATTCTTTTTAAATCATAATGACAACAGAAGCTACACAAATGACCCTGATCAAAAGTTTACATACACTGGGGATTGTGGCCTGATAACATACAAACAAGTTGACACAAAAGGGTTTGAATGGCTATTAAAGGTAACCATCCTCACCTGTGATCTGTCTGCTTGTAATTAGTGTGTGTGTATAAAAGGTCAATGAGTTTCTGGACTCCTGACAGATCCTTGCATCTTCCATCCAGTGCTGCACTGACGTTTCTGGATTCTGAGTCATGGGGAAAGGAAAAGAATTGTCAAAGGATCTGTGGGAAAAAGGTAGCTGAACTGTATAAAACAGGAAAGGGATATAAAAAGATATCCAAGAAATTGAGAATGCCAATCAGC
This sequence comes from Glandirana rugosa, assembly GCA_018402905.1. Taxonomy (NCBI): domain Eukaryota; kingdom Metazoa; phylum Chordata; class Amphibia; order Anura; family Ranidae; genus Glandirana; species Glandirana rugosa. The sequence goes on from BLSH010504932.1 coordinate 571,923, forward strand.
AGTGATCAAACTCTAGTCAAGAAGTGGAAAATGAGGGGTTCTGTTGAAACCAAACCACGGTCAGGTAGACCAACTAGAATTTCAGCCACAACTGCCAGGAAAATTAATCGGGATGCAAAGAAAAAAAACAAATAACTTCAGGTGAAATACAGGAATCTCTGAAAACATGTGGTGTGGCTGTTTTAAGATGCACAATAAGGAGGCACTTGAAGAAAGATGGGCTGCATGGTTGAGTCGCCAGAAGAAAGCCATTACTACGCAAATGCCACAAAATATCCCGCTTACAATATGCCAAACGGCACAGAGATAAGCCTCAAATCTTCTGGCACAAAGTCATTTGGAGTGATGACACCAAAACTGAGCTTTTTGGCCACAACCATAAACGCTACATTTGGAGAGGAGTCAACAAGGCCTATGATGAAAGGTACACCATTCCAACTGTGAAACACGGAGGTGGATCGCTGATGTTTTGGGGATGTGTCAGCTACAAAGGCACAGAAAATTTGGTCAAAATTGATGGCAAGATGAAAGCAGAATGTTATCAAAAAATACTGGAGGAACATTTGCATTCATCAGCCAGGAAGCTGCCCATGGGACGTGCTTGGACATTCCAACATGACAATGATCTAAAACACAAGGCCAAGTCAACCTGTCATTGGCTGCAGCAGAATAAAGTGAAGGTTCTGGAGTGGCCATCTCAGTCTCCTGACCTCAATATCATTGAGCCACTCTGGGGAGATCTCAAACGTGCAGTTCATGCAAGACAGCCCAAGAATTTCCAGGAACTGGAGGCTTTTTGCTAAGAGCAATGGGCAGATTTACCATCTGAGAAGATAAAGAGCCTCATCCACAAATACCACAAAAGACTTCAAGCTGCCATTGATGTTAAAAGGGGCAATACACGGTATTAAGAACTGGGGTATGTAAACTTTTGATCAGGGTCATTTGGGTAGATTCTGTTGTCATTATGATTTAAAAAGAGTAAACACAGTTGATTGATAATAAATGGCTTCAGCCAAACACTAACTATGAGTGAAAGAAAAGTTTTTGTGTTATCATTCATATTTTCTGAAAAATGGCCAAGAAAGCATAAATTCTGCCAGGGTATGTAAACTTATGAGTACAACTGTATATATATATATGAATTAATGTGTTCACATGTACTTATCAAGTACTCACTGTACACTATGCAACTCATTTAGACCCCTTTCACACAAGCGCACCTTGTTTTAGCAGCGCTTTACCATTGTTTCAGCCGCTAGTAGAGCGCTTTTAACCCCAAAAAAGGGGTTAAGAGCTCCCATGATGTGGCACTTCTGAATCGCTTTTCAAGCACTTCGGAAGTGCTGCCCGTTCATTGCATACATGCTGCTTGCAGGACTTTTCTGAATTTCTCGCAAGCACCCCGTCCGAGTGGGAAAGCACACATTGCAGAGAATGGGAGGCAGTTTTCAGGCACTTTAGAGGTGCTATTTCTAGCGCTAAAACTCCTGAAAACTGCCTCAATGTGAAAGGGATCTTAAAGTCCCAATTTCCTCCCCCCTTTTTCATATACACACACTATATACCTAATTTAAAGTCCCAAACCTCCTCTTTTGTAATATAAAGGAATAGTAGTGGTAAAAAACACTTGTGGGTTTAACATTTGCTAATAGGTGTCCCTCATTGCCATCTCAAAAAGTTGGGAGGTATGGATATATCAATAATAACAGATTATATATTTATTGTGCCTGCAGATACCATTTAAAGGTACCACAGCAGTGCACACAGATCGCAATGCCAAAGTTACCCATTTGCACGCACGGTTTAATAAATATCAAACCTATGCGTTGTTGCGTTCAGAAAGAGTTTTTTAATGTTCTATCTAATAAATGAGAGTTTTATTCGAATTACTCTGAGCTGGATCAAGTTCCTTCATTTGTGTAGAGACACATTTTACAAAGTGCTATTGCTGTGGCTTATTCAGCCTGCATTTTACCAGCAATCAGACACTTATTTATTAAAGGTCCTTTGGGAGACATTGAACAATCCTCTTAACCTTCACTATGTGAAAGAAATGTATTCATGCATGCTTGCCGTATTATACAATACTGTGTTTTCCAGGCCAAGTTAGAGGTGAGCTCCTTCCATTACTGTGATATCAGTTGCTGACCCACTGATACTCTTAGAGGCGCCCGTCTCTTTTGTATTATTCCCATGTTTACTTCCACTTGTGGGATTGATCTGATGGCTGCCAAGGAATAATATCTCTGATGATTTAATTTCTAGTGTTGCATTTGCATTAGCCCCCCAGGGTTTGTTTTCTTTGTGGACTATCCTCAAATAAATATATGATTTTCTCAGATATTTTGGGGGTCAATTAAACTGCTGTTTGCCATTCTATATCTATATCTCATATACAAAAAACTGCAACAGGTCTGTACTGATATCCATTCACAGCATCCGCCTTTTTATTACCCTAAGTTTCTATGAAGAAATTAAAGTGGTACTAAACCCGAAAACAAACATTTATTATATTGCAGTTTACCAACTCTTAGATGTGGTAGTTGCATTTGTTTTTATACATAGTTACATAGTTAGGTTGAAAAAAGACACAAGTCCATCTAGTTCAACCAAAAAAAAAAAAAAAAATGTTAGTACCCAGTTATATTATTTACATTAAGGAAAGAATCCAGGCTTTTTTTAAAGCAATCAACCGTGCTGTCCAAAACTACCTCTGGAGGGAGTCTATTCCACATTTTCACAGCTCTTACTGTGAAGAAACCTTTCCGTATTTGTAGATGAAATCTTTTTTCCTCTAGACGTAAAGAGTGCCCCCTTGTCCTTTGTGATGACCTTAAAGTGAATAACTCAACACCAAGTTCACTATATGGACCACTTATATATTTGTACACGTTGATCATATCCCCCCTTAATCTCCTCTTCTCAAGAGAGAATAAATTCAGTTCCTCTAATCTTTCCTCATAGCTGAGCTCCTCCATGCCTCTTATTAGTTTGGTTGCCCTTCTCTGCACTTTCTCCAGTTCCTCGATATCCTTTTTGAGAACTGGTGCCCAAAACTGAACTGCATATTCCAGATGAGGTCTTACTAATGATTTGTACACGGGGCAAAATAATGTCTCTATCTCTGGCGTCCATACCTCTCTTAATACAAAAAAGGATTTTGCTTGCTTTGGAAACCGCAGCCATTGTTAAGCTTATGATCTACCAAAACCCCCAGATCCTTCTCCACTATGGATTCCCCCAGTTGTACTCCCCCTAGTATGTTTGTTTGGGGTTTTTTTTTAGGATTTCTTTCCTTTATTTTCACCTGGTGATTTAGTCAGTGAGTGTGTTGTTTTTCAACAGAACAAGCTTTCCTGCAGATATAGCAGCTTGAGAGTTGAGACAAGCTTTTATTTTTATTGCAGGAAAAAACTGTTGCTGTAATTGATTTAAAAGTTTGAGCTGGAGTTTGGTTTCAATTTCTTAGGGTATCTTAATTTAATCTCAGATTAAAAGAAAAGTATGGGAAAGATTTTTTTTTTCTTGAATCATACTTACCTAAGTGAATGCAGCATCGCTCCAATGCTGAATCTGTCACTTGCCAGCACTAACACTGAGAAGACGGTTTGTCAGTCACGGCTCTTTACTCTGCTTCCCCTCCCATGCTCCCTGGAGCGCTGGGCTGTGGAAGGGGCGTGAGCATGTAGAATAATTGTTAATTTTGAATTTAATTAAATGTATATACAAATGCAATGTATGATATATCTGATAAGTAATCCTGTATTTTCTAATTTGGCAATAATTAGATACATGTCGAATCTTCCCTGAAGAAGCGGTATTAATATCCCGCAAAGTGCATTGGATGATTCCAGACTTACAAGCACCTTGAATTTTGTAACAAGTATCAATATTGTATCAGCATTATGTCATTTATGACTCATGAGACGGTCTTTTCTCTTTTATGTAATGTTTTATCTTTTTGTACCTAATAAAATATTTACATTTTATGCAAATGGTGTGCTCACCTCAGTGCCAGCTGCTCATCCATTAAAGTCCAAAATCACTGGGATTCGTTTCCTTCTCCTTTTACATTTTAGCTCTAGTTATTAAAGCGGCATTGACCACCCTGGCAGTATGATTATTATGTCAGATTTTTGCATCTAAAAGCGGTACATTGTTTTGCATAGAAATTTGGCGTTTTATATTGTAGGCCTGTAATTATTAGGAATAACTCACTTAAATCTGTCCAAACAAGAGTCTAGTAGACATCCCAGGTATGATAAAGTTGTAGACACGAAATCATAAATCATAATATAATAAATAACTATAAATAATTATCAAAAATAATAACATAATAGTAATAAAATGTATTCAATAATGTAATCAAATCAAAAACTCTGAAATTTGCTCATTTGCAGAATTGTCACTGTCATCACTTCGTTTGATGACGAATTTCCCCACATATCAGTATCACTCAATTCTGCAAATGATTCTTATTTACTATCGCTGTTTTCTAGCTGATCAAAAACTACTTTTAGCATAAACGGACGCTTTTTTATGCCATGGACATTCTCAAGTTTCCAGGCAGAAAGAATGGCATATACCAGTGATGGCGAACCTTGGCACCCCAGATGTTTTGGAACTACATTTCCCATGATGCTCATGCACTCTGCTGTGTAGTTGAGTATCATGGGAAATGTAGTTCCAAAACATCTGGGGTGCCAAGGTTCGCCATCACTGGCATATACAATATAAAAGTGCATGGAGGACACTGGGCAAACCACTAGGGACAAAGGGGATGTGAAATGATTTCATACAGTAATGTAATGTTACAGATTACAGTGTACTGTATGTTTACTTTGTGTTTCACTATTTGAATTTCCCGCCAGTCTCCGTCCCCCTGCGACGCGACGCTCAGAGTGAATTGGGAGGAAGACGGCGCGCTGACACAGCGGGGGGACATCGCTGGATCCAGGGAACAAGGTAACTTACTTTGCCCTGATCCAGCGATGCGATCCCGAGTATGGCTCAGAGTTACCGCTCTTGGTACAGAAAATGCACCCTGAGCCACACTCGGGAATTCCTGCCAGGGAAGTTAAACCCAAATTTAAAAAATATTATTATTATACAGGATTTACATAATGTATTATATTGCAGCTTACTAATCATTAGATGTGGTGGCCTCATCAGTTTCCTTTTCTGTGGCTTTTTTCCCTCTGCTTTCACCTGGTGATCTGCCCAGTAACACACCTCCTGTATTAGAGAGGCACAACTCTGGAGGAATGAGAACAGGAGGGAGAGCAGGCAGCAGAACTGTCAGTATGGGGGGGGGGGGTTAGTGTAAAATGTATTAGTAGATTCAGATTCACAACCAAATTGAAGCCAAACTCCTGCTAACACTTTAACTATAATTAGTTACAGAAAATATTTTTTTTTTTCCTTTTGGGATCAAGGTTTTGCATGAATTAAAAACAATGATCATTTTAATAACCCCTGCCAGTGTTGACTGGTTTGTCTCAGCCATGTAAACCAATACATTCTGCTGGAGAGCTTGTGAAAAACAACAGGCTTGCTGGCTGGATCACCAGATGAAAAAAGAATAAATAAAGGCAAAAACAAGGAAACAAATGCAGCCATCACATTAATAATCTGTAAGCTGAACTATAATAAAAGTTTGCTTTTGGGTTTAATACTGCTTTAACCTTAGTTCATTGATTCCATATTTGAAGGTGTTGTTCTTTTTATCTATCCCAAGTGTCAGCCTCTATGAAGTCATCAAAGGTTCTAAATGTAACAAAACGTGAGACTGCTAGATAGAAAGAATACACAACAAGCACATTGCTGCTGGCAAATTCCTTCCAGGAGCAGCCATGTCAACACTTCTTTTTTGACAGCTATTACTAGCTCTATAAAGTATATGAGTTGACATGTAAGTAGAAGCCATATTTAAAGGTCCTGTATACTATGCACACTAAAAAGAGATTCTTTCTCTATCTGTATCTATTTCCCCAGCCTAACTTAGAACATTTCCTTCTAAATCTCCACTATACAAATTGACTGTATATATAAAACAAACTGGAGAGCCTTGGGCAAAGATTACATTAGTGGACGCATATAAAACAAACAGTTTAGGTTTAGATTAGCCTTGGGCTAGCTTGCAATTAAGGATCAAAGCCCACTTACTTACATTTAGGACTATGTACAAACTGTTTCAAAAGAATCTGCCAGGAAAGAAATATGGAAGATGTCAATGCTGACTTAATTTCCAAGTGCATGTTCCATATCATCCTGATCCTGGCTTTACTACTTGATGAGTCACTAAATGGAAACAAGCTTGTACAAATCAGCTGTTGGGACAGTTACATGAGGATCCCAGCAATTGCTCAAGTTATGCGAGGATGGTCATAAATGTAGTGTCTGTGGTACCAAATCTAGGCTTAATAAATTTGCAACATTACCATGCCCACCGACCCCATGAGGCTGTCAGCTTGAATCCTGGGACGGATATAAATTGCATTAATGCTTATTTTTAACTGCCTCTATGTAAGTAGTTGGTGTCTTATATCTTTAATACATTTTATACAGTTTCACACTATGGGAGTTACTTTGATTCATCTTACATGCATGATTTGCCAGTGAACCATCAATTATTCCCTATGTGAGTGTTCCCACTGGACACCAAAGAAAAGCCACAGAGGTCTCCCATTTCACTGCAAAGGAAAGAGGATTGATTATTCTTGCCTTAAAGCGGAGTTCCATCCAAAAGTGGAACGTCCGCTTTAAGCACTCGTTACCCCCTGATATGCCACTTTGAGCAAACCATTTTTAGAGGGGGGTACCTAATTTTGACAGGTACCCAGCTTCCACTTCCTGTTCTTGCAGCCTCTCCGCCCAGGCAACTCCTCCTCTCCCCCTAGGTGACTCCTCCTCTCCCCCTAGGCCCCTACTCCTCTCCCCGCCTTCTCTGCAATGTTCTGGAACACGTCACTGAGAGAGCGCAGCGTGACTTGTGCAGTGTGCCCCCAGATGTGAAGCCGCAAACTGTCACAGACGGCGCCCACACTTACAATGCCGGCACCACGGAGAGAGGTGGGGGAGAGGAGCGAGGCTTTGGGCGGCCGATTCGCAGGACCGTGGGACAGTTGAATGGCTGTTTATTAACCTCCCTGGCGGTATGATTATTTCAGATTTTTGGTGCTGAAAGCGGTACGATTATTTTGCATGGAAATTTGGCGTTTTATATTGCAGGCCTGTAATTCTTAGGAATAACTCACTTAAATCTGTCCAAACAAGAGTCTAGTAGACATCCTGGGTATGATAAAGTTTGAAAAATGAAATCATAAATTATAATATAATAAATAACTAAAAATAATTATCAAAAATAATAACGTAATAGTAATAAAAATGTATTCAATAATGTAATCAAACCAAAAACACTGAAATTTGCTCAGTTGCAGAATTGTCGCTGTCGTCACTTTCAGTTTCTGATGATAAATTTCCCCACAAATCAGTATCACTCAATTCTGCAAATGATTCTTATTTACTATTAGTGTTTTCTAGCCGATCAAAAACCACTTTTGACGTAAAGGGACACTTTTTGGTTGCTATGGACATTCTCATGTTTCCAGGCAGAAAGAATGACATAAATAATATAAAAATGCATGCAGGGCTCTGGGATAACCACTAGGGACAAAGGGGATGTGTAATGATTTCATACAGTAATGTAATCTATAAGATTACAGTGTACTGTATGTGCTGTGTGTGTGTTTCACTTTTTGAATTTCCCGCCGGTCTCCGTCCCCGTGCGATGCGACGCTCGCAGGGAACGGAGCCCGGCACACAGAGGCATCTGGCGGCGGACACAGCCCGCAGACACGGCGGGGGACATCGCTGGATCCAGGGGACAAGGTGAGCAGCGCTGCCTGGATCCAGCAATGCAATCCCGAGTGTGGCTCGGGGTTACCGCTAATGGTACTGAAATTCCACCCCGAGCCACACTCGGGATTACCGCCAGGGAAGTTAAAAGTCAGCAGCTACACTTTTTGTAGCTGCTAACTTTTAATAAACTGAAAAACGAGTGGAACTCCGCTTTAGGGACATTCTATCATACTGTGCTGATGACTCTTATAATCTAGAGTCCATTTCCTCTGGTAAGCAGCCATCTCATATTATATGGTGGAGCTGCACCTGGGGGTTTCACCTTTTTTATATGATATTCACATATATCAAGGTTTTTCATGATTGGACTATATTTACTTTTATATGGACTGTAATATTTATGGGACTTTATTTTTTTGTAATTTTAGCACAGCAATTCTGTTTTATTTATAGCCATAACTCAGTTACATTATTTCAATCACCATGGAATATGTCAAGGAAATTAGAGTAAGGCGACTTAGATACCCACGTGGCTATAAATGCAAAGAAAGTCATGCAAAGAAGGGTTAACATTTGAAATACAAGCTATAAATGTTTCTTTTGACTATACCAATGTCACATAACTACAAATATCCTCTTGACATAATTGGCTGTTACTTTTCCATCCCGAACTTCAAATGGGTGCCATAGCACACAACACAGTCTGGTCCATTAATATGAAAAACAGTAACCTTTCGTCAAGTCTTAATAAACAAATAAGGGGAAAAAAAGGATAAGTACATTTGGTGCAGAGCCAAAACTATGTAACATGTGTAATCCATCTCTCTGGGGGGAGGGGCATAATAGCATAAAGAGCATAGGGGGCCAAAGACAATAAGTGCATTTCATCTGGTGATAAACATCTCTCATTGTGGAAAATATGGAAACATAAGCAGCAAGCGCATGACCGGAGAGTAACTGTCACACCAATCTGGCTGAGGATTGAAGTTGGGCACTGCTCCGGAATCTTCCACAAGCAATGCTGACAGATAGGGAAACTGTTTCTTAAATTGGCAAGGTTCTAGAATTCTTTGTAGGATTGTAACTAACTAATAATACTTCCTTCCTTGACAGAAAATGGTACAATTAATCCCCGTCCAAAGGCTTGCCATCTAATTATGGTACGTAATGCATATGGTTGAAGAAAACTTCCCACATTCCTGTCAGCTAAAGTAAAGAGAGGCATTTACCCAATCTCCCATCAGTGTTTGTACAGTGAGGAATCCTGTATGAGGACACTTACTGAAGCTTTTAGTGCTCCCAGAGAGCTAAGGCAACGCACAGCTGACTTTGCTGTGTTTATTTTTATGCATACTGTGAATGCCTAGTACAAAGCCCATAACAACTCTCAAAGGACAGGCTGTGCAGCTCACGTCACAACGCCAATGAGAAGATAACCAGTGATTTCAAGTGAATGCAAGGAATTTTTTCCAAATGAGCACATAATGCTTCTCTAGCATCGAAAAAGTATTTCTTCCATTTGACTTCCATTAATCAGCCAGCTGAGATTGCCCCCAGATGAAGTTACCTTTATGTTCTCGTCTTTCTATAAAGTGTTCATTGTGTTTAGGGCCCTTTGTGTGCCAAGACAAACTGTAACACACCTTCTGGTAGGGTGCTACATGGAGAACACTGTCTTGGATTGCACAAATAACAGTCAACAGCTGCTCTTTTATAAATATGAAGCATGTCTGTTTAAAGAGCAAATTTTTTTTCTGGCAAATGTGATATTTTAGGACAGGACAGCAATGTAATTGTATTCATCAAGAGCATTCACTGCTTATCTTGTTCCATTTTGTCTCCTTAAGTATGCAATGTCTGCAGTCCTGAGTTCTGTCTTGGTCACTCTTTAAACACAAAGGGATTCATTTATTAAAGGCAAAGAGTCTGTCCACTTTGCAAAAGAACTTTCACTTTGCAAAGGAATTTTCTATTACCTTAGTGAATGAGGTGAAGCTCTGCTGATTTCCATCACCCAATTGTGTGCAAGCAAAAATACAGTTTATTTTATTTTCCTTGTATGTGATTGGGTTTTCTTTGCAAATTGAAATGTCACCGCGTTTACTACATTAAAGCCTAAATACAGCACAAGGGACAATACTTACACCCAGCAGGATGTGTCCCTTGTTCTGATGCCTCTTCTGTTAGCTGAAATCCTCCTCCATCGAACATCAGTGGGCAGGTGTAGTCTGGCTCGATCCCTCCGTCAGGTTCACAGTGTTGGTCTGCCTCGTAAACCATTTGTTAATTGGCCTTATCTTAGAGTATGGACTGTTTTACACCACAATAATAGACTTTTAGTTGTTGACCACCTCGGTATTGTTTTCTATATTTATTGTTGGACTTTTTTACGAGACTTTGATTAACACCCCGTTTGATGTCAACATTCTTATATACACTGACTATGATGGCAGTTCATTACTGTGTTTGATATTGTTATTTTATATTGTTTTCTGTTCTTAATTGGAAACTCAATAAAAATGATTGAAACAGAAAAAAATTCTATAAACGGAGGACTGGTGAAAGATTGAAAGGTCCATCATCTTCATTCATAAATCATTTTTCATTTTTCATTCAAAGAAATCATAGTATGGCTTCTGTGAAAGGAGGAGCTGGGCAGAAAGGGCTGTCAAAGTCGGCCACTCTTGTTAGGTGCCTGTTACTGCCTCTGCAGTTCTATTAAGCCCCTCTGCACCAGAAGATTATGGCGGTGGAGGGACAGGGGGGTGTCGATGGAGGAGGATTTTACCTAACAGAAGTGGCATGAGAGCAAGGGGCAAAAATTTGACTTTCATTAGTACACAGTAAACTCCTTCACACCATCAGTGCTTTAGTGCAGTGGTTCTCAACCCTTTCCTCAAGTACCCCCAAAAGGCCATGTTTGCAGGTTTTCCTTTATCTTGCACATATGCTTTAAATCATAGTCAATGGCTTGGTATTTTGGACAGCTATTTTTTCTAAGAGAAATCCCCAAAACATGGCCTGTTGGGGGTACTTGAGGACAGGGTTGAGAACCACGGCATTGCTACCCCCAGTTGGTTCCTGGATAAAAAAAGATAAAAGTGCTAACATCTTACAGTTTACATATTATAGCTTCAGTGTTATTTTGTTATTATTACATTAATGAAATAATCTTTCCAGTATCCAGTTATCTGATATTAATCCAGCCAGTGAGGGCTGTATTTGAACATTATTCTTAGGCACACTGGAATAATTAAAACCATTTTTAAAATCTGCACTCTGTGTATCATGTAATTATTTTAGTAAAACATGCTAAAAAGTGCTATTGTAGGAAGTATGCTCTGCTATATAAGTAAGACTACTTTTCCATTGCATTGACCACCAAACAATGCTTGTCTCAGCTTCCCCTACACCTCCTCCTCCCTACAGTTTCCTTGCTGTATTTAGCCATAAAGATATAAAAGAAAAAAATAAAGAAATAAGGTATAATAATTTGAAAATTCTGAGGTTTGGTGCTCTCCCTTTTAACCCCAGTCTACAAGTGGTAAAGTGTAAAGAGAGCTCTAGATATGGTGGGCTTGTTGCTATAATATATGATTTTTGGTCAGGGGTATTTGGCCCAATTATAGCTTGTGACAAATAATAATTTACAAATGTATTGCTAATGTACTGTAAAGCTTAAGAAAATAAATATAAGCTAATGACTATACTCAACCAAACAATCACATGTAGAAAGAAGATAGGGTTTCCCTTCTCAGAAAATAAGAATGCTGGGATGTATAATTAATTATATTATTTTATTCTGGAATCCTTAGATGCACTACACCTATTCTTACCTCAGTTATAACTGTCTCACTTTGCTATACTAATTATCACATAACTATGCCCCACCCCTGAGGGTAACACCCCATTTACCTTCTTACTGCCACCACAGCTCTGCTCTTCTTTCTACCTCTTTCTCTCTTCTAGAACTTCATAATATTTTAATAAATCAGATTATCTTTTAATTCGTTTACACTGTATAATCACTCCTGGTTTTGCCGAAATTAGACTATTTATACCAGCAAACTCAATATCAGCATTAATTAGCAATAATGTTTCCTTCTCTAAATACATATCTCCACTCCAAGCAGCTCTTCCCCACCACCATTCGAACACTGGGTGTCGGAGGAAAACTGAGCTGTCCACACTCACTGGCAGGGACTACAACTAAGCCTGGATTGGGTGAAACATGTTAGAGGGAGCAGTCCTAGGGTGGGAACTATCAATATCATTCTTGTGAATGTTCTATATAATAAATGTGGATTTTACTGACTTATGCGGTATGCGGTGGCTTTCTCCTTTTGTACCAACCCCTGCAACATTTTAAGTATAAAAAATATATATCAATAACTATTGTATACATTTATTTATTGATATCTCTTTTTTAACAAATGCTCGACCAAAAACTATTTCTGAACTATCCTCAGTTTGGAGACATATCTACATATAAATTTGTTATATTTGTTTATCTATTTAATATGAATCCTGGATCCAAAACTTCTAAATCAGAACTTCCATTTCCATCATACAACAGACCCTTGACAGCTTCCTTGAATAAACACTGGAAAAAGAATGAGTAAAAAAAAGCATGCTACAAAGTCAGAGTGCAGTCAGAACTTCCTATTCTGCATACATGTTCCAAAAAGTAATGAAGTTAAGGGATGAGCATGCCAGCCAGGCAACTAGCATTTTTAGGAGACGTCAGCAATAGAAGCCCATCTACTTCTCTCAGTACAGGTTTACTTTAAAGTGGTTCTAAAGCCTGAAAGTGTTTTGCCTTCATGCATCCTATGCATGAAGGTAAAAAAAACCTTCAGTGTGCAGTTCCCCCCTCAGCCCCCCCCCCCCCTTGCTCACCTGAGACCAATCCTGATCCAGCGATGTACACAAGAGCAAAAGCTCACCCAGGTCTTTTCCTCCTCATAGACGGAGACATAGCCAGTGAGGAGAGAGTGGAGGCAGGGCCGAGCCACATTCTGTGTTTTTCATAGGCACACAAAGGAGCGCCACCGAAGCAAGCAGCTTGCTAGGGTGTACTCAGCGGGGGGAGGGGCCAGAAGCGTCGGCGGAGAACCCAAAAATTGGAGGATTGGAGCTGCTCTGTGCAAAACCATTGCACAGAGCAGGTAATGACATGTTTTGTTTCTTTTTTAAATCTGAACTTTTACAAATGCTTTACTCATTAAAATCCCAGAAGAATTACAGTTAGCTATAAGTAATGTCTTTGCATTAAGTTATGGTGAATATGGATGTTGCATCGATGAAGGGATTTCAGATTCCCTTTGTCAAGTTCCCCAGAAAAAAAATACTACCTTTTATATATGTTTACTTTTGAAAATCCTGTAAAAAGATTTAATAGAGGGAATGTTGTAGTTACTGTAATTTTCTACGTCCAATCACAACACAAGGGTTCTTAAAGTATCTAAGCTTGGCCAGCAATTAATTAGATCTGTCCAACAAAGTCAACGTGCTAAGCTGCTGATCTCTTGTTTGCTTATTTTATGAGTATTTGCAGGAACAAAAAAAAGCTTGACCCCTTGAGAGGAAGATTCCTTTCTAAAAGGGGAGGACTGACATGCAGGCTATTAATGTATGTTATTGTTTTATTTCTTGGCTTTATTCTTTTAAACACTGTACTGTACTGGAGGTCCAGTCCATCAAGAAGTGCACCCTTAGTGATGAGGATTGCTGTCTTGTACTTTTATTTACATCCTATTCTGAGAGGTCAAAAATATAGAATCTATCCATGTCAAAAAACTTGGACTATGAAATATGAGGCAATAAAATCTTGAATATGCACATTTCTCAGAAATACTGATGATTACAGTGTGCATGTAATTATCTGCTATAGCATACCAAGCTCCAATGGATATATCGAAAAAATGAAGGAACAAAAGCTGTTGGTATCACTTGCTACAATAAGGTAAAAAGGGGGAAGCCTGGTGCCATCTGAGGTTGCTTGGGCATTTTATACATATGCCTATTTAGGGGTTCTTTCTGAAACAGGGAGGCCCTAGGGCAAACCTAGGACAACCTGGCAGAATTCTATTTTACAGATGGATAAACAACACCATGAAAACTCATAAAACACATGGAAATTTATTTACTAAAGGCAAATAGGTGGTTCACATTGCAAGGAAATTGTCCCTTATCTTGAATGTGGTAAAAATGTACTTTGGAAATAATACCCAATCACGTGCATTTGCTCACACATGACCAGATGATGGAAGTCAGCAAAGAGAAAATTACCCTGAAAAGTAAAAATTCTATTGCAAAACCATCTATTTGCTCTTAGTAAGCCAATCCCATGTACTCTATGTCCTGGTCTGTTAAATCTGCTCTTCCCCATAAATAAATATATGGAAACAAATAGTTTAAAATCAAGCAACAATGATTCCTAACCTTAAGAAAACATGTTACAACTGCGCGGAGCTACACATACAAATGATTAAAAAGAAATGTTTGGGGAGGCAATTTTTAGGGGAATAAAAGTGCCATCATGTTTGTCATGGTCCCCAGCTACTAAAGGGTTGTGGGTTCCCCATGTCTGCACCACACGCAGTTTTCTTTAACATGCCAGCATTGAAACAAGCAATCATTTCTGTTGTCATTGAGACAAAACAGAGCTCTAAAAAAAAACTGAGAAGTAATATTATGAGGTGACGACTGCTAATGTACATGTGCACAATTTGTAGCCACAATTTGTCTTGCAAAACTTCATCTGAATACAAAAGGGGGAAAGTTTGTAAAGAGAAGTCACCCAAGCATTGTATGATGTTTGACACCATAAAACCATAATATGGAAATGTGTCTCTTACCACAAAAACGCGTCCTTATAGTTGTAGACCCTCCTTTGTTGTTTGACCTCTAGACAGAAGTCAAATGTATTATTTTAGTATAAAGCTGGACATTAGCTCATTCACTGCCCTTTATTACATTCAACCTCTAGCCTTGCTCAATTGTTGTCTTTTTTAGTTCTCTTTTAGAAAAGTTTTGCAAGTAAATGTGATGACAGCTCAAGCATGGATGTGTTATAATCTTTTAGAAGCTAACAGAATTTAGATTAACTGAAAGCTGGTTGATTGATGTATTTTATCATGTTG
The DNA here is from genome assembly GCA_018402905.1 of Glandirana rugosa. Classification (NCBI taxonomy): domain Eukaryota; kingdom Metazoa; phylum Chordata; class Amphibia; order Anura; family Ranidae; genus Glandirana; species Glandirana rugosa. The sequence continues at coordinate 586,931 of BLSH010504932.1, forward strand.
AAAGAAACCATTAGCACAACCCAGATGCCAATTTAGCTTTAAATGCATTTAATTTCCACATCATGCCACATGTGAACAAGGTCTAATACTTGCTACTGTGTCCCATACTGCATTCTAGGGTATAACAGATATATAAATCTTACACAGAATGAATGTAAGAGACTTGCTGTTGAACAATGTCAACCCAAAAACTTGAACTTTGCGTAATGACTCTTAGCACTTGGAACTTGTATCTTACTCAGGGCTGCTGATAAGGCAGTACAGCCAGCTCTCCTGTACTGGGCCGGACCCCATCAGTTCAAAAGAGGCACCTGTTGAACACGAGGGCCAGCTGTACTGTCTTATTGCAGACACTGATCCTCTTCTGTCTCCCCCTACAGTGCTGCTAGCTTCTCCTCCTCTCCCTCCCTCCGGCTGGACTGCAATGGGATTTGTTCTAGCAAATGCGTGCCTTCCATCTGCTGTCTCGGCCCCCCTGTGTGCTCCTTTACCCCACAGCACTACTTGCTTCCTTACTCTCCCACCGGGGGTAGGCTGTAAGGTGCCCCATGATTTCTAGCAGCAGTCCTGATCTTACTACTAGGAGTTTCACACAGCTAATGCACCTTTACTAAACCCAGGACCCTGCATTCACTATATCTGGTCTCCCACTATACATAGAACATGGAAATGCAATCATTTTAGTAAATATAAACTGCTAAATACCTCTTCTCACCAGCAGTATATAGCAGCCATGTGACTTCTATCAGTGCCTGGTTAAAGCTTGTAGGAATTTTCATACTGCACTGGCTGTCCTATCAGGATACAGGACCCTGACCCTCTGTCTGGACAGTGCTGATTGGCCCTGTGCTGATCACATGCACTCTCCCAATACCAGTCTGACTCCACTAACTCTGTCTTATCCAGACCTGTTTTGGAGTCAGTGGAAGAAGAGGAGGATCTGTGCATACAGGATCAAACAGCCTTTTTACACAATGCAGAACCCCACAGTGAGTATAACAAGCATGCTTTACTGCATATACAGACTGATTTTACTGTTGTGGGTTTAGTAACACTTTCAGAGCACCTCACTTCACAGTCACATCTCATTATACATCTCCTGGAATGCCATTTCCTCTTTCAAGCACTGAACTTTTCTCTGGTATAAAGCCAGCATGCCTAGTGCAGAAAACAATTTCCTGGTGTCACTACTAGGCTTACTCCTGTTCTCCTGCAGACCTAGGAGTCCCTAACACCGAACACTGAGCACGACTGATTCCACTACAAACTCTGGACAATCATATTCTTCTTGGATCACACAGATGCAAATTACCACTACCCTGGATCTTTGGAGCAGCCTGAGGAACATTGCACAACATTGTATTATTGCAGTAAGGGTGAAAATGAACCACAGAGTCCAGTGCCAGAAGCATCATTACAGGCTGGCCCTGTATCTTCCATGCAACAGGGCCTGGGTATGGTTTCCTGAGGTCACTGATCTAAAAGCTACAGGAATCAGCTGAAGTGGCTGTAGATGCAACTGAGTGGAGAGAGGACGCCTCTGTGTGAAGAACAGTGGGTAGTCTTCTCATATTTTGAGGTAGAAATCATAATTATAAACCAAAACCCTGATCTCAGTAGGGAGAGGTAATCAATAACCTAAGGACACTGGAAAAAAAATAGGATTGCTGAGAGTGGGAAGGTTTCCATGGACTCATGTACAACAGCTGCCCTTGACCACATATCATTAGGACTCATGTACTCAGGGATCCAAACGTGCTTTTGGCACACAGTAAGAATGCATATAAGATGTGTGTATTTTCATTAGTTCTTCCAATATTTAATGATAGTAAAATGTTAATAAACTGAAATGTGCTAAAATGTAATATTGCTATTTTGGGCCCACTGACAAAAGCAATTTTATATATATGCATACATGTAAATCCCACTGAATTCCTTGCTTGGGTGTGTCCTTTAACCACTTACCAACCGAGCCAATTCTGAAGCCACACACAATGCGAATTTCGAACAGGAATTTTCGTATGACGAACCTTTTCAACCTTTTCAACACTGAGGAACCCATGAAATAACTTTCCAGTGTCCAGGAACCCCTGCTAAAATTGATTATATCTACAACTCATGATACATTAGTGTGATGGTCAATGGGAAGAATGCTCCTCACATTTGTGGAGATTGGAAACAATTACCTCCTTACAGATAGCTAAAAAGATCATTGGTGTCAGTGAGGCAGAAATTGCTCATTTCTCAAGGAACTCCTAGCAGCCTGTGGAACCTTAGGGTTCCAAAGAACCCAGGTTGAGAAACTCTGATGTAGTATGTTGCCAAATAGACAAGGCTGTAAAGTAAAAAAATAAAAAAAAAAACACACACCAGGGTTACATTGCTATTGCTGCCAACAGTTTGAACCTATTGACTCTTTACCATGAAATAAGATAATTTTAAAGACAATAAAAGACAATAATCAAGGTATGAGACCAAGGGGAGTGTGGCTAGGTGCTTCGTTATCTTTGTTGTTAATAATAAATATGGTTTGGTATGCAGGACCGAGAACTGCGGATAGTATTGTATGCAACTAGGGTTTTGAAAACCATACGAACAATGGATATTGTTACCTGAATGAAAATGCATTATGATGTACCCGTACCTGCTGTACCCGTGTATATGTTTTGCAATAAAGCTTATTTGATTAAAAAAAAAGACGATAATCATGTGTTTTGGTGGAAACAAAATTTAATCAAGGATGTAGTAAGTTTCACACACTGTTGGCCACAATGAATTATCCCTGACATTTTATATTTAAGCGCTCGAACTCCAGAAGATTTACCCCCTTCATGACCAGGCCATTTTTTGCGATACAGCACGGCATTATTTTAACTGACAATTGCACGGTCATGCAACAACTGTATCCAAATAATATTTATGTCATATTTTTCCCACAAATAGATCTTTCTTTTGGTGGTATTTGATCACCGCTGGGTTTTTTATTTTTTGCTCTATAAACAAAAAAATACAAAAAACAATATTTTATACTTTCTGCTATAAAACATATCCAATAAAAAGATTTTAAAAATCAAATCTTCATAAATTTAGGCCAAATATGTATTCTGCTACATGTTTTTGGTAAATAAAATTCCAATATGCGTAAATTTGTTTGGATTACAGGAATGTTATAGCGCCTACAAACTATGGGATATTGTTAAACATAATAAAAATAAAGGTTTTGGCGCTGACTGTGCTCTAACTATACAAAAGTTAGAGCACAATCAGAGCCAAAACCTTTTTTTTAGTATGTTTAGCAATTACTAGTGAAGCGCCTCACTACTTAAAGGGACAGCGACATCTAAGCTCAAAATATAAAAAAAAATTTCACACAAGTTTAGATTTGGGTTGGGCGCCAACTCTATTTGGCACACTTTTACTAAACTATGGGATATATTTATGGAATTGGTATTTATCTATTCTTTTATACTAGTCATGGCAGCGATCAGCGACTTATAGGGGGACTGCGATATTGCGTAAACTTATTTAGTTTATGCGAACGTTATAGCATCTACAAACTATGGGATATATTTATGGAATTTGTATTTATTTATTATTTTATACTAGTCATGGCAGCGATCAGCGACTTATAGCGGGACTGCAATATTGTGTAGGACACTAACTGACAGTTTGCGGGAACCAGTGACACTAATACAGTGTCAGTGCTAAAAATATGCACAGTGACTGTGGCAATCAAAGGGTTAACTGTGTGCCTAGCCAGTGTGTTTATCTGTACACAATGTGCTGCTTTTATTGAGGGAAAAGATTGAATCTAGTCTTTGCATTGCAGAGACATAGGATCGTCCCTTCCCCTCTGTCAAAAATGAGATAAGCCATGTTTACATAGGCATATCTCAGTTCTCTGTGTCTTATTAACGATCACTGGGTGCTGTAGGACATTGAGTCACCGGGACCCACAGATCGGCTTCTGCTGTGAATTATCGGCGGCGGTGTGCATGGCCCCTACTGGCCTCTAAAACAGCCTGAACCTGACACTGCTATAGCCCAATAGTGTTTAAAGCCTCCCTGTATTATGCTTGCACCTGCATCTGGCCTTAGAGAATAATGCCTGACCTGTCATTTTTGTTGCAGGAGGGCATAGTCATTATTCTTTCTAGCCTGGTATCTCCCATGTGATTTACCAATACACAGACTGGAACCATTCAAATTCCTTCTGAACACTGTTGCCCAACTCATCAACCTCTTCCTCATATGCGGCTTCTTTTGTACAGCCCCTTCCCCGGCTGTCAGAGAATTTAGCTCATACTTCTAGCTATAACTTTCAAGGCTGTCTCCAGGGTGGCACCTCCATACATTCTCTTGCTAGTTTCCAGATAACATCCCAAAGATAATTTCTGTTCTATACATGGCCTCTCTTTATAATCCATTCTGGTCACCTCCCCACATCCTTGCCCCAAAGGCTTGTTACATGCCTTTCTCCTTCTCATCGATTCCCTTCCATTCTCCACATGTCTCTCTCCAACCCTTGAAACCTTCAAATGTATTTTTACACTTATACCTCCATGCAAGCATACATTTTGTCCTAACACATTCTGTCTAGTAACTGAGACATGACTGATAACCCAATGTGAGAGATGTGCATCAATCTCTCCATGCACAGAACCCACTAAGCCCTAAAATATAATTTTTATTCATACATAGCTAAAAATAATATTCGGGAAATAATAATCAGGAGAATTTTTGGTTTATAGTAACTGATACATCCCTGCTTCCTTCTCACCATTCAGTACAAGCACAGTTTATTCAGTTCCTTTTGTAATTCTTTCTGACATGTACTATACGACCCTATATTATAAACTTGCTTGAGCAGGGTTCTATTTCCATGTTTTTTTTTTTTTGTTTTTTTTTTTTGTAATTTACAACTGTATGTTCTGGGAGGTTTCAGCTGCACAAAAAACAGAAAGGATTCAGAAGGCTGTAAATGTATTTGTCTGGTGATCCATCTACATTGTGACCTAAACTTGCAGTCGTGTTTACAGCCAATTATGCAATCACAATCCCTGTAATTTCCATTACCTGTGACCATATAAATGATTTTCACCAGATTTATAATGACAGGTTTCGGTTGCTTAGAGTTCTTAGCCGTAAACTATTTCAACAGGAAGAATAAAATTGATGTGTAGATAACAATCCATAACAGATTCCAGTGTCATGGAGCAGAACCATGATCTATTTATTTGTTCTTAAAGGAATACCAGAGCTGCATTGCTATTTCTGACAGTCATTTAAATCTATTGACTCTGCACCATGGAATGAGATCATTTTAAAGAAAACAATCATTGAAATGTTTTGGTGGAAACCAAACTTCAGTCAAAGATGTATGACCTTATAATGTAAACTGGCTTGAGCAGGGTTCGTTACGTTGAGACCATAAGGAAATTCTTGTTTATTTATCTAGTACCAAGACGAGGTACTGTGACCTTAGACAATACCTAACAATAGATGTGTAGTTAAAATAAGA
>BLSH010504932.1:601949-672544 GCA_018402905.1 Glandirana rugosa
GTTATAATCTATAACGACCTGCGGCTTTTGTACCTCCTTTCCTGCCCTGGTGGGCACAATAGCAGTGACGATGTTGTGCACTGTGCTGAGTAGGCAAACGTCCTTTTTGTCCCTCCAGCGCATGGCCATCATTTTGCCTTTTTGAAAGGCCACCAGCTCACCACTTTTTAGTGTCCTTTTGCACAGCATTGATGGCATGTTTTTACGGTTTGGTTTTACCGTACCGTAAGCGTCTGTTTTGCGCTTGATCAGCACCTCATAGAGCTCGGGGGATGAATAAAAATTGTCCGTGGTCACACAGTAACCCTGATCCAACAACGGCTCCATGAGGGTTAGAACAGATGCTGTGGCCATTCCATAGGCACTGTACTTTGGGTCAAATTTGGTCCCTTTGCCGGTATAGATCACAGAGTTCCATATATATCCGGTGGCCGAGTCGCAAAGCATGAACGTTTTGACTCCGAAGCGAGCTCTTTTTGAGGCTATATACTGTATCCAGCTGAGCCGCCCTTTATAAGCTATCAAGCTTTCGTCGACGCTTACATCGCGGTCCGGTACATAAACCCGCTGGAAATTTGCCACGACCATTTGCCAAACGTTCCAGATCTTTTTTAGCTTTGGCGCAGGATGCGTTTCCTCGTCATACTCCTCATTATTTGTGAAATGTAAATATTTCATAATAAGGGAGAAGCGGTACTCCGACATCACGCAGCCGAAAAAAGGCATGGCCAGCATTCGGTTTTTGGTCCAGTACCATTTTTGGACCGGCTTGCCCACCACGCCTTGCAGGATAATAAGTCCCAGAAAATTCCACATTTCCTCGGTGCTTACCGGCTTCCATAGGCGACTTCTGGAAAACCTGGCCTGCATGCTGGAAGACTGTTGCTCCTGGAAGCGATTTGTCTCCACGACAATTTTTTCAATCATTTTGTCGCTGAGAAATAATTTTAGGAACGCCAGCGGGTTGTCGCGTTCAACGTCCACCTTCATTCCAGGCGATCCGGTGAATGGAAATCGTGGCGTCGCTACCTGCTCTGTACCGCTGGCGATAGGGCACCAGATGCGCACGTCACTCAGGTCACAGTCCGGTTCGCTGGTCTCGGTGTCGGTGTCAGTGTCAGCGCCAGATGACTCCTCCCACGACTCGCTGTCGCTCACTTCCGCGAGTGTTTCCAATTCGCTGTCACTTTCGCTCAGTAGATCCAAAGGCGATTTTGCGTGTCCAGCTGCCATTTTATTTTTGGGGCAAAATGACAGTGTGTATAAGGAGTAGTGCAGTATAACAACTTTCTGCAACAAGTGTCAGATCTCTGGTGATACAATGCAATCTACAAATTACATTGTATCACCAGAGCTTATAAACTGTGGGTGTGTGTGTTTACAACTTTTTTTTTACAGGTTTGAATTTGCCGCCCTGTTCCGCTGCCATGTGACACCGCTCACATGACAGCGGAAGAGGGAAGTGACACATCGCCGGAGCGCGATGCGCTGCCAGCCACTCGCCCGAGCGGAAGAGGGAAGCGCCGGAGAGAAGGTAAGGGCTGCCTGCCACTAGCCCGAGCCTGACTCGGGGTTACCGCTCCTGGCTGCTAATTTTCACCCCAAGTCAGGCTCGGGAATACCACCAGGGAGGTTAGCCTCCCTGGCGGTATGACTGAGTCTGGAATTTATTGCTGAAAGCGGTACAATTATTTTGCATGAAAATTTGGGGTTCTATATTGTAGGCCTGTAATTCTTAGGAATAACTCACTTAAATCTGTCCAAACAACAGTCTAGTAGACATCCCGGGTATGAAAAAGTTTGAAAAATGAAATCATAAATTATAATATAATAAATAACTAAAAATAATTATCAAAAATAATAATATAATAGTAATAAAATTTATTCAATAATGTAATCAAACCAAAAACGCAGAAATTTGCTCAGTTGCAGAATTGTCGCTGTCGTCACTTTCAGTTTCTGATGATAAATTTCCTCAAAAATCAGTATCACTCAATTCTGCAAATGATTCTTATTTACTATCGCTGTTTTCTAGCCAATCAAAAACCACTTTTGACGTAAAGGGACACTTTTTGGTTGCCATGGACATTCTCATGTTTCCAGGCAGAAAGAATGACATTTATTATATAAAAGTGCATGCAGGGCTCTGGGCAAACCACTAGGGACAAAGGGGATGTGAAATGTTTTCATACAGTAATGTAATCTATAAGATTACAGTGTACTGTATGTGCTGTGTGTGTTTCACTTTTTGAATTTCCCGCCCGTCTCCGTCCCCGTGCGACGCGACGCTCGCAGGGAACGGAGCCCGGCACACAGAGGCATCGGGCAGAGGACACAGCCCACAGACACGACGGGGGACATCGCTGGATCCAGTGGACAAGGTAAGTAGCGCTGCCTGGATCCAGCGATGCAATCCCGAGTGTGGCTCGGGGTTACCGCTCTTGGTACTGAAAATCCACCCCGAGCCACACTCGGGAATATCGCCAGGGAGGTTAAGTTAATATAAAGCTTAAACTTTCTTCACTTCACTAGCTTTGGGTGCACAGCGGCAATAGCACCACCAAAACCATCAATTGTGATGGAAAGTCAGCTCTTCAGTCATAAATATCCTAATTTATTGTATAAAAACATCAATCAGCCAATTATGTTTCAGTGGCACCCAGGACCTTTTAAAGGTAAAGAGCATGATTACTATTGGAGTGCTGGTTTTCCTTCACATTTGCTGCAGCAATGAGGGCTTCAGGAAGATGAAAAGAAGTGAGAAGGAAAAAGGGGCATCTGCTTGTCATGGGACCAGCCAGAAGATGCCAGGAAAAAGGGTATGCAAAAATTGGATTGGATTCTAACATATATTGATTAAAGTTTTCTCTCACCTCAAATGGGCAAATGCTAATCACCCGCCAGCTTCTTTTATCCCTAGAGAAGATAGTGAGATACTTCCAGTACAATGTGAACTTCTGATATCCTGTTAAGGAATCTTTCTTCATAATATAAATAAAATGATACATTGGAGCACTCTACACCATCACATGGCTGGTGCAGGTAAGCAAATCTGCAAATTCAAGTTTAGTCATTTTAAGGGGTCAGTGTCTGATCCAACCCTCTGGCATATACTTAAAACTGAACCATCGATGCAAAGTAGACTGACCTTTTCATGACATAAAATGCTAGCAGACGGGATCGGTTGCACGTTTCCCTATGACATCTAATTAAAGATGACTCTGTTTTTTCTGTGTGTCCTGAAGATGCCTTTCAGGGTTCCAAATAGAATAACATGGTTATTAATCAAAAGTGGGATGCATACTGTAAGTTGTAAAAAAAAAAAAAAAAAAAAAACACAATGGTACAAATTCTGGCATGTTAACAGGCCTGTTGTTTAATGTGCAATAAATTGTCAATGCCTGCTCTTTCCAAGCACATGTAGACAGTTTGGAATCACTACCACTTTATTGACAAACTAAAGTTTTTAAAAATGCGAGCTTTTGCAATAAGAGTTGCTTATTAAGTAAGCCAGTAAAAGGTATTATTTAAATAAAAAAAAACTTGCAGCCTTTGCTGATGACTAATATGATGCAAAACTTTACAGCAAGCTGAATTTCTGCATGCCTACCTTACTAAACTGAACAGTTATAGCAAGTATCTATTGCAATTAAAAACTCCTACAGCTTTATAAACATATGTGAAAAGAGAAAGCTTTGCATACGATCTTAACGCCTGCTAAGCACTTCCTAGGTGGTTGGATCTAAAGGCTGTACAAAGTCTAATGGCCTAAAATACCTTAGAGTGACACAGCATTTGCTTCTTTGCTTGCTCAGTCTTCACATCACATCAGAGGCTGCAGTACATAACAAAATTATCTCAATGGCACCATGTGGCCAATGGCTCCCTTGAGCAACAGCACTAAACACTAATCCAGTTTAGGAAATTTAAAGTGTCACTTAAAAACGTTGCTGACAGTTATATAATGCAGGTACCTAGTGATAACTTCACATACCTGCCCCACCTGAATGCTGGGCTGCTCTGATTAGCCAAACATTCACAAGTTTTCCACATTCCTTACACCTCTTAACACATTCTTACTGGCCCATAAGGCAGTTCACCCTAGTGACTGGCTATTAGAAATATTTGAGGGTTTGAGGAAGAGAGCCTCTTGGTGCCTTCTCTTTGAAGTTGTCAGCCATTTTTTTTTTTTGTTAGTTTTTTTTTTAGAGTGATAGACTCTATCTAGATAGACTTAAAAGCTTGAACACTTGGTGCACTGTGTTCCCAGTGCTCATATATAATCTAGGTTATATAAAAATCGGTACACTAGAAACAGTTTGCTTAATATAAATTGTATGGAATAATATTTTCTACTGTGTGAACCAGTTCCCATAGCTAAAAAGACAGGTGAAGACAAAGCAATGTTTATTAGAGCAATTACGGAAAATAAAATAGTAATGCTATACATCGCACCAAATTAGATTTTAATGTTCAGTTTTGTAGTCTACTTTAAAATAAACCAACCAGACGCTTGGTTGTGCAGACCAATAACTGTATGTATCATACACAGTGTATTTTTTAGATAACAATTGAAATGATATTTAGTTTGTTTTTCTAAACTGCTACAGAAGTAGGGTGGTTACCCACAGCATACTGATTCTTTGTTTGACTTGTAATGTCAAACCTGACTGGATGCTGTGGTCAACAGTTCCATTTTTATTTCATTTTCCTTAAAAAAAAGCCCCCTTGTTTTCAAATGTCAGTCCTTTTATACATATTACCTACGTTTAACATCTGCTGGCAATCTGGACAGAGGTGAAACTTACTTGACACAATCCTTCCATGAACCTTGCCTAGTGGCATTCTAGTACATAAGGATTATATAAACTGTCTTCAGTTCTCTGTCATAGTCTTTTTATTCCACACGAATAAATTGTTAGTTCCTTCTAGACATTCTACAATTGTGAAAAGTCAAGTGGACTAATTTTGGTGACCTGACCATCTGGAGTCGAAGTAATTCTTACACAACCAAAGCTGCCCAACTAAATTATCATTTGACTTCCCGATACTATTTCAAGTCTTGAACCTTAATTCCCCCATAATTTTAGGACCTCTTTCTGAAATGTCCAAAGTTTGCCATAGCAATTTCCTTCTAGAATTTACTTTTATGTTTGGAAAGAGTGGAAAAGAGTTTGAAAAAGTTCTTACCTGAGCAGGAAGTTAGGGGAAATCTTTCCAACGTAGACAACAGAACTTTAAAAATAGGTTTTTAAGCAGAAGGGGAACCTCTGTCAGCTTTTTATTGCTTTAAATTATTCTCAGAGAATTATTCAACACTAAAAGTTGGCTGGAGTTATAAGAATTTATCACTTCGTAACAAAGCAAGTGAAAAGCAAAATACTCCTTTGTGCTAAAGGGGGTTTCAGCAGATTGCAATTTTCTGTTTCACTGCTGAAGGATGTCCCACCAGAGAGCTATCAACCCCATCACACACATTGGCCTCTCCTCCCTACCTGATCCCCAGCACATACTAGTGATATCTGAACTCCACTCATTGATCAGTCTTCAATGTAGGCAAAATAGCCCCAAGTGTCTAGCACAGCCTTGTTCAGCATTTTACCCTGGAGAGGATCTTTTGATATAATTGTCATGTCTTGGGAAACCTAGCAAAAAAATTATTATATGTACAGCTCATAGTGATGCGATAATTTTTTTAGCAGCCCCTTGAACTATGACAAAGTTATTTTTCAGTAATAATCATCAAATCAAATTAAATTAATAATAATAATATTGACCAGAAAAGAAATTCAGACTTTAAAAATTGTAGTGACTCTTTTCATTGGTGGTCAGTGGAGAAATAACCCCTTACATTAGTGGTCAATGTAGTGCTTCTTTACACCGGTCATCATTGAGAGAAGTGCCCCTTATATTAATGGTCAGTGGAGAAAGAACCCCTACACTGGTGTTCAGTGTAGTGCCCCCTTATATTGTTGTTTGCATAAGTGATTGACCTGCCCCTTCTCACTGCTAAAGGAACCCATAACAACCTCTATAGGAACCCTAGCTAAGTATGGCTGGTCTTGTGTATGTGCATTAATCCCCCATTGCCCAGTCTTCAGGATATGTGCACCTAAAACCTTAGGGAGTAGTAACCAAAGTATGTGCCTTATTTTCTCCATATGCAATAAGCCTTTAATGATCACTTTTCAGTGCATATAAATGAATCAACTCAGAGGCCATTCTCTTAAGTGCGGTATTGTATTAACCCCTCAGTGACCACTGTTCAGTATATGGGCTCTAACCCCCTTCTTATAAGTCCCCATTGTATTTGCAGTTACCTCGCAGGGACCTGTCTCCAGTGTATGTGTATCGTTGTTGTCAAAGTATTTATACTACCCTCTAATGATATATACTTGCCTTCTATTTTAATACAGAAATCGCCCAACCTCATAAGATGACTGGCACTTACTTCTATATCTTATATTTGTATTACCCCTTTACATTTGCCACTGTATATTAGCACAGTGGATTTATAATAACTTTCTAAGATGTCGTACTATTATGTGTGACTAACTGCACACATGTATCAAATGTTAATATAAAATGAGAATATAATAACATGATGTAACAGAATATGTTTAGTGCATAGAATATGTGTATAGAGAGTAATGTGTTTAGTGTAAAGCAGTGTTTCTCAAAATTTTACGGTGAAGTACCCCTGCAGGTTTAAAAAGATTTCCTAAGTACTCCTGTCTCAAGAAAGTAATTTCTATTGTTTGGGTGTCATGGTTTCTGTGTGTGTGTGTAATGTCAGTATGTGTTTGTGATAATTGGAGGCACTGACGAGGCTGCACTGATAAAGGGCACTGATGAGGTTGCACTGATAGGCAGCACTGATGGGCACTGGTAGGGCACTGATGGGTGAAATTGATGGGCACTGTTAGGAGGCACAGATAGGAGGCACTGATGAGGCTGCACTGATAAGCGGAACTGATGGCCACTGGTAGGCGGCACTGATAGATTACACTGATGGACACTGATAGGAAGCACTGATAGGTCACAATGATGGGCACTGATAGGCACTGATAGGCGGCACTGATAGAAGGCATTGATAGGTGACAATGATGGGCACTGATAGGAGGCACTGATGGGCACTGATAGGTGACACTGATGGGCACTGATAGGAGGCACTGATGGGCACTAATAGGTGACACTGATAGGCACTAATAGGAGGCACTGATGGGCACTGATGGGTGGCACTATTGGGCACTGATAGGTGACACTTATGGGCACTAATAGGTGACACTTATGGGCACTGATAGGAAGCATTGATGGGCACTGATAGGCTGCACTGATGGCTGGGCATGCTGGGATGTGTAGTTCCTGAGCAGGCACATGGAGACACAGCGCAGACATAGAGAGATGGGAAAGTGACAGGCAGGACTCATCTTATTTCCTGTCTGCAGTGTTCGGGCTCTGTGCAGGATTGCGGAGTGGAGAGGAGACCAGGGAGCCACAGCAGGCACCACGGGTTCTTCACACATGGCAGGAGATCCGAGGCACGCTGGAGAGGGGGAGGAACCGTGAGATGTGAAGACATGGGGCCGCCTACTGACCCTGGTCAGTCAGCCATGGCACAGGAAACATCTTGCGGGCAGCGCCATTACATTGACAGGGCAACGGGCAGCTGCCTCATGACGTACCCGCGCAAACCGCCAGGGACTGCGTGTGCGGGAGGCGGAGGCGGGACTCGGGAGACACAGAACTGGGCATACCCCCTGCCCTTGGTGCACATATCCCCAGGGGTATGGGTACCACGGGTTGAGAAACCCTGGTGTAATGTAATCACTGCAAACATTCACCCCACCTTATACCAGTATATAATTACTATATATTAGTTTATATTACTTACCTCCTAAAATGGTCCTTCTGGCAGGGGTGGTGGATGGTCCTTGCTGTTGGACTGAATAGAACACACATGTGATGTGAGAGCACCATGCAATGCGTTAATACTCTCAGCCCAGGCCGCATGATGATGCTGCACCCAGGGGGTAGATCCCTGACAGTGGGCCTAGAGGAAAAGGGTTGAATGACTCTGGCTGTCATGTAAAACTTGAAAACCGACGAGGACATTTTTTTTTTTGCTATTACTGGACTGACATTACATTTTCTTCTAGTTACAGTTCAGCTTTAAATATTCCTTCTGATGGCAAAATTTACTAAAGGCAAATAGACTGTGCACTTTGCAAAGTGCATTTTTGCTTGCACATGATTGGATGATGGAAGTCAGCAGAGCTTCTGCTCATTTACTAAGCTCTGGAGCAACCGCATTTGCAGAGCGAAACTGCACTTTGCAAAGTACACAGTCTTTTTGCCTTTAGTAAATCAACCCCTATATATTTTGCATATGCTCCAATCATAAATGGGTGTCGTATTAACAGGATTTGATGTATTGCAAAAAAAAAATTCAACTTATGATGTATTGTTATGAAATCTCAAATCTACCAAGTGGATTTCTGTATGTCTGTCATTCACTGACATCGCTAAAGAATAGGGTTTACAACATGGTGTACACACAGTATGAATTATTCAATTATTACTCAATATAACAGAGGTTGTAGTGTATCTATAGACAAAACTGTGTGTGGCAAAGAATTAGAACCCCTGTCTGGTTTTACTGCAGTCAGAGGCTATGTTGGAGAGATTCATTTTGGTAAAATGTTTGTCCCCAGAACAGAAAGTGAGGGGAAATCTCCCTAAAGGAGCCCCAGTTTACACTCAAATCCAACAGATATTCTACCTACCCCCAGTATATCCAGAACTAAAATACAAATACACTTTAATAAAACATACCTTTTTTAAAAATATACAGTAAGCTACTAAAATAACCAATGCGCTAATATAAATGTAGGTAAAAAGAAAGGTTTTCTTCAAGAACCACATTAAAGTGATGTTAATTAAAGAGGAACTGCAGTTGACTCACATCATTTGTTATTAAAACATCTTTGCCATTCTGAAGCTTCCCTCCAACCACTTTGCATATCATTTTATATATACTGTGATTCTGTACTTGCCAAATATGCTGCAGAAATCTCCCTCCACTAAGTCTGGCTGCATCCATTTTTACTGTGGGCATCTGAATCTGCTGCCTGTTCACTTCCTAGATTTACACAGACTCACAGAGGCACACCTCCAGCTCTGCAGCTTTCATTGGCCCTCTTATGACTCATCCCCCTACCTTCCTGGCAAAGAGCTGTGCATGATGTCAAACGTCGAGGCATTTTACCAGACAAGAAACAGGAAGTGGGCTGTATAAGGTATTTACTGGAAGAAAAAAAAAATACTATCCAAAGTTAAAACAACAAGGGCAGGGGGTTTAATAGATGGAAAGATGAAAAAATGACTGAAGTTCCGCTTTAACTTACCTGTGTGCTTAAATAATGTACAGTAGCTGTTAGTGCCATGGTTGTCAACATTAATGTCTGCATACTAAGGTTCTGAATAGAGTAAGGAAAAAAATATGTTTATTGCACTTACCTGATCATCATAGCGGTAAGTTAAAAATTGCTCCCCTGTTGTATCTTCCAGAAAACTTCCTTGTGGAGACAGTGCAAACTCCGGAAGAAAGTACGCTCCTTGTTCTTGCTCAGCTTTAGCCTGCAAAGATATAGTTGTGTTTTTTTTGGTTATAATGGCATAGCTTATATCATCATCCTAAGAATGTTATATACATGATATTTTTTCAACCCAAATAATGAGCAAGAATAAATAAAAAGTAAATATAATGTTACAAAAGTTCATATTGATGTACAATGAATGCAACAGGCTGAGCTCAGGCTTCTCCCGATATACTGCACCATGCATTAAAAATATGACTGGTAAATTAAAGCGATTGTAAGGGGATATTTAAAAAAAAAAAAAAAAACATGTTATACTTACCTGCACTGTGTAATGATTTTTCACAGAGCAGCCCGGATCCTCCTCTTCTCAGGTCATCTGCCAGAACTCCTGGACCCCCCCTCTCCCCCCTACTGAGTCCCCAATATCAAGCAACATCGACATATTCCCTCCTCACTGACTGAATAGCTCCCGCTGCTGCTTCTGAGCCAGTGAGGAGAGAGAGAGCGATCAACAATGCTACTTGCTTGCACAGCGCTGGATTGATATCGGCCTTGGGTAAGTATAAGGGGGGCTGGGGGGGGGGCGGGTTGGAAGTTAAAGTGTTACTAAACCCAGTAATATGAAAACAGTTCATCCACCCTCCCCCAGTGCCCACAGCTTATAAATCACCTTTTTACATTAAAATACTGGCACTATAGACCTTTTTGGCTGATCTGTATACCACAGTCATGTGATAAACTGCAGGGTCTGTCCAATGCAGAGTATTCAGGTAGGAGGAGATTTCTACTATAGCCTGCTCATGCTGTTATGGCATCTTCCATTAATCAAGATGTGACAGCCCACCCACTGTGTTCTTTTTTAGTTACTGGACATGGAGGAGGAGAGAGCGACTGAGCTGTCATTTAGGATCTGTATACACACCCACACATGTGATGTCATACCATGTGACCTGGCTAGCTCAGCTCAAACAGGAACTATTCTCTCCAGCAATAGAGACCAAAGTGAGCATGTACAGCTTTACTACCCTCACTGTGTATTATCTGGCCTTTCCAAGAGTGACCCTGCAGGAGAGGGAGGATCTGTCCATACAGGATCAAAGAGCCTTTTTACACAACGCAGAGGATTAAGCCCTTAAGATTCACAGGGAGTATAACAAACATGCTATTCTGCATATACAGACAGATTTTACTGTTGCGGGTTTAGTAACACTTTAATGGCCCATATACACAATCAGAATATCAGATGAAAAATACTGCTTTTGAACTATCGTACGATAATCTGATGGTTAGTACACCGCTTTCGAGAGCCGATCACTACAATTCATCCAATATTATTTGAAGGAACAAACACAAAAGTTTCTCTTGTTTGATACCAGATCGTAAGATTTTCGTTTAGTCAGTACAGTCTTCGTCCAAAAGTACAATACAAATACAATGGCAATACTTTACATCACCTCTGAATTTGTATTCTGTCGTAGCAGAATTTTGGTAACTTTAGTAACCTCCTCATTTTCAACATGGAGACTAGAATGGTCATTTATCCAATAATCTCACCATGTATACGAGGCTTTATGTTTACTTGTTGTAAAGTTTTTTATACGTTTCTTCAGTTGCTTCCTGGTTTCTGGCCTAGGCCAAAATTATGTCATACATTCCACAAATCTTCATGGGCTTTTTTTTTTCTTTCACATGGAGGAGAAGAGGATAAGATTTCTCAGCTAAGCACACCCTCCTGCCTGTATGCCTGAGCTAAGAGCACATGGATTCCAGGAAGTAAATGCTACATGAATCATCTGCCCTTACTCAAGATGGCTATGGTAATAAATGCTAGTAGGGTATTTTTCAAAATGATTTTTCATCAATATAAAGTATGTAGACATAGGTGCATAAGTGAATTTCCTTGGTATATTACAAGTGAATTAAATAGTGTTTTCATTTTGTGGTGCTCAGATTAGAGTGTGCTTATGACGGTGCCTCATACACAGTCTAGGCCCCACCGAGATTTGCCTAAATCGTAGGTATATGGCAATCAGTATCCAATACCTATAGGCTCCTGAGAAACTTTGATAAGGTACATATTAATTGTCTATTTTATGATTTTGGATTCATTTTAGTTACATTTTTTTAGGTTTATACGTTTTTAGGATGTTGCTTTATATATGTAGTATAATTATATATGTTTATGCAGCTTGATATACAGAGCATGCAAACAAACATTTTTTTTTCATGTTATAAACGATAGATATACTGTACATATCATAAAAGGAGCCCAAGGGCCTATTCACACCAGGGTGTTTTAGGAGCAGTTTGGTAAAAAAAAATCCTGCTTGCTGCAGCTTTTGAGTACTTTCACTAATACGCAAGTTACATAGAGTTCAATAGTAATACATGTAAAATGCAATGTGTATACAATGTACCACATCTAAGTCACAGAACTAAGAATAACGTCCATCTCCTGGCTTAAAAAGTGAATGCAAAATATTAATGTGCAATATTTCATATTTTCCAGACTAATACAATACATTTTTTATATTCCTGACCATAGTGGACACATAAATTATACGCAAACCCACTATATATTCCCTTTTTTTATATGCTTTTGGATATTTATAGAGGCAGCACAGCAGAGCAGCTTGCCAGCTCCCTTTGATAGAAACCGATCTGTTTCTCAAGTCATTTTGAAAAGGGTCTGTAAATGAAGGGTTTCTTGCAACACAGCTGCAAAGTAATCATGTTAATGATTTGAAAAGAAGACTAGAGCTCCATCCATTGACTTGATAGAAAACTACATTATATAAATTAGCAGAATATTATTATTATTATTATACATGATTTACAT
This sequence comes from Glandirana rugosa, assembly GCA_018402905.1. Classification (NCBI taxonomy): domain Eukaryota; kingdom Metazoa; phylum Chordata; class Amphibia; order Anura; family Ranidae; genus Glandirana; species Glandirana rugosa. Next base: position 614,391 of record BLSH010504932.1, read on the forward strand.
AGCGCCAATGCAGCGCGTTACAATGCAGAGGGGGGACAGTACAATTACAATACAGTTCAATATAGAAGGGACAGGAGGGCCCTGCTCGTAGAGCTTACATTCTAAAGGGAGGGGGGTGGTGGTACAAAAGGTAATAGCTGCAGGGGATGGGTTGATGGGGGGGGCTCAGGTACAGTTCTTAGGTGGGTGAGGGATAGGCTAGCATGAATAAATGAGTTTTCAGGGATCTCATAAAGGTGGACAGAGTAGGGGCTGATCAGACATACCGGGGCAGGGAGTTCCAGAGGATGGGAGAGGCTCTGGAGAAGTCCTGAAGGAGAGCATATGAGGAGGTAATAAGGGAGCTAAAGAGCAGGAGGTCCTGGGAGGAGCGGAGGGGACGATTTAGGCAATATCTGCAGATGAGGTTGGTGATGTAGCTGGGGGCGATGTTGTGGATGGCCTTGTATGTTGTGGTTAGTATTTTGAATTTTATACGGTGGGGTAGGGGAAGCCAGTAAAGGGATTGGCAGAGCGGGGCAGCAGTCATGGATCGGTTAGTGAGTTGTATGAGTCTAGCAGCAGCATTCATGATAGACTGAAGGGGGGATAACCTGTGTAAGGGTAAGCTGGTGAGGAGAGAGTTGCAGTAGTCAAGGTGGGAAATAACCAAGGAGTGAATAAGTTGTTGTGGTGTCGTTAGTCAGGAAGGGTTGAATTCTGGAGATGTTGCAGAGGTAAAGATGGCAAGATTTATCCAGTGATTGGATGTGGGGGCTGAAAGAGAGGTTAGAGTCAAGGATTACAACCAGCAATTAGGAAAATATTGCAAGTTCTGACAATAATTTACAGTAACAAAATATGTACAACCACTTTTCATTTATTTATTAGTTATGCTCTTACATAAAAAGAACGCTCTTTTTTACAAGGAAATAAATAAATACCAACCTATAGGAGGAATAGTGAATATTCACGTCGCAAAGCTTAGCAAATAAGGTAAAGCTGCCTTTACTTCAAACATTCAGTCTTGTGCAAGCTAAAGATCCTTGTTTTTAAATTTCCCTTGCACATGATTAAGTATTTTATACAATGTAAAATCCACCATTAAAACCAATCCCTTAGAATTGAATTGTCTTTAACGCAAAATCTTGTCACATGTTCACATCTATATAGTTCTAAGTCTGTAATCCATACAATAACTCAGTAAAGTAGAAATTATGTTTTTATGGGTGCTGAGTTGAAAAAGAATGAGACAGTTGAATTATGAACAGCATAATTTTTATGTGGGAAATGTATACAGAATAGGCAAAAAAAAGAGTAAAGTAGATAACAAATATCTATACAGTGGAACCTTGGATTACGAGCATAATACATTCCAGGAGAATGCTTGTAATCCAAAGCATTTGCATATCGAAGCGTGTTTCCCCATAGGAAACCATGGAAACTTGGTTAAATAGTTCTACAGTCACTACTTGTCTATGCAGTACTGTATATGGCCACAGCTCCAGGGGGCACATGGTGTATGCAATACCACATGTGGCCAGAATTAAGGGGGGGGCTGGTAAGCCTCTAAGACGTCGGGATCACTCGGCAATGCTCGGAAAGTGTTTACACTTTTGGTATTCCCGAGGAATGCCGAGAATTTCTGGCCGCCTCCGAGGCTCACCAGCACCCCCGAAAACCTGGCCACATGCGGTATTGCATACAAAAAGGCACATTTTTACTCATTATGCAAGATACCACTCGCAAACCGAGTCAGATTTTTTTTTTAAAAACTGCTCGTATTGCGAAACGCTTGTTAACCGCATTACTCGCAATCTGAGGTTCCACTGTATGTGCCTTTTGTAACCAAAGATTTGCAGTTTTATACGTTCATAAATAAACTGTAAATCGTTTTAGTTATTATAAGGGGGAAAACAGGTAACATTAGACCATTTTTCTGTCTGATTTATTTACACTTTCCTTAACCTATAATGTTACAATAAACCAAATGCAGCGAATGGGAAGGAAACAGGAAGCAGTTACTAAAAAGCACTGAAGAAATAAAAACAGAGAATTGGCAAGATCCAAAATATTAATGCATTCCTACTTCTGGGAAATGTGATCAAATGAATCATTCTCAAAGGAGCCCAGTAAAAGTTGCAATGCCTTATCAATGGGTATAAAGTAAAAAAAATGAAAATATAATATAATATGCATAGCTCACAACTGCCCCATATCTGAAAGGACAGCCCCTCTTTTGGAATCAAATCCCCCTATCTTTTGCCTCCTTAGTTGTCCTTATTGTTGGTCTGAAATATTGAATGTTATAAAAATGTAATATTATTCTACAAGAAGTGCTATACTATGAGAAAACTTTCATCCAATCTCTAGGTGCATGGGAGGTTAATGCCCCAATAGAGCAGCAGTAATGAATAATGAATGGTATAACCCTCCTGAGTTCCATATCAACCCTAATGCTTTTGTGTATAAAAGGATAATTCCACTCAAATGTTATAACAGTCTGAATTTGGCAATGTAGATGCAAGGGTATAGATCACATTTTACTGTCCCGGGTTATCTTGTCTGCATAAGTAACAGCTGCACACTGCCATCTTCAATCTTCTAATTACCTTGCATGTTTATCAGGTGATTTCCCATTGAGGGTCATTATGTATGTATAGGTTACCCATGGGACCTTGTAACATTTGGAAAAGTGTCCAGGACCAGGAGAAAATAAAAGAATAATGCCCGGTACACATAATGAGATTATCAGGCGAATGATCGTCCGTTTTTTTCAGCATGCTAATCTCAGATCGAATCGGAAGTGTTTACTTTAGTCACGAAAATTCTCGTACGACAGAATAAAAAATCGGAAGCGATGTGATGTGTTGTAGTGTATTTGTATTGCATTTTCGAACAACAGCTGTACTGATGAAACTAAAATCGTACAATCGGGCACCGTGTGAGAAATTTTTTCATGCATGTCCAATCTTGTCCGGACGGAAAACATCGGATGAACTGTCATGATCGGCTCTCGAAAGCTCTGTACTAATGATTTGATTATTGTATGAATGATTTGAAAGCAGTATTTTCCGTACGATTTTCTAATCGTGTGTATGGGGCTTGAGGTTGCCACCTGTCTGGTTTTGAAATGGACAGTCAGGTTGTTTGGCTCATCCAACTAAGTTTTCAGATCTAAGTCTGGGCCTCTTCCACTTACAGACCAGCCAGGTAGTGAAGTTATCAGAATATCTTTTCTCCCATTCAATAAAAACATCAGAATCACTGCTTAGAGAGGAACAGGCAACTCAGCTATCTACAGTGGTATATGAAGGTTGTCCCTCATATAAGGGAAACTATATTCTGTGGTAGAAGGGCCAGGTTCTAATGTATCTCTCTCACATATACAGGTAGTCCCCGGGTTACAAACAAGATAGGGACTGTAGGTTTGTTCTTAAGTTGAATTTGTTTGTAAGTCGGAAGAGGTACATTTTTTAAGTGTAGCTTCAGCCAAAAAAACTATTTTTAAGCTTTTTGGATAGCATAGTGAAGGGGTAACACCCCTGTAATGTTTGTTTTGCTGTCTATGTTTCTGTTCAGAAGATTTCACCTCACTTCCTGTCCCAATGATAATTGGATTTTGAGAATTTTGGGTTGTTGTGGAAACAAGCCTTGGTGATAAAGCTTCAGTGGAGACCCCTTTTTCCCATAATAACTCTTACAGGAGTGAATTTCCCTTCCTAGGGAGAGATTTCCTCTCACTTCCTGTTGTCTCCCTCCGTTTGTAAGTAGGAGTCGTTCATAAGTCGGATGTTTGTAACTAGGGGAATGCCTATAATGAGTAATGACCTTGCAACATGGCATCATTTACAGACTGCTAATAAGACATGGTCCAGACTCTTGAAAATGGCCTCATATGGACATTAGTAATATAACTGTATGGCATGAGCTATTCCAATGCTTTGAAGCAAAGTTTGGTATGTATGTTATATTTTTATTCCATTCTACACTATGTGGGTGATTTAGGAAAAATGTAAATATGCAAATATATGGCAAAGAAGAATCATTAAAATGATACTTAACACACACACTGTTTAATTTACATTTTCCCTTCTATTTCTGTATCTGATGGCACTGTAATTATTTTAATTAATAAAAAAAACATCTAACTACCTTTTTTTCCAAATCAATATACAGTGGTCACATGACCCAGATCTTTCCCAGACTGACAGCAGGGAAACATAAGCAGGAGGAGCGTCTAGTCCTCTGCTGCTGGTCACATGTTCAAAATAAAAAACAATCTTTGGAATACAGAGTAAAAATAAATAATTAATATCAATAAGGCTCCATGCACATTGGACTTTAAAAAGAGATCTAAAAAAAGCCAGTAGCTTTGTAGTGATTTTTTCAGCTTTTATCAGTGCTAATTGCGTTTTTGAGCGTTTTTTTTTTTTTTTTTCAATGGACCAAAAACATCCAAAAACGCTGGTGAGCCACATTTTTGAGTGTTTTGGGCGTTTATGAGCGTTTTTAAGCTTTCAACATTTTTAGTGGTCAGAAGAATGACTCTTGAACGCGATTTTAGGGCGTTCTGACAACAGCCCATTAAATCCACTGCTGATAAACGACAATAAACGTCCATGTCTGCATGGACACATAGGATAACATAGAGGGAAGTTTATGGGCTGTTAAAAAAAATGTGCAAATGCCCAAAAGTGACAGTTTAGCAGCTACAGTGTGCATGGAGCCTTAATTGTTTTAAATGGTCCAAAAAAATGTATATTTAAAATCAAATCTTTATTATTTTTTGGCAGTAACATGGTGTGAGCAGATTTCTGCCAGACACAGGCCCCTCCAGCCTGGGAAGTGAAGCTTCTATTAATCTACATGTAATATCCTGCCCCCATTGTGTTTAGCTGGTTAGTGGGCATGGAAGAGGGGGGAGGGAGAAGGTTGTCATTTACCACTGTGTATACTCCCACATGTGTGATTCTATAATCACATGGGCTGCTCAGATGTGATAGGGAGGAAATTATCACCATAGAAACTCACTGAAAACTGAGCATGTGCAGCGTTGCCTCCACAGCTGCAAAATCCCTAACTGTATTGAGGACATGAACAGAAGGTGGCGATAGAGAGCAGCAGGATCAACTAGGTTTTTTGCAGAATACAGAAAATGAAACTCATAGCGGCTGAGTATGAACAGCATGTAATACACCATTTATTCATAGTTTTTATGATGTGGGATTAGTGACACTTTAAATAGAGGGAGAGCAAAAATAAGGTATAGCTGAGTAAATGAAAAAGGCATAACAGTACACTATAATAAATATGTGAATTTAGTATTCAGTATGTACAATTATTCATTGTACAACTCTATTCCTCACAAGATGTATCTAGGCCTGCAAATCTAGAGTGGGTTCAGTACTTTTTCTTAGAAGGAAATGAGTCACGAGTCACAATGACAATGACCTATAAAATCAAAATGCTATGGGGCTTCAAGAGCTTAGTCTGTCATTTCTGGTTGGTTGATGCAGCAGAGCAAAGAGTGTTGTAAATCCACTCACAACATCTGAGGCCAACTTCCTCTTATCAAAGAAAACAGTTGATTGGGGTGGATTTTGACAAACTTTACTACCCAGAAACAATAAATTAAGACCAATATACTAAAACTGGAGAGTGCAAAATCTGACGCAGCAAATAAGCCAATCAGCCTCCAGTTTTTTTTCAAAGCTTAATTGAACAAGCTGAAGTTAGAGGCTGATTTGCTTTCATGCACAGCACCATATTTTGCACTCTACATTTTTAGTGAATCAACCCCATTGTCTGAGAGATAGGCCTGATTTTTTTGATAAATGCCTAAGGCCCACCATGCACGGAGTGAATTTCTTGTGTATTGCTCTATTCCCCCATCAATACGGACAGTATTGATGCAGGAATCCCTCCTGCCAGTATACAACTGCTATAGCCGCTAGCGATAATTGCAAGAGAGTCCGGCAGGCTGGTTGCACCCAAGTTGATCGATCAACTTGGTACTTTCAGCCTGCCCATTAACGATTCGAATCTCGACCGGCTTGAACTGTGTATGGCCAGCCTAAGACTTAAAGGGTTGTATGAGCAAAAATATAATTTTTACCTACAGGTAAGCCTATAATAAGGTTTACCTGTAGGTAAAATGAATATCTCCTAAACCTGAATGGTTTAGGACAGGGGTAGGCAACCTCGGCCCTCCAGCTGTGGTGAAACTACAAGTCCCATGAGACATTGCAAGACCCTGACAATCACAGGCATGACTCCTAAAGGCAGAGGCATGATGGCATTTATAGTTTCACCCCAGCTGGAGTGCCGAGATTGCCTTCCTCTGGTTTAGGAGATATTCACCTTACATGCAGCCACTGACGCCACGGCGCATGCGCAGTGATGTCCCGGTGAAGGCTCGGCGCATAGCGCCAGACCTTGCCGGAAACCCTGTGGGAAAGAAGGATTCCGCTCGCATGCGTGTGAGTGACGTCTCACGGCTCCGGCCACTCACAACGCCGAAGCTGCAAACTCAGAAGGAACCCCCCGAGGGAACATGTCAGCTCCCTCTGCGGGGACCGGGCAGACCTGTCAGAGCTTCGTTCTGAAGTATTTTATAATGCGGTGCATACTAGCTCATTATGCATTTGCATTACAGTTTTTGTTTTTGTTTTTAAACGAGTATACAACCGCTTTAAAGAGAGCATTACACTGTGTTCCAAACAACTCATCCAAAAACACAGTCTGTATTTACTACTGAGTTTGCTGTCTTCCCCCTTAACAAATCTAAACCCCCGTGGTTCATTATCATTCTAAAACTGTATGAAGATAATGGATCAGCATAGGCTATTATAAAGCCTCGTACACACGGGACGACGATCGTGTTCAACACGTCGTACTCACGACCATTGTATGCAGAATCGATCGTCTGTGGCCGTGCTTTCAACAGTTGAACATACGACGGTCGTTCGTGGGAGTTGTATGTGCAGACTAGAAAACTTGGTCGTGTCAACAAGCTCGCATACGACCGTTGTATCGTGTGTAGAGCAGCTGTGTTCAACAAAGTTGTATTGTGCTAAACACGCATGCGCCAAGTCCACTTCAACTAACATGAAATTAGATGAAGGAGCCCAAAAGGTGACGCTACTTCCTCATTATACGCTCGTTAGCGTCATCACGTTCGGCCGGCCCCAAGTTGTATGTACGACCGTCGTGTGCATGTCAGTAGGCTACATACGACCGTCAACGTACGATTCAACACGGTCGTACGCACGATCGTCGTCCCGTGTGTACGAGCCATAACTTTAGACTTCTAGTGCTCAACCTGCAGCCCAGTGGCCTTTGCTGCTTGTTGTGTGGCCCTTAGACTCCAGCAGTTTGTAGTGGAAGTGGAAACGTTGGTTTGTAAAAGGGTAAACGCAGAGACTTTAGTATTCTCATGTGATATGTATTGTTTTCTGTAGCATTCCTCCAGTCTTCAGCCAAGCCTGTACCATGTCCACAGTCTTTAAGGTCCCATTCACGCTTATGTGAGGTGGGAATGTGCATGATATCGTATGAATTTCCACAGTGCATGAACATGCTAGAAGTTTCAGCAGATGTGCTGCAGTGCCATTCATTCTTAACCACCTCAGCCCCGGAAGGATTTACCCCCTTCCTGACCAGAGCACTTTTTGCAATTTGGCACTGCGTTGCTTTAACTGATAATTGCGCGGTCATGCAACACTGTACCCAAACAAAATTGACGTCCTTTTTTTCCCACAATTAGAGCTTTCTTTTGGTGGTATTTGATCACCTCTACTGTTTTAATTTTTTGCGTTATAAACAAAAAAAGTGCGACAATTTTGAGAAAAAAATATATTTTTTTTTACTTTTGCTAAAATACATATCCCAAAAAAAATATGAAATAACTAATTTATTCATCGGTTTAGGCCAAAATGTATTCTTCTACATATTTTTAGTAAATGAAATGGCAATAAGCGTTTATTGATTGGTTTGCGCAAACGTTATCGCGTCTACAAACCATAAGAGTTGATTTATGGCGCTTTTATTTTTTTTTTACTTTTTTTCACTGGTAATAGCGCCGATCTGCGATTTTTATCAGGTCTGTGATATTGCAGTAGACATATCAGACATTTTTGATACTTTTTTGGGACCAATGACATTTATAGAGCGAACAGAGCTAAAAAATAGCCACTGATTACTGTACAGGGAAGCGATTAACACTAAGGGGCGTTCAAGGGGTTAAGTGTGTTCCCTCAGCATATTCTAACTGTGTGGGGGCTGGGCTGGCAGGGGCATGACAGATCGAACTGATCCCAATGACAGCAATCAGTAGATCACTGTCATGCCGCCTGACAGAACAGTTTACATCGACGGTTCCCCGCTCTTCCTCTGTAGTAGGCGATCGCGGGTCGTCGACGGACATCGAGTCCACCCGACCTGTGGCCACACTCACGCAGTGTGCGGCGGGCATGAGAGCATGCCGGCATCCGCTAGCAGTGCAAATCGACGTTTATATACGGTGATTCATGCTACGCTGTCACTCTGCAGCAATAAATGTATGCGAGCCAGTCAGATACTAAAGTCTGTTTGTTTTTCTGTTTAAAAATAACAAACATGTTATACTTACCTGTTCTCTGCAGTGATTTTGCACAGATCAGCCGGATCCTCCTCTTGTGGGGTCCCTTGCCGGTGCTCCTAGCCACTCCCTGCTGCCAAGTGCCCCCACAGCAAGCAGCTTGCTATGGGTGTACCCAAGCCGAGCCGCTGCTCTGTGTGTCCATTCAGACACGGAGCAGTGGCTCTGCCACGTCCCCTCTCTCTCCTCATTGGCTAACTGACTTTGATTGACAGCAGCAGGAGACAATGACTCAAGAGGAAGAGTCCCAGACAGCCGAGTCTCTCATTCAACATCGCTGGATCAAGATGGGACTCAATCAAGTAAGTATAAGGGGGGCTGGTGGGGCTTCTGCATAAAGAAGATTCTTCATGTTAATGCATAGAATTCATTAAGATAAAAAACTTCTGCCTTTAGAACCACTTTAATGGAAGGCGTGGCCAGAAGCTGACTTAGATTGCTGTGTGCTAAATCAGCTCTGGGCATCGGCTGCATTACAGGGCACAAGAAAGGCTATTAAGAGCTGCAAAGTCACCAAGCTACCCCACCTGAACCCTGCAACCACGGGAATCATGTCCAAACGGAGGAAGGAGAAATCGGCACCCCGCGGCCTACCAAACCTGCAGCCCAAGATGGTGCCGGAGGCCACAAGGCCGCGGCCCACAGCGCGTCTGTAGTATACCAGCAGCAGGGACCACAAGCAGAGGGAACACTCTGACATGCCTGCTCTGCAAAACTCCATAGCTGCATACCCAACATCTAATCAGCCAGTGTTGGACACTACATTGAGAGACATGCTGCTCACTGTACAAACCTCTATCCACACTGACATATCCAGAATGATGCACCATTTCTCATCTGAAATATGCGTTACTAATGTGGAAGCTAAAATGGGAGAGGTAAATTCATCTTTTAATGAATTAGTGGATGCACACACTGAGGAAGCAGAAGACATAGAATAGACGAAAGCCAAGATTTCAGATTTATTGGATTGTTCCAGACGGAACAACTTAAAAATCAGAGGCATACCGGATACTATCCAACCACCTGCCCTAAAGGAGTACTTCACCCAACTGATGCAGGCCTTTCTCCCTGACATTCCACAAGGGAAGACAACAATCATTTGTATTTACCGACTACCAAAACCACCTCACCTGCCAGAAACCGCCTCAAGGGATACGATCATTCGCATTCACTTTTATCACATATAAGAGAACCTTATGCGGGCCACAAAAAACCCTGTTGCATATCCGCAACCATATGCGGATCTTGCATTCTTTGCTGATTTGTCCAAATATACCATGATGCAATGGAAAAATCTCTCCACTATTAATAAACCCCTCAGAAATCACCAAATTCCATACAAATGGGGCCATCCAGTGAAATTGGTGATTACAAAAGGCAATAAAACATTCACTGCCCGCACCTTGCACGAGGGCCTATCCTTGCTGAGAGAATGGAATATACTGGATCCAATAGAACAACGCCCTCGAGGCCAACAAACCAGGAACCGAAACCATGGGGACTGGGAAGACTTTGAACACCCAGATGATATGACAATCTAAATTCAGCAATCTACTGGACACTACTCTCAGCCCTGAAATGTTCGCTGCAACCCAGCCTAACAGCCTTACCCCCTAATATTAGTCGCAGTACCAACCGCTCACACAGAGTTTTACAGTTTCGTGTTGTTCTAACAGTTGACTTTTTTTTGTTATTTCTCTCTCTTCCTGGTTCATCTACTACCCACCAAGAACCTGCTAGCTTTCCATCACTAACGCGCTAACTTTTATATCTCACAGCTACCCCCTGTTTCCTATCTCTATCAACCGGAAAATACAACAGCAGCATTCCCTGTGCGAATAAGAAGAACCCCTGAACACAAGCATCATTATAAACAAGCAACCACACTGCACCTAATTAAGACCAACATTCACCCCCCACCACAAGCCGATTTACACACCAGTACCAGACCCTGCGCTATCAGGCAACCTCCTCTTCTACACTAGTATCAACAAATACTTAAAATGCTGTTCAAGATTACCTCCATAAATGTCAAGGGACTGAATCACCCACGCAAATGCTACTCGCTATGGACTGAAGCACGCAAACTCAAGTGTGACGTCTTGTGCCTACAAGAGACACATTTCTGCAAAGATAAAGTGCACACAAACTTCCGACACATATTTTTTGCAAACTCCCTAAACAAGACAAAGGGAGTATTAATAGCCATAAAAGACACATTGTCCTTCAAGCAAATCTCCACTGCTATTGATGCTCAAGGAAGATATATCATACTAATCTGCAAAATCAACAACATCATTTACAAACTCCAAAAAACTGCCAACAAAGTCAAACAAGGCTGGACCATCTCCTGCAGAGATTTCAACTTGGCTCCTGATGCAAAAATCAAGGGCCCATCTCCAAAAAAAGCCCGCAGCCCTGCTCTAAACACGTTTTTGCATTCCAATGAACTATTTGACATATGGAGGTACCAACAGGCCATGGAAAGAGACTTTACTTTTTTCTCTAAACCACATTGTACACATTCTAGGATTGATTTATTCTTAGGGGACAAACAAATGCTCCAAGAAACCCTGTCCTCAGACATCCACGTGATATCGTGGTCGGACCATGCGCCCATCTCGATCCTTATTGGTGACCATTGGACATACACCTCTGCACCCTACTGGAGGAACGAGCCACACCTAATGTCTCACCCAGAAAACAAAACCCTAATTCAAAAACGTTTGCAGGACTGCTTTGCCTTGAATAGTCCCTCGGTCAACAATCCACATGTTCTCTGGACAGCACGCAAAGCTGAGGGATCCGAGGGATCCTCCTAACGCTCAGCTCTCAGGCCAAACATCAGAGGACACAGCGACTAACAGAACTAACCGACACCATTAACAAATTAGAGAAACTAAACAAAACAAACCCCTCACCCTCAATTAGCGACCAAATATACCAAGCTATAAATTACCTCAGAACTTTCCTAAATGCTAAACATGCCAAATTATTAATTAAATTAAAAAACACCTATTACACGTCAGGCAATAAAGCAGGCAAAACTAGCAGCTCAAATTAGGGAGAGGAGGTCAAGACAAAGAATCCCATACATCAATCACCCTAACAATGGCAATAAACTGTACCATCCTAAAGACATAGCCAACACATTTTGTGCATACTACAATGCTCTGTACAACTTAAAAGATGACTCTGTCTTCAGTGATTCAACCTACCGAGAGAAGCATATCAGGTTTTTTTAGAAACCTTAAATCTACCCAAACTATCTACTAATCAACTACTGGAACTTAATGCCCCATTTACCACTGAAGAAACGTCAAGAGCTATATCTTCTCTTTCAAACTGTAAAGCCCCAGGCCCTGGCGGCTTTTCACTTGAATATTGCAAACTATTCGCTAACACCTTAGCACCTCACATGTGTCTGACGTTCAACGCTGCTGTGTCCTCTGACGTATTGCCAAATGAAATGCTATCTGCCAATATTGTTACTCTGCCCAAACTAGGGAAGGAGCCGGTTACCCCTTCAAATTTCCGGCCGATCTCATTGCTAAACACAGACCTTAAATTGTATGCAAGACTAGTAGCCTAAAGATTAGCCCCCATTATGCCCCATCTCATCCACCCTGACCAGGTGGGGTTCACTCTAGGCAGGCAAGCACCCGATGCCACACGCAAAATCATAAACCTTCTACACTTTTCTGAAACCAATAAGATCCCAGCCCTACTCGTAACTCTTAACGCTGAAAAAGCGTTTGACAGGGTCCACTGGGGATACCTGAAACAAACACTTTTCAAATTCAGCTTCCAAGGTAATATCCTCTCAGCCATACTTGCACTATATACAAATCCCACTGCCCGAGGACTCTCAGATGGAGTTTTCTCAGACCCATTTACAATTTCAAATGGAACGAAGCAAGGGTGTCCCCTCTCCTCTATTATCTTCACACTTGTGATGGAACTTCTTACCCAAAAAACCCACTCCATCTCCTCTATTTCAGGCATCCAAATGAAAGAAAAAAATTTTAAACTCACGTTATTCACAGATTACATAATCCTTACTCTGACGCAACCGGCTTCTTCCCTGGATACAGTGTGTAAAACATTGAATATGTTTAATGTGTGTTCCTTCTACAAAGTGAATGACTCAAATATACTGGGTGTAAATGTCCCAAAAGCCACCAAAGATCATATCCAATCAAAATTTCCTTTCCAATGGGTGTCCTCAACTATGTCCTACCTAGGCATATCCTTAACATCACCGTCCTCCAAACTATATACTCACAACTACTTACCACTTTTACAAACATGCAACTGCGATCTACAACAAATAAGCAAACAATACCTTACATGGTCAGGCAGAATGGCTGCTTTTAAAATGTTGACTTTACCTAAGATTCTTTATGTATATAGAGCCATTCCCATAGTGATCTCAGAGACCTTCTTTACACCCCTAAAACGAACATTAAGCTCTTTTGTCTGCTTAAAAAGGAAACCACAGTGCCCGCACTCGTCCATAATAAAACATAAAACAGCAGGCAGTATGGGTTTCCCTGACACAAAGGATCACTAAATGGCAGTGATCCTGGACCAAATTAGGCACTGGTTCACGTCCAAATTTGACAAACAGTCAACAATCCCTCATACCTGAAGGTGACTTAAGCTCCCTCCTAATATCACAATCTTTAGGAAAATTTTTGAAAAAGTGAAAGTGAAACACCCTACCATATCAGCTGCCCTAGCGGCATGGAAATTTTTCTCCCTAAACACCAACACGTCAGATTGTGCTCGACACATCCCCCTCCCCTTAGAATCCTTCAAGTTCATACTTCCAGATCTAAACCTTAAACACTGCTCCCACCTAAAAGGTCAATCAATAATGTCTATCATGCAAAATGGTCAACTCCATCCCTTCCCGTCTCTACAGGACAAACATCAAATACCCCCACAAGGGACATTCACATACAGACAACTGGCCTCCTACATACACAAAAACCCAGTCCCATCTCTTCTCTTGCCAGACAAGGCCTGGAACTTTTGGACATAAGAATCCCCCAAACGAAAGGCATCACACTTCTATACAATCTTCTACATGAAAAATCTACATTTAGTAAGACCCCAGCACACAAACTTTGGGAAAGGGACTTACAATCATCCTACTCCGGCTACCAATGGCAAAAAGCCATAGCCTACAACTACAACACATCTAAATGCGTTAACTATTGGGAACTGTTTCAAAAAATACACCATAGGTGGTATCTCACACCAGTACAAATGTACAAAATTTCCAAATCTGGACAACAACTATTGGTAGGCACCCTTATTTGTATACTCTGGGATTGTCCACACATCTATCCCTTCTGGAAGAGAGTATTTACCTTTATTTCAGAAATTATAGGGATCTTAACCAACCCTAACCCTTCCCTAGCTCTACTTAGCCTGGGAATAGAAACCTGCCCGCACAACCTCAGAGTGATAGTCATGCACACCCTTTTCGCTGCTAGACTACTCATTATGCGAAAATGGAGAAGCTCCTTGGTCCCAAATATCTCAAACGCAAAACACCAACTCAAATTAGTTAAAGAATTTGAGTACTGTTCCTCGCTACAAAACAACTTGCAAAGTAAATTCATAAACAACTGGAGACCCTGGCTACAGATCACAAACACAGGGACGCTGAGTACCCAGTTATTATCCCGACCAAATACACCTCACACCTGAATATTTAGTACCTCAACTAATCTGCTTATGTATATCCCAGTGGATTCAATTATCCTGTATTTACCTGTATCCTCCAAAACCTACTTTTTGGCAAACTCCATATGTATTAATGATACTTGCCTATAACAGATAGGTTTATCCTTGTGTGGCTGTCGACCTCCTCCCTGCCATAGTTTGTCCCCATTTGGGGTAACAGGGAGAGTTTGGTTTCCAGCTACCACTGAGTATTTCATTCAAGGAAGAGATTAAATATGAAAAGTGCTTACACAATGACAGCAATACTGCATTTTATTTTTATCCCTCCCCCCCCTCCCCCCAATTGTTCACCTTACCATTTCAGCCCTACTTATTGTTTGTTCGGACTATCTAGATTGACATTGTATACTACTATGTACCAACATTTAATGTCCGTTACTTTTCAATTCCCTTGAGAGCTTTCAATAAAAATATTAAAATATAAAACACATAATGGCTCCCCAAATGTACAGCTACTGCATGTATGCTAAACCGCACCACAACACAAGACAATGTATTGCTTTGTGTTGTAGTGTGATGTGATTTAAAAAACGGTGCCAACTTTGTGTGATTGTTGTGCGTAGGGTAGCCCACTGAAATGGATGGATGGATTACCTAAAAGTGCAAAAACACATGTGTACCATCACACCTGCATAGGTGTCAATGGAGCCTATTATTTCCACTAACATGTCTGCAAGCTCAGACAATCTTTTTTAGCATTATATATACTGATTGAACATACATAGATTAGAGAATAAGGTATAATTAACACTGAATTCGCCAGAATCGAATCTTTTGGTTTTATTGTTTGGTCACGTATGAGTTGTTGACCTGAAATAAGAATGCAGCCAGTGAAGTTGGAATTCCAAACCTGTTAACTTATTCCAGGCCAGTGAGTCACTTACTAATGCAGCTGTATTTTGTACAACACCCTTTTTTATGCTCTTCTCCATGTCAGAGGGCTTTGATGGGAAATGGTGTTTTTTATGGTGCAGCATTGTTTCTGATGAAAGATTACAAAATTGTTCACAGTAAAATATAAACTATTCTATATATACTCCCAAAAATAAATACATACCTGTGTGATATATATATGTATATAAAAGTAATAAACAGCACTGACAGTATGTCTCAATATCAACAAGCATGTGCTATCCATCTGTAAAAACCCTATATTTAAAACAAAATCTCCAACATAATTCAATCCTTTTAGTGTTCACGAAACAAAGAAAGCTATGTGAGGAAACAAGCTGCAACGTATATTTATCAAAGAGTTGTGTGAATTTACTGTTACAGAAAAAAAACTATTTTACATTTATTGGTGTGTACTTTTTAACCACTTCAGCCCCGGAAGGTTTTGCAGCTTTAGGACCAGAGCACTTTTTGCGATTTGGCGCTGCGTCGCTTTAACTGACAATTGCGCGGTCGTGCGACGTTGTACCCAAACGAAATTTGCGTCCTTTTTTTCCCACAAATAGAGCTTTCTTTTGGTGGTATTTGATCGCCTCTGCGTCATTTCTGATCGCCGCTATAAACAAAAGAAGAGCGACCATTTTGCAAAAAAAACCAAATTTCTTACTTTTTGCTAAAATTCAAATCCAAAAAAAAATATAAAAAAACATTTTTTTTTACCGTTTTTGGCCGATTTATATAATTCCTCATATTTGCGATAAAAAAAATTGCAATCGGCGTTTATTGATTGGTTTGCGCAAAAGTGGCCGCGTTTACGGATGGTGAGAATTCATTTCTGGGGTTTTTATTTTTTTTTTATTTTTTACTAGTAATGGCGGTGATCTGCGATTTTTAGCGGTACTGCGATATTGGGGGGGACATGTCGGAACATTTTGACACTTTTTTGGGACCAATGACATTTATTCAGCGATCAGAAATTTAAATGTCCACTGATTACTGTATAAATGTCATTGGCAGTGAAGGGGTTAACCTGCAGGGGGAGAGCTAGGGGTTAACTGTGTTCCCTGGGTATGTTCTTACTGTGGGGGGGTTGGGCTAACATGGGCATGAGAGATCTAACTGATCCCAGTGACAGGGATCAGTAGATCTCTCATGCCCCACTGACAAGGAGGGGAACCGCCGTGTTTACATCGGCGGTTCCCCGTTCTTTCTCTGTTGCCGCTCATCGCGGCTCGCCGGCGGACATCGGGTCCGCCCGAGCCGCGGGCACACTCCCCAGGAGTGCGGCGGGTGCGCGCGCACCCCCTGGTGGCCAAATGCGAATCGCCGTTTATTTACGGCGATTCGCGCAGCGCTCCCCCACTGCCGCCGTGAAAAGACGGCGCGCGGTGGGGAAGCGGTTAAGAGAAAAAAGATTTGTCTTTTTTATCCAAAGCATATAGATGTTAGTGTTTGCTTGACACCTTGGGGTTGATTTACTAAAACTGGAGAGTTCAAGAATTGGGTGCAGCTCTCTATAGAAACCAATCAGCTTCCACTTTTTTTGTCAGAGCTTAATTAAACAAGCTGAAGTTAGAAGCTGATTGGTTACTATGCACAGCTGCACCAGATTTTGCACTCTCCAGTTTTAGTAAATCAAACCCCTTGAGTCCAACATCGGTAGTTTTAGTTCCCTCTTGACCATTAAATTATATTCTCCTGAAAAAATGTCTTACCTCTTAACCTACTCCATATTCAAAGAAGAATTAACAATTTTTTTTCAATTTTAAATTTTTGATGGGACATGTAGTACATGTAATACTTAGTCCCATCATTCTAGGTGCCCTAAAACTCTAGCTGCAATGTCAGGCAGGGCATCCCTTCATGACATCTCA
Organism: Glandirana rugosa; assembly: GCA_018402905.1. Lineage (NCBI taxonomy): Eukaryota > Metazoa > Chordata > Amphibia > Anura > Ranidae > Glandirana > Glandirana rugosa. The sequence continues at coordinate 631,536 of BLSH010504932.1, forward strand.
GCTAGTAAGGATATGGCTGTTTTGTTAGTGAACACCTGTCTCCTACCCTTAGCGTTTCCCAAGGCAAGCACCAGCAAGAAGAATGCACAAGGAGGTGAGGCATGTCAGCCTCCCATCACTTTGCATTCTTCTTGCCAGCGCTTGCCTTGGGGAAGTGCTGGGAGCCAGAGAAAGGTGCTACAAAGCAAAGCAGTCAACTTATTGCTATTGTCATCTTATTACTAGTGTGTATTAATGACTGTAGCTCTGCTTTAATGAAAATCTATTGATAAGTACTGAGCAGCATTATTGTTTCTATAAAATATATTGTATGCACCAAAATATTTCCCCATTTCATGACTTCATCAGTATGAAAAAACAAGGCCACATACAACATGCCACGGCTACTGTAATGTATAAACCATTTAATTCTATTCTGTATGGTGTTTCCCAAATAAGCCCAATAAATGAATAACCAACATTCCATTCCAGAGGTGTCTGCATACATGCCACAGGCTATAAAAAATCTCCATAGAACTGAAATAACCTTGTAAAAATATAACTTATTATTATCCAATTAATTATAAATTACCACACATCTTTCAAAAACCATAAATCTATACACAGTTCCCATATATAACAAGAGGCCAGGCTTTCCTTTCCCACACACTTTTTATTATATAATAAACATTTTGCCACAGTACAGAAAGGGCCTATATAACCACACAGGAAGCCCAATTGCTGAAAACCACAAACCAGTTCAACAAAGATGGTAACAGGGGAGGTTAGTGGATTTATCTGGAACCTTTGATTTCATCCTGCTTTTCACACATTGAATATACATATAAAAAATCACTTTTTGGGATTGCTAAAGGGGAAAGATCTGGAAAACAATAGTTTGATCATTTTTTTCTTCTGCTACTTGCATGTCAAAACAAGAATTACTGTCGTAAAGTGATTAAAGCTCTGCCTCTGGGAAAACACCTCTTGGAGTCTGTTAATGTCAAGATGTAATAATGTAATATTCTTCTTCCCATGCTCATGTCCAGGACTTCTCCAAAAACTTCTCTCATCTTCTGGGCCTCTATATCCCAACCTGTCTGGCTATCTCCTCTGTCCACCACATCTAGCTAGCAACTAAATTTTACTTTCTCGAACAACTAATCTCCACACAATTACTGCCGTTTGTACCATTTGCCCTTTCATAAGATTGTAAGCACTAATGAGCAGGACCCCTCAAACCCCCTTGTCTTGAATTGTATTGCAATTGTATTGTATTGTATTGCAATCCTCTCCCACTCTCTGATCACCACCTTATTAGTTTCACTCTTTCACTGCCTTCCACCTCCTCTCCCTCCAACCACCTAACAGTTACCTGTAGAAACCTTCGCCACCTCAACCCTTCTCTTCTCTACTCTGCTAATGACCACCTCTATGACAAAATCTCACCCTTGTCCTGCCCCAACCTAGCCACACTCGTCAACAACAACTCACTGTCATCCTCCCTAGACAAGCTCGCCCCCCCCTTACTACACGCAGATTCAGGCCCCGGCCCCTACAACCCTCGCAAACGGACAACACCAGAAGTCTAAGAAAACATAGTCGCGCTCTTGAGCATCTGTGGCATAAGACTAAGCTCCAAGAAGACTTGAAACATTACAAATCTGCCCTCCAAAAATACTATTCCTGCCTCCAAACTGCCAAACAGACCTACTTTATCACACTCATTAACACATTATCATACAGTCCCCGTTAACTCTTCTCGACGTTTAACACTCTACTCTGTCCTTCACTGCCTCCACCCTCTAATTCTCTCACTGCCCAGGAGATTGCCTATCACTTTAAAACTAAGATTGATAACATTCATGAGGAAATCTCCAATGCGCACAAACCACCCCCCACTCAACACCCCATGTCTACTGATACAATCACTACTTTCCACATTCAACCCTGCCAGTATTAGCGAGGTTCTGAACTTTTATAGAACACCCATCTAACCACCTGCCCCCTGGATCCTGCTCCCTCGCAAATGCTATGCTCACCCTCTGACTCAATTCTACATTCTCTAACTCATATTTTCAACCGTTCCCTCTTCTCTGGCATTTTCCCAAACTCTCCAAAACATGCCCTAGTCACACCTATCCTTAAAAAGCCCTCACTGGACCCCACCAATATTAACAACCTACGCCCCATCTCCTTACTCCCCTTTGCCTCCAAACTCCTCGAAAGACTGGTCTACAACCGACTGAGTGACCATCTGACCACGAACAAACTTCTTGATCCCCTTCAGTCTGGATTTCGCCCTCAGCACTCTACAGAAACTGCTCTCCTTAAACTCCCTAATGACCTATTAACTTCTAAAACCAACGCACACTATTCTGTACTACTACTCCTGGACCTCTCTGCTGCCTTTGACACAGTGGACCACCCCCTCCTCCTCAAAAAACTCCATGCCTTTGGTCTCCGTGACTGTACTCTAAGCTGTTTCTCGTCCTACCTATCCCACTGCTTCTTTAGTGTCACCTACAACTCTACTTCCTCTCATCTTCCTTTCTCTGTCGGTGTCCCCCAAGGTTCTGTTCTTGGACCTCTCCTTTTCTCAATCTACACCTCCTCCCTGGGTCAGTTTATTGACTCCCATGGCTTTCAGTATCATCTCTATGCTGATGACACACAAATCTATCTCTCAACCCCCCAGATCTCTCCATCTGTCTCCTCACGCATCACAAACTTATTGATAGACATATCAGCCTGGATGTCACATCACTTCCTCAAACTCAACCTATCCAAAACCGAGCTTATGATATTTCCTCCCCCACGTGCCACTTCCCCAGATTTCTCTGTCAAAATCAACGGCTCAACTATCAACCCGTCCCCCCACGCCAAGGTCCTAGGTGTAATCCTAGACTCTCAATTAACCTTTCAGCCCCACATCCAATCGCTATACAAAATTTGCCACCTCAACCTCCGCAACTTCTCCAAGATACGCCCCTTCCTAACCGATGATGCCACAAAGCTACTAATCCACTCCCTGGTCATTTCTCGCCTCGACTACTGCAACTCCCTCCTCACTGGCTTACCTCTAAATAGTCTCTCCCCACTTCAGTCCATTATGAACACTTCCGCCAGGCTCATCCACCTTAAAAACCGCTCGGCATGTGCTACATCCCTATGTCAATCTCTACATTGGCTGCCACTCAATCAACGTATGAAATTCAAGATCCTAACAATAACTTATAAAGCAATTCACAACCTGGCCCCCAGCTACATCACTAACCTGGTCTCAAAATACCAACCAACTCAATCTTTTCACTCCTCCCAAGACCTCCTGCTCTCTAGCTCCCTTGTCACCTCATCCCATGCTCGCCTCAGGACTTCTCCAGAGCCTCTCCCATCCTCTGGAATACTCTACCCAAATCTGTCCGACTTTCTCCTAGTTTGTCCACCTTCAGACGATCCCTGAAAACCTATCTCTTCAGAGAAGCCTATCTGTCTCCCACCTAACAACTGTACATTTATCTTCTCTATTAGCACATCCCCCACAGTTATTACCTCTTGTATCTCTTCACCTTCCCTTTTAAATTGTAAGCTCTAACAAACAGGGCCCTCTGATTCCTATGGTATTTAAGTGTATTGTATTTGTACTGTCTACCCTCAAGTTGTAAAGTTCTGCGTAAATTGTTGGCGCTATATAAATCCTGTATAATAATAATAATAATAATAATTGTACTGTCGCCCTTTGTATTTCAAACCATTGTGCAATCTGTTTGCGCTATATGGATCATGTGTAATAATTATAATAATATTTAACTGTGGACATGGCCATTTGGAAAAACTATTCTCAGCCTCTTGTCCCCTCACTTTGCTATAGGGGTGGAGATAAAAGCAGAAGGCGAGAAAAACTCTAATTTGTTACTGTTGACTATTCAGTAATGGTAGCACAAATGTAAAATATATTAGTGATTTCTGCATTGTTTTATTTTTCTCTGCAAACCTTCTCTTGCCTGATACAGATTCACTTAAATATTAAAAATGTTGAAATGACATGTTTAGGCATGTCTTGAAAACTCTGATCAACATTGAAGATTACAATATAAGGTACTCATTTTTCTTAATAGTGAAACTAATTTTCTACAACATATGACAAATCATCCAGATATCATTTTGTGTGTGGTTACAGTCATCTTTTTCCATCAACGTATATATAGAAATCCAATGATAAGAATAGGTATTTTTTAAAACCAGTGACACCAGTATGGAACCAGGAGTATGATAGTCATGGTATGTAGGATTTCTGGAAGCCAGGGCACACTGCAACAGGTCAGGAAGTGTGACCAATACCACCTCCAAGATGATGCCGCTTAGCCACCAGCTTAAATATAAAAAACTCTGCTCAAGGGGTGATGCTAGGTAAGCTATTCATGTTTTTTGAGCATTTTAATATTGTTAAAATGCTGTGGCATTGAGGTGCGGGTTGGAGTTATAAGTATAATGTCCCTTATGACTATGATTTTGTGTGGAATCTGCCACATAAGTTGTATGCTATGTTTTTTTTCTGTATGATTGATGGCATTCTATGTGTCTTTAATTGTATGATTGATGGTGCTTTTAATGGGTTTTTCCATGCGACTAATGATATTCTCTATGTCTTTTTCCTTTGGCAAATACCATACTTTATTGCATTTTTACCCTGTTGTGTTTGGCTTTTCCCTGTAAATGATATTGTAGAATGTGGCTTTTTCCCCATGGCACATGGCATTCTTTATACTTTTTTCCTTGTGTTTAATGACATTCTGTGGGGCATTTTCCTCTGAAACATGTAGGCTTATAACCTCAGATTTTCCTAAACCTTGAGCTCATAAATTACACTGATGTTTGGGCACCCACAACCTGTTTTGCCTAGTACACATGGGTCAAATGCTGAGCGACATCGGCTGGTTCAATAAAAACCATCCGCCATTCCGCCCGTGTGTATGGCAGTCGGTCCCACAGAAGTCGGCCGTTTGGACAAGCATGCTGGAAGACCAGCAGCCCTCCAGTTCCCGATCAGTACTCTTAGCCAATGGCTGAGAGCGTTGACCAGAGCGTTCTGGCTGGGGTGCTGTCCCCCTGTCAGAACACAATAGCTCAACGGGGGAGATCACTGTACTAACAACAGATTGATAGTACAACGGCTCCAATCTGAGATGTCAGTTTATTTTCCTTCATAGTGTGTACTAGGCTTTAGAGTGCACTTTTACCCCTGTAGGGTGACTAGAAATGCCCATTGGTCTTTTTCAGATGCTTGTAAACCAACTGTCCTAAAGTTAGGTATTATGAACACAGCTCTTTGCCACAGAATATTTATAAGAGTTTCAACTGATGGCTAAACTTTGAGACGGCAGTCTTTATACGCTAGTGCTACAATGCACTACAATGCTACAATGCAACAATAGGTCTGACACTGTTCAGGGAAGATTGTCACTAGAGTGCTTGATAACTGGCATACACAAAATCTTCAGAATTTCACCACAACAGGGGCCCTATGAACAGCCCACTGTACATGGATCACCTACATCCTGCTATTTGTTGGCATATGGCTGCACTTAGCTTTCAAGTAACCACTCTCCAAATCTGTTCAGGGCAGACACCAACCTAAATAGCCCAATACACCTTAAAAGCACTGCCATACCATTAAACTAAAACGTGTTCCTTTTACAGTATCAATTTTATTTCCAATGCACCTCTTTGTAGATGAGTTGGATCAAGGCAACATAGATGGGATACTAGGGTTTGGTAGATGGCCAAAGAGTTCAGCTACAAACCTCATACCCTCCTTGAGGAGGATGTACTATTCCTTTCTGTGATTTTTTTTTTTAATTGAGCTGTGCCTTAACTTTTTTTTTTTCATTTTGGATAGAGTAAGGGAGGGTTATAACCCCTATCATATTTTGTTGTTGGCATCTGTGATTTCCCTTCACTTCCTGTCCCATAGCCAGACAGGAAGGGACAAGAAATCTCTGCAAATTAAGGGAATTCAATGAAGGCCCCATTGGAAGATTTCCCCTCTGTTACTTTTCTGGGGACTACCCAAAATGTGGGATTTTCTTTTTCTTTCACTTTCAATGATAACGGTAAAAAGGACAAATAGAGAGGGTGAATCTCCCAGAAATAAAAACTGACAAGCATTTTAATCCCTCAACACTCTTTCTAAAACTTAAAAAAAGTTTTGTCTTTACTTATACTTTAATTAATTTACTTTTTTTAATAATGTAATAGAGAATGTATGTGATGTATATATATTATGCAGCTGTTGCATTGTTTTACATTTAGACACATAGATTCAAGCAAATGTTTTTGTTTCATTTCACTGCACACTAGCAGATAACGTTAGCCATTATCTAACACAATGAATATAATTCTGCAATTAATGTGCAATTGGTTAGAGTTGACTCAGGCATCCTACGCTGACCACAGCTTCATTCTATGGTACAAAGGCTGCTTGTATCCTGGTCTCACACTCATATAGCTGCAGGCCTTTTAGAAGGCAGTCATAGGACATTTTGGAAAACACCTAATCACACTATTATTTCACACATTCAGTATGGGTGGAAAGCTGTGGGAAGTTTGTGTATTTTCCTTACACTTACACTCATCTGTATGGCCTTGCACTTGCCCACAGAGCGTTAGGAAACTTAGCAAACAAGTAATTATTACCAGGCAAAGACTTCCAAAGGTTCTCATCACCACAAACAATTAGATTAGCCCGTTTAAAACATAATGCTTTATTAAATGAAATAAACCCTACGCCAAGCATCACATTACAGCAGCACATTTTGGGAGCTGCGAGCTGTCATGTACAAGATTATGCTGTCCAAACACATTGGTTAATAGATGTTGTCATTTTGAGAAAATAAAGCACACGCTCACATGTCTTCAAGGCAAACACATCGCTTGACTTTCACCATTTTTACATATTTCCTTTTCCATATTATTGTTGCCTTATTGGATACAGAGATATAGAAATGTGACGCTGCAGGAAGTAAACATTAAACTGTAGTGGAAGAAGATGTAAATACTAAACTAACTAATGCTGATCCATTCACCCAGCCCTTCTAAGCTAAATTTTACAAACCCCCCCAGCAGCTTGTGCACCTTCATTGCAGTACAATGGTCTCTTCTAGTGTTTGCTCCCTGCACTGATGAAATTCTCTTTAGCAATAGGCTACACCTGAGCTAAAGAGAATTTCCCCTATTGAGTCCCCATTGAGTTATTTATAACTGTGTATCAAGGATCCTCAGTCTTGAAATGAGCCCCCATTCAGGTCCACAGGAACTCAAAGACGGTAAAGGTAAAGCTGTACTTTAATTAGTTGGCAACTCATTGTTTTGCATGAAGATGAAGTAAAGTAAACCATTGTGTGGAACCGCAAAACTGGAAATAGCATTTGTATTTTTAATGAGCAAATATGCTGACCCCTGCTGACGAAGTCCCGTAGGACGCAACGCGCATGGGAGGTGGAGCTGCTTCTACTGTCATCACCCATCGCTATTCTGGCTCGAGTGTGAGCCGACTGTGTATCTCTCTGGATGTATCGTGAGTTTTATCTTGACATGCTAATCATCAAGGGGTTTTAATGTGAGTGTTTTATCCGCATGAATTAAAAGTTGAGTGATTTTATAGAGAGAACACTATTAGTCTTTTGTGCTTTACCCATATGTGACCCGGGATTGTGTCTGCTTAACAGGACCGGACGCCTCTGAGAACTTATACCCCTTGGTGGGACAAGCCTAAATAGACCCCCCGTTCATTCAGGGGTCAAAAGTCTGAGGTGAGCAGCCAATCTCTGCATTAGTGGTGGTAGTGTGTCACTCCAGGTGTTTCCTTTCTATTTTTCACATCTGTGTAACTGGAGCTGGCTTATGGACTGTCTCTTTGATCCCTTATAGGGAATGGACTATTTGATTGCTGTTGTGCTGCACTGATTATATGTGTATACACATATACAATTACAAACAAATATATATATATATATATACAGTATCTCATAAAAGTGAGTACACCCCTCACATTTTTGTAAATATTTTATTATATCTTTTCCTGTGACAACACTGAAGAAATAACACTTTGCTACAATGTAAAGTAGTGAGTGTACAGCTTGGATAACAGTGTAAATTTGCTGTCCCCTCAAAATAACTCAACACACAGCCATTCATGTCTACACTGCTGGCAGCAAAAGTGAGTACACCCCTAAGTGAAAATGTCCAAATTGGGTCCAATTTAAATTTTGTGTTATCCCTCTCACTCTCTCATAATGGTCACTGGAAGTTCCTGAAACTTAGTAGGATGCATTAGGACACAAGCAAACATGTTGTCCCTGACGTTGACATGTTGAAAGCAGAAAAAATGGGCATTGCAGTATGTTGTGTATGGGGCTGCATAGCCGCAGACCAGTCAGAGTGATCATGCTGACCCATGTCCACAGCCAAAAGATCTTACAATGATCATGTGAGAATCAGAACTGGACCACGGAGCAATGAAAGAAGGTGGCTGGTCTGATGAATCAGGTTTTCTTTTACATCATGTGGATGGCCGTGTGCATCTGCATGACTTAACTGGGGAAGAGATGGCACCAGAGTGCAGTATGGGAAGAAGGTAAGCTGGTGGAGGCATCATGATGCTTTGGGCAATGTTCTGCTGGGAAACCTTGGGTCCTGCCATTCATGTGGATGTTACTTGAAACCTACCACCTAATTAAACATTGTTGATGACCAAGTGCACCCCTTCATGAAAATGCCACACTGCAAAAATTGTTTAGGGTTTGAGGAACACAACGAGTGTTGATTTGGGCTCCAAATTCTTCAAATCTTAATCCAATCAAGCATCTGTGGGATGTGCTGGAAAAACAAGTCTAACCAATAAAGGCCCCACCTCGCAGCTACAGGACTTCTGAAGATCTGCTACTGATGGGTTGGTGCCAAATACCACAGTGTACCTTCTAAGATCTAGAGGCATCCATCCTTTAGAAGTCTAGTGGCATGCCGCTGTACTGATGGAGAGGAAAATTTTTATTTGAAATACTCTGTAGTTGTCACAGAGGTTATAGCTGCCTGATTAGATGCTGCAACCTCTGATGACCTCTGGCAGCCATCTTTGCTGTGGGACTGTCAGATTAGGGTGCCCATTCTATTTGGACGTGCCTGGAGCAAGTGGTTAGGTGAGGGACAGAGACCCTGTTTGTTAGGGAGAGTTACAGTGCAGGAAGAGGGCCCTGGTCAAGCAGGGAGAGTGCAGTGACACCTCTAGTTTCTCCACAGGCATTCTGGTATCCAATCCTTATCTGGGGATCTCATCAGAATAATAGAGTGCCACCAATTTATGTCATAGTCCGCCACCCCCCACCCCCCTCTTTAGCAGATGCCATCCTCTGTTAAATCAGGCTAAGCCTGAAATACTGCCCTATTGCAATACTGCTGAGTAAACTATCACTGCTACAGTGTGCCACTGTGAGTTATCTGTTGCTGCAATACTGTGCCATTGTATTACTGTATATACTATCGCTACAACACCGTGCTATTGATGACTGTTCCCTTACAACTGTATGAACACCCACAGTGTGTTACTTAGATACTAGTGCCTGAAACAACCAATTGCACTTTCTTCTGTAATTATATCACAATATACAAGAAACAATACAACTTCCTGAAGTGTGTGATCTCTCCCAGTTTGGGTACCTCGGCCTCCGGTCCTGTCTATAAGCTGATCTTTTTCAGATGCACATCTAACAAAAAATTGGAAAGGTTATACAGCCCCCTTAATACCTAACTGTGACATGCCAAAGTTGGTATAAATGTTCTAAATAATTATTCTGGTCACCCTGTATATTAATAATGACCTAACACATTATGCCACCTTTTACACCAGCAAACTGGCCTTTAAATGCTGTCATAAGAAAAGTATGGGGGCTGCTATCGCTGGACTTTTTATAAAAAATGCTAGCTGTCTGCCATGCTAGCTGAATCAATATGTTTGATATACAGTTAAGTCAGGCCCGTCTTTAACATTGATTGGACCCTGGGCAAGCATTTTATTGCCCCCCCATGCCCCCCTGGCCCCACTCCACCTGCTCTGAGACATGCAATAAATAGCAGCTAAGCTCAAAATCAGTTTACTGCAGCAGATAAGGCAGCAATTGCGATTGGTTGCCAAAGGTTACCGCCTTTCATTACTGCTCACTGACTGGTTGCCAGAAGTTACAGCACACATTACAGCTCACTGATTAGTAACTAGAGGTTATAGCACATCATTTCTGCTTTCTGATTGGTTGCTAGAGGTTATTGCACATCCTTACCGCTCACTGACCGCTTGCTAAAGCTTATTGCATATCATTATTGCTCACCCATTGGTTGCTAGAGGTTACTGTACAACATTACCACTCACCCATCGGTTGTTATATAGTACTGCACATCCTTACTGCTCACTTATTTGTAGCTAGATTTATGCTACAAACACACAACTTGCCAGAGTAGAAGTGTTCTCTTTCAGCAGAATTTAACATGTGGCAGAAAAGATAGGGTTAATGAAGCTGACCAGGATTACATTCAAAACAGTACTGTCAATGAGCATAGGAGACAGAGAGCACAGATAACTGATAATTTAGTGGCTAAAGCAGTGAAAGTTCAATTCAGCAGGGCAAACTAGCTCATTTGGATTGTGAATCACACAACATACCAGCTCATCGGTGCCGACCGACCAGAGTTATATACATGCCGGGCTGGTGATGTTAACAGCAAGCAGGGAGGCAGAGAAAGGTGATGAAAAGCCAACCACATTCTCATTCAGATGTAACTCATCGCCACCAGTTTTCTGCTCATCCATGCTGCCTATGTCATTGCCTCCTCATAGTGATCCTCCCTTACTCCTCTGGCTCCTGCCACTGCTTGTTTCAGTGTGTCTCTCCACTCGGCCAGCTCCTGCTGTCAGGCATGGACACCACCGCTTTCGGATTCCCTTTCCCTGCAGCTGACTATGTGACAGGGATGGATTGTTAGGATGTTGGGTGCCACAACATTGACAGGGCCCAGGGCAGTTGCCCCTTTTGCCCCACCTTAAAGACGGCCCTGAGTTAAGTTACATGAATGCTGTAACTGAGTGAGAGAATTCCTTATCTCTATACGTGTACCGATTCAGAGACTCTTTGAAGGTAAAGCATTAGCATGACAATCAGTAATCTAATTCTCAATGGCAAGCAATGGCATTCCCTATACCAGCAGTATCTAAATGGTGGCCCACAGTCCGAACACGGACCGAGATCGATGCTCCTGCTCGGACCCCCAGGCCGCCAGTGTACAGTGCCACATCCCACTCCCCCACTCAGCAGTCATTGGCTGCTGGGAACGCGGATGTCCCTGCAACCAGTGATGTTGCGCGTGTGCCCCATCCCCTACTGCTTACGATCTCCCGGCTCCCGGCCTGGCTGCAAGGTAAGCCGTGATGTCACGTGCACGCCCCTGCTGTTTGTTATCTCGGGGCTCCTGGCTCTCACTCGGCCGGACACGAGGTATGATGTGTATGCGCGCCCCGCCCCCTTCAGCAAAACTCCCAGCACAGCTCTCTCCCTGCAGCTTGTTACCTCTGCTTCCTCCGGATCCCTGCCTACCTCAAGGTATGTGGGCTATTTACAGGTGCACACTGATGGGCACATTTTCTTGTAAGAGGCACACTAATGGCATATTTTCTCTTAAGGGGCATACTGATGGGCACATTTAATATAAGGTACACTCTTATGGGCACAACAAAATGTGCCCATCAGAGTGCCCCTTAACATAAAATGTGCGCATCAGTGTTCCCCTTAACATAAAATATGCCCATCAGTGTGCCCCTTAGCATAAAATAAGGGGCATTCTGATGGGCACATTTTAGGTTAAGTTCACTCCGATGAGCATATTTTATGTTAAGGAGCATGCTGATGGGCACATTTTATGTTAAGGGGCACTCTGATGGGCACATTTTGTTGTGCCCATCACAGTACCCCTTAACATAAAATGTGCCCATCAGAGTGCCCCTTAAAATTAAATATGCCCATCAGAGTGCCCCTTAACATTAAATGTACCCATAAACATGCCCCTTATTTTATGTTAAGGTTCACTCTGATGGGTACATTTTATGTTAAGGGGCACGTTGATGGGCACATTTTATGTTAAGGGGTACTCTGATGGGCACAACAAAATGTGCCCATTGGCATGTCCCTTAACATAATGGTACCCATCAGAGTGCTCCCTTAACATACAATTAGGAGCATGCTGATGGGCACATTTTATGTTAAAGGGGCATGCTGATGAGCACATTTTATGTTAAGGGGGCACACTGATGGGCACATGTTAGTGGAGGGCACACTAATGGGTACATATTATGTAAAGGGGGCATGCTGATGGGCACATATTATGTTAAGTGCACTCTGATGGGCACACATGATGTGATGGTGACACCTGATGTAAAGGAGCACTCTGATGATGGCACCTAATGTAAGGGACACTCTGATGGGGACAAATGATGTAAGGGGATACTCTGACAGTGGCAACTGATTGATGGGGGTAGTCTGAAGGGAGTACCTAATGTGATGAATTACTGATGTAAGAGGGAACATGGGGACATTTACTGAGTATTACCAGAGTGTGTGAAGAAAAAATAAGAAAAGCGGCAGAAAGCACGGCTTTCGCCACAAAAGTAAAATAGACACGTACAATCTTTCATGGCACAGACTTGTGATTCGGTCCTCGGCCAAAAATAAATTTTAGTTACCGGACCTCCTTGAATTTTAATACACTACCCCTGCCCTATACTATTCTCATGATGGAGTCACTCTAACTGCCATGCCTGAAATGGGTCTAGGCAATGAATGCCATATATAGGAATGTACATTAACCAGATAAGGAGAAGGTGTTGGGAAAGGTGGAGTTAGCAATGACATTCAGAAGATGCCTTCTTTAAATCTTTCATGCATTGATTCTACTGTTTGCAATTAATCAGACAAGGAATGAAAATGTATGCAAGTGATTGTTATACTCACCTTTCCATGTTCCTACAGATCCACACTGTGCAGCCCACAGGAGGTTTCACAGCCACACCCGCAGCCTCTCCAGATGGACCCTCATGTCTTCTGTGCATGCACAGAGAAAATTCTGAACATTCCTATGGCTGCCTATCCTTCATACTAGCTTTTTCTGTATAAAAGCGTAAGGGAAAGGCCAGAGAGTTTGCAGGGTCTTCTGTGCAGCTCTACATGAGCAACAGAGCATGGATCATGCAAAATATGGACAGGTGAGTATATGACTTGGGAAGATGTTTATTGTAATGGTAATGTTTGGCCAGCCTAGGACAACTTTAAATAAGAACCAATTGTGTATTGAGAGAAAAATAGATTATCTGAACTTAGAAAGCTCCATGAAAGAATATGGAAATCATTCAAACACCTTAACGACAGTGCTTCAGTTGGGAAATACACCTAGGACATATGTATGTACTACAAGTTAGCAATGCTTATCACTGAGACACAATGTCTGGTGCCATAATACCCTTTTTGTTTACCCAAATACTTACCCAAATAATGTTAAAAATGTAGTGTAGTCAAGTATATCTTCCACTAAAGCTGGATGAAGCTACAAAGATCTCAGTTCAGTAAGTTGTTAGAGTCCAATGAAGCATGCAAAAATTAACTCAGGCATCTTTCAATGGGTGTACAAGTTAAATTTTACTTTGCTTGCAAATTTTATACAGTTTAAGCATTTCCAAAAAAGGCTATTATGAACTATTGTCTTGGTCACATTTTAGCTTTTTGTTTCATGATAGCCTAAAAACACAGATAGAGAGGGTCTTCACATTGTAGGTATAATTACTGATAACAACGTGTGCTTTGTTGGCAGCCACTAGAATGGTTAAATGGAAATGTATTGGTAAGTGTGGGGGAGATAGAAATAGGATGCTAAGATAAATTATGGAACATATTCTTTCTATGGAACCAACAGTCTATTTTAGATTACACCTAACAGCATCCTGGTTTTATCTCTATGTGAGTACACATCGGATCAGCTCTCATGACCATCGTGTACAGACATCTATAAATACAGACACCAGATAGATATATCTATATTCTTATGGCACACTATGATTCCATGAGCTACTTCTTCCACTACAGTATCTGCAAATCATTCGTCATTGTTGCCATTTGTCAACACAGAGACGATCATCATAAGTGTAATGTATTTTATATCAGCCGAAGGAGACACAGTTTCCACTGTTTTATCGGGGCTTCCTAGAAGGAGGTTGTTTTCAAGAGATAACTAAAAGCCCATCTTCTAAAAGCCAGGGATAATCTCCTGTCTAAATATCTCCCAGATGATGATGTCTCATTAATCCTCAATTTTAACAACAATTGGTGGCTACTCCTGCACACAAGGCCAGATTAGAAACTCACTCAATACTGATAGTCTCAAGACACGTAGAGTCATTTTTCCAGTGTTCCCCCCAATCATGTACTGCCATAGCCAGTGAGTGAGACTGAGCTACCGCCTGATTACTGAACTTGGCAGACATGACCCTGACATTCCCCATGTGACTTTCAAACATTCTGAGCAAGGCTACACTCCTTGTATTTTTTAGATTTGCCATATGTGTCTGTCTTTTTTTAGAAGTAGACAAAATAACAGAAATGCTTATATACTATAAAGGGTTTTCCATATGCTGTAATGTATTGCTGCCTCAATTAACTTCCAAGCTGGTAAGACATTTTAAATTTGACTCACTTGGGACTTAAATCATCTAGTTATTTTTTAGAAATTTACTCTGGGTTTTCTAGTTACATACTTTACCTATGTATCTAAAAGATATGCCCTGATAAAAAACTACCAATACTTTTATCATAATTTTAGGCATGATAGACTCTTTTTAAAGTGTATCTTAACCTTAGGCTTTTTTTATTTTTGGATAGAGTAAGGAAGTATTAGAATCCTTTGTCAGGTTCTTATTGCCATCTGTGACCCCACTAGTGGGGGGGTCAGTGTCTCTCATTGTCCTAGTGACCACTGTCACTATGACTGAAATTAAGGAAAAATCCAAAATATGGAGCTGTCTCAAAACAGAAATAGATGGTGATAACTGTCTGAGAGGAAATTTCCCTCACTTTAGAGAGTTTTATGTGTACAAAACAGGAAATGAAGGGAAATCTTCTCAATGGTATACAAATGGCAAAGCAACTGACAGATGTATTAGCCAGTCTCTACTCTATATAAAACGAAAAAAATGGCTTTATATATATTTTGACTTTGACATAAATCCTTCAGGTAAAAAAAATTAAGAACAATTATCAGTGCATATCTGTGTATCCATAATAGTGATAGTTTTAGCCAAAAATGGGAGAGAAATGTAAAGGCTTCCAGTGCCTTCCTGGCAACATTTCAGTTCCAAAGAAGACTTAAAAGAAATTTGAGCAGTTAAAAATACTAAGCCAACCACAACATTTAAAGGTTTGGTACATAAATTAGGGCAGGAGCAATGATAGACCTGCTAAAGCCAGAGTTAGATAAAGGAGCAATACTGGAACTACACAATGTTGACATTACATGTACTTTAAGTGGTCACATGCAATTATATTAAAAACATTGATTAAAACTATACAATTTAGATTTCAAGCTAATCAATATGAACAGCTATTAATCAAAGCCATGACCTCTGTGGAGTCCCCAGGACTCAGGAATATGGATTTTATTTTTAAGAGTATTGAATATCTTATTGAATGACCAATACACATCATTATTTTTTTCTGGATTGGTCATAAATTGTCCAAAATGTGCTGCATAAGCAGATGAAACAGCCCTTTTACTGATATGCAAATTATTTATTTTGTCAGACATTAACAGTAAGCTCTCCTCTCCAATTCTAAGGCAGGCCATAGACAATGCGATTTTTTCTCTGCAACCACAAATTGGACGTTGTGACCCGTCCCTGCAAGGAGAACACAGTGATTATTGCTAGTGGCTATAGCCACTGGCAATAATTGCATGTAAAAATCAGACATGCTGGTTGTACCCAAGTCGACTTGGGTACAATCAGCCTTCCCGTAGATGGTTCAAATCTAGGCTAGTCCCTGCTGAACCGGCTGAGAGTCGAACCATCTATGATCAGCTTAACCACTCTCCAGAGATCAGAGGTATCTTTGATGTGTGAGCTATAACTGACATCCTAGCTGCACCTACTCTTTAATATCTTGGTCTCAAAGCAAGACATTCCAGTTCACTGATTTTGCCAATGGGACCGTCATATTTGGCAGAGAATCATGTAAAGATTGGCAAAGGAAAGAGTTGCTTAAAGAAGAGAACAGTAAATCAAAAATTGTAGATTATTTTTATTCTGTTGATTTCCAGCACAACCATAGAGAGCTTAAAGACTGTGCCCTGATCTATGTACCACAAATTTAGCTTAAATGTGCTCATTCTAATCCAAAGATCTACCATGCCCTCCTGAGATAAGGGAGGTTAGGTGGTGTGTTACACTGGCCAGTAGAATTTTGTTGGAAAATTTTAATTTTAAGAGTGTTTATTTGATTTTCTTTTCATTAGTGGGGTTTTGACTGCAGTGACCAGAAAGTTTAAAGGAGCAGGATGGATATTTTGTTTCAAACTAATTTCTAACATTGAATGCGGTTTTCATTCGAGAAAGTCCACTCACTCCAAAATCAAATGTTAAAAGAAAACATCTTTCAAACAATATTCCTCAACTCAAAAAACAGTAAAAAAAAGTGAGACCTGGAAAACAGCAAATGGACGGAGTGGAGGAACAGGTCAGCAACGTACTAAAAAATTTGAGTTTGATGTGACAGAAGTGTAAGTCTTACTGGATTGATGGCTGAAGGTTAGATTGATAGGAAAGAGCCACAAGGGTTGTTCCTGTGAAGAATCCTAGGTATTCATTTCAGAAAGTTCAGGCGGAGAGGAAGTTTTCCCACCTACCTGCCTTAGACTTAAAAATGTCACAGTAGCATGATGGGTTGGGAAGTCCTTGGGGGGGGGGGGATCAGTGACTATTTAAATTATTACAAAACTGGAGTGTCCATCTGAGGTATGGTGCTTCCACTTACTTGGTTATTGGTGGTTCTTCCTGGAGCTAGGTCTCTTATGGAAAAAAGCAAGCACGTGTGAGTTTGTAATGTGTTCAAGCCAGTTGGGGTGCGGTTGAGAACATCAGTGATTCTAGTTATAAATTTTGCCTTTAAAGCGGAAGTCCAGACTTTTCCTAACTATGCGTAGACCTGCTCCCTTTCCCTTCTAACTCCTATTCTAACTACTCTGTGAGAGGAAGATACTTATAAATATGATTTTTTAATAATTATATTTATAAGTATCTTAATAATTTTTTAATAATTTACCTATCCTGAGGGAGCTCCTGTCTGGTCACATGATCGACTCGCAGTGGCAGTTTCAGGGGGAAGGAGGGACAGCCAAGAGTGGATTCCCCTTAGCAAGTCTATAGGTGATGTCACCGCCCAGGTACTTTAGCCTTTGTTGACAAGCTCTGCTCTCCCCTGAAGCTGATTGCTGAGAAGATCACATGACCAGCCCGGAACGCTCTCAGGATAGGTAAGTATAAGCATTTTCCTTTTACAGGGTAGTTAGAATAAGAGTTAGAAGGTGGATAGGAGCAGGATTTAACATAAATATGAAAAGCCTGGACTTCCATTTTAAGGACACCCAAAGATCCCCTCCTAGATGCATTGTCAAAATTGTTTATTATTTATGTTAATGTTATTATATTCATTTTGAATTTTAAATAAAATGGCTGCTGTGGCCATTTAAAACTAGGTTACACAATTCATATTATTAAAGGTTGGTAGAAGGACCAAGGTTGAATCCTTTGTCATGTACAGATGAGAATTTTAATGCAAATGTTTGTTTGAACATTCATTCAAAAATTTTCTAGTGTATGGCCAGATTTACCCTTGTAGTATCTACTATAGAAGAGAATATCTAAGATATTATGCATTACTTTCACTAGTGTATAGTATGTCCAATATAGGTAAAATTCAGGACAGGACACAGACCTATTCAATTTTCTAGATATGCATGTACAAGTAAATTTTAAGGAAATATGTGAATCAGTAAAAACTATACAGTATGTGCCATGCCATTGATACTATATTTTTCATGGCCCTACCAAAAATGAAAGGCTTACCTTGGTATTGGGAACAGTAACAGACTGAAGCTAAGAGGCAGTGAGTTTGGGCAGGCCTAGTAATAGATTAGTGGACACATCAAGCAATCCCAAAGATCTAAACCAGGGTTCCATGGAACCATAGGGTTCCTTCAGAGGTTGCTAGGGGTTCCTTGAGCAATGGTCAATTTCTACCTCTCAGATAACTTCCCAATGATACCGTTGATATTTTTAGCTATCTGTAAGGGGGTAATACTTCCCAATGACCACAAGTGTAAGGAGCATTCTTCCCATTGACCATCACACTAATGTATCATGAGTTGTAGATTTTTAATTTTTAGCAGGGGTTCCCCAAGACCAGAGAATTATTTCAAGGGTTCCTCAGTGTTGAAAGGGTTGGGAAAGGCTGATCTAAACCCTTATAATCTTCCCTGGTAAATTAAGTTCAATATTTCTAGCTTCTCTTAATGGCCAGCTTAGAACACAAACAGGAGTGCAAATGAGGCAGATCTGTATGGCAGAGCAGTGGCATTTTTGTCCACTGTTCTGCAGCTGATCACTGGTGATCGAGTGAGGATACAGAGTTAAATAAAAATTATATGAGTAATGGCAGCATTATTAATACTCCATAACTTTATTTCCATACATCACAATGAAAATGTCATAGAGGTTCTGATCGATAAGAATTATTTCAAAGAAACACTAAATCTCAGGAAATGCAGAGCGGCTTCAAAAATATAAGATGCGGTCACAGGCCTGGTCACAGGGACATTCTTGTGCAGTAACACAGTCCCCTCAGTAGTCACGGGATTAAGTGAGAAAGCATGGGCTGTTCCAAACATTATGCATTTATACTAAAGATAAAAGCATTGGTTTCTAACTTCCTTTTTAGTCATGACAAAGTGTAGACGGAACGGATGTCTACTAATACTGATGTCAAAATGACTCAAGGTTCTCGGTGTCCTGGCTTAACATTACTAAGCTTGTATAAACATATCTCTGCATTGAGTGGACTTAGATTATATTTAACCAATCACCCCACAGGCAGCGGTGCCATGCCGTGCAACAGCTACATGAAGAAACAGAGAAAGTTAAATTTTTTTTTATAATCCCACAATTATTGCGGATTGCCTGGATATGTTTAGCTAATAAAGAAAATGATACATGCTACAGCAAGCAATTAGGCACCACTCAGTTATAATGGCATGAGAAACAGATACACCGCTGTAGTACTTGAGCTGCTGCCACAGAAATGACTGGCCCATCATGAACTGTAAGTATACCAAAGTGGTCTCTGGCAACAAGTGGATAACAGATCTTTGTTTAAAGCTGATACTCTTTTCTAAGTGTGTGTATGTACATATTTGTGTGGGCTGTGGTATAATTGGCTTCACATAACAATATCCTACATTGTATTCCATTCAAGATACACTTGGCCATAAAAGTTGAAAGGAAGGGAAAGTGCAGATGCAGCCCATAAGAACCTATCAGATGCTATCTTTAATTTCCATCCTTTTCTCCTAGGGGTCTGCGAAATGTGGGTAGGAGGTACACCCTGTGGGAATGGTTGTCTTTTTCAATATATCTCTATATAAACAGTGCCTACAGATAAAGATGATCTACTTAAAGTGTAAGTTCCCCTTTTTAGAAAAAATAAAAAGGCGAACTAACACCCTCCCCAACCACACCCCCCCCCCCCCCGATCCCTGTTATATTTACCTCCTTGGGTGATGAGCTGTCAGTGCCATGCAGCCAGTGTAGTGGTCCAGGGATCTGAAATCTCCGCTCTCCTTCCTCTTCTTTTTTCAGCGCTTCTGGGACAGATCAGAGTGATTCTGATTGGTCAGCAATGGCACAGAGAATCACTCTGATCCCCTCAGAAGAAAATGAAGAAGAGCAAGTATTTCAAATCCCTGGACTGCTACACAGGCAGTGTGGGCACTGACAGCTCATCATCTATGGAGGTAAGTACAGTGGGGACCAAGGAGGTGCGGAGATTGTAGGGTGTTAGTTCACCTTTTCATTTTTTTTCTGAGATTGTAGGGTGTTAGTTCACCTTTTCATTTTTTTTCTGAGATTGTAGGGTGTTAGTTCACCTTTTCATTTTTTCTGAAAAAAAAATGTAATTTTAATTTAATTTAAAGACCTACATCCAGTTTAACTTCAACTTTTGTACAAATGGCCTCACATTTTTACTTTGATATGATGCAGAAATCATAGTTGACGCGATGACTGCAAGCTGTTCAGGCTCTGAGACAGCGAAGCCACCATACTTCACAGTTGGTATAAGGTTATTTTCCTGAAATGCTCTTCATTTTGCACCAAATAGGTCTACTGTTACTGTGGCCAAACATCTCCATCTTAGATTCATCAGTCCACAAAACAGTGTTCCAGAAGGCCATTGTATATATGTTCAACGGCAAAGTGTAGTCATCCCCCATGCAGGTTAAAGTGGTGCAATCTCTTTCTGAATTTTTGATGCATGCACTTTGACTCCAACTGTTGCAAGAGTTACCTGCCGTTACCACACTGAAATTATGGGGTCTTTGAACATTTTTTTAGAATTTTATGGCCAGTTCTAGGGTTGAATTTACTCGGCCAGCTTGTCCTGGATAAATTAGCAGTCATTTGAAATCAATAACACTTGGAGAGTATGTTCCTTTTAGTGGAATGATTTTATGTGTCAGTTGTTTGGGTATATCACTGTTTAACTGTAAGGCACAGTTGAATGAAGATCCGATGTTTGCCTGTTCAAATATGATGCAAAACTCAACAATTTCTATGGAGTGAACTTATGTTCATTTTACTTTACATATTCTAGTCTTAAAAACGGGGGACTATTTGTATGAAAGGGGGTGAACAGTGCTGTAGATGAAGTTGGACTCTAGCTACTAGAGAGTTTTTTATTTCAAGGGTTTTTTTGTTTGATCCAAAAAACATTCTATAGGCTCACTTCACTAAGCCATAATATGTAGTATATACCATAACAATCATTCCTTTCAAACATACAACTGTTCTTTTTAACTATGGCTCTCACTGTAGGTGTAGTGCCCGCTGTGTGCCAGCCAATTAAAGTTAATTTAAAATGGGGGCGTGACCAGATGTGAGAGCGGATGGCTGTGTTTCTCTGGAGCTCTGTAATAATCCTGCCTAAATCCGTCTCTTTTGGTGCTATTCACCAGGCTTTATCCACCGAAATCTGTCAGAGAGACACGCCGCTGGAACACCGGCAGCTTTGCTCTGTGCAAAGCAAGGGGACAGGCCCCGCCTCTGCCATCTTGGTCCTGGCGGTGTCGTCCACATGTGGCAAGCAGGGCAAAAAGAACATGGAGCGAGCAACTTCCCCCTCTCCACCTAGCCCGGAATAGCCCCTGCTATCGCCAACCACCTCAGAGATTAAGGTGAATACGTTGGCCATCATGAAGCCAATCCTGGAGGCTATTGCAGGTCTAACGCTGAACTTATGGGACGCATTGATCTTTTGGCATCCAAGTGTAGCCTCTTCAGACAGGACCTGGATAAGGTCAGAGGCCGGCTAACTACAGCAGAGAACCGTATATCGGGGGTGGAGGACACTTCTCACTCTCAGGGCGCACAGCTTGCAGAGCTTCAGGATATGGTAAGAGCGCTGCAGTGCAGGGCCGATGATGCCCAGAGGAAAAATAATGTCAGTGTGGTGGGGCTACCCGAGGGGGCAGAGGGTAACAGGCCTACGCAGTTTTCAGAGAACTTTTTCAAACAACTACTCTCTCTGGGGGAAATGCCGCCCACTTATATCGCTGAGAGGGCTCAATGCGTGCCCACTGGCCCCAGACCCCCGGATGCCCCACCCCCCCCACACTTCCTCATCACAGCATTTGATTAGATAGCTCCCACTGCTATCAATCTGCCCAATGAGGAGGAAGGCTGTGGCAAGAGCTGCTGCTCTCATGCACTTCGCTGGATCAGATCTGGCTCAGGTAAAAATAAGGGGGGCTGGGGGGATCATGCAGCACAGAAGGTTTTTACCTTCTCTGCATTGTATCATAAGTTTGAGGTGTTTTTCACCTCTATTTTAACCACTTCAGCCCCGGAAGGATTTCCCAGGTTAGGACCAGAGCACTTTTTGCGATTCGGCACTACTTTGCTTTAACTGACAATTGCGTGGTTGTGCGATGTTGTATGCAAATTAAATTTGCGTCCTTTTTTTCCCACAAATATAGCTTTCTTTTGGTGGTATTTGATCACCGCTGCGTCATTTCTGATCACCGCTATAAACAAAAGAGCGACAATTTTGCAAAAAAAAACAATATATCTTACTTTTTGCTAAAATTCAAATCCAAAAAAAAATTTTTTTCATCGTTTTGGCCGATTTATATTCTTGCTCATATTTTTGGTAAAAAAAAAAACGCAATCGGCGTTTATTGATTGATTTGCACAAAAGTTGCCGCGTTTACGGATGATGAGAATTAATTTCTGGGGTTTTTATTTATTTTTTTTTTTTTTACTAGTAATGGCGGCGATCTATGATTTTTAGCGGTACTGCGATATTGGGGCGGATATGTCGGACATTTTTGACACTTTTTTGGGACCAATGACATTTATACAGCGATCAGAATTTTAAATGTCCACTGATTACTGTATAAATGTCATTGGCAGTGAAGGGGTTAACCTGCAGGGGGAGATCTAGGGGTTAACTGTGTTCCCTAGGTGTGTTATAACTGTGGGGGGGCTGGGCTACCATGGGCATGAGAGATCTAACTGATCCCAGTGACAGGGATCAGTAGATCTCTTATGTCCCCATTGACAGAGCTGGGAACCGCCGTGTTTACAACGACGGTTCCCCGTTCTTTCACTCTGGCCGTTCATCGCGGCTCGCCAGCGGACATAGGGTCTGCCTGAGCCGCGGGCACACTCCTCCAGAGTGTGTCGGGCACGAGAGCGCGCTGGCGGCGGCACGTGCTTGCCCCCTAGCTGCGCCTGCGCGAATTGCCGCTGGTTAAAGAGTTTGAAATAAATACTTTGTAATTGTATATTATTATTATTATTATTATTATTATTATTATAATACAGTATTTATATAGGGCTGACAGTGCTTTACAACATTAGGGCAGACAGTACAATTACAATACACTTCAATACAGGAAGAATCAGAGGGCCCTGCTTGTTAGAGCTTACAATCTATGAGGGAGGGTCAAGTGATACGAAAGGGTAATAACTGTGGGGGGTGAGCTGATGAAGAAAATAAAAGTGTAGTTGTTAGGTGGTGGCAGGATAGGCTTCTCTGAAGAAAACAGTTTTAAGGGATCGCCTAAAAGTGGATAGATTTGGAGACAGCTTGAGAGATTGGGATAGGGAATTCCAGAGGATGGGAGAGACTCGGGAGAAGTCCTGGAGGCGCATATGGGAGGAGGTGATGAGGGAGCTGCAGAGCAGGAGGCCTTGGGAGGAACGAAGAGGGCGATTAGGTTGGTATTTTGAGTCCAGGCTGGTGATGTAGTTGGGGGCAGAGTTGTGGATGACTTTGTAACTTATTTTTAGTATTTTGAATTTAATTAGTTGGGCGAATGGCAGCCAGTGGAGGGACTGGCAGAGAGGGGTAGCAGACGCTGAGCGGTTTGTAAGGCAAATGAGTCTGGCAGCAGCATTATATACTTGGGTGTTGATGTGTCATATGTTGTATATGGTTTCCTGAGGGGGTCGTATTCAAATCCCATATATTTTTGCATTACATTTGAGATTTAATATTGTGATGGTGCCCTCATGACATTATATGTGGGGTAATTTTTAAATTACACATCCTTTTCATACCATTTTATTACTCCTTCATAAATCTTAGTTAACCATCATCAGCCCTAATTAATGCATGCCCTAAAAATCGCCCCCCCCCAAGCGTTCAAAAAACGTTTCCAGTAGACTGACAATATCATTAAAAGAAAGCCTTGCTTGTCCTGAGTGTCGGTACACACAGAGGCGTTCCGACTTCAGTGCGTCTTCAGCGCGGCTTGCAAACGACTTCTGTAATAGAAGTCAATGCAAATCGCTCAAAGTTGCCCCCAATGTAGTACAGGAACCTTTTTCTAAGTCGACTTGAGTCACTCCTATTAGAATGGTTCCATTGCACTGCATGGAGTGCGACTTGTCAGGGGACTAGGTCCCCCGACAAGTCGCCCATGTGTGAACCGGTGCTGAAAGAAAACATATGCATTACTTTGTTATCTTAAGCAAATAACTAGTTATTGATGAATAGACAAGCCCATAGCAGAAATGGTAAAATTTAATTTGTCCACAAGGTGGTAACAGGTGCAAAAGATAAAAATGGTTAAGGAAACATATAGGGGGAGATTTACTAGAACTAAAGCGTGCAAAATCTGGTGCAGCTCTGCAGAGAAACCAATCAGCTTCCAGGTTGTATTGTCAAAGTTTAAATGAACAAGCTGAAGTTAGAAGCTGATTGGCTACACACAGCTGCACCAGATTCTGAGTGCTCCAGTTTTAGTAAATCCTCCTGATAGTCTTTTCAGTTATTTTTAAATTATCATGTGAAAGAGATCACCTTGATGTAGACAACCTTATCAGTGTCTGTTAATGTTTTCAAAACTTTATTTCCATATACACTAAGAAATTGCTAAGTTAACTGCAGTAACCTATAGCATTCAAATAGAAATAATCTTTTACGGGTTTGTCATTAGCAAAGTGAATTCTAATTGGCTCTGCCCTTAAGAACGTTCACTTATATATTCTTGAATGAGACTGGGTGTTTCACTAGAGAATATATACAGGAAACTAAATAATGACCAATAAATAGTGTTAAATTCACATAGTGGAAGTAAACCAAAGTCTTTCTATGTTTCCTTTTTTTTTATGGAGATACGCTTCAGTTTTAATTTGAAAAGTGCCCAGACAAGGCAGTTTCTGCAAGTCTAAATGTCTAAAATGTGTTTATTTATTAGGACAATGGGAGTTCCGCACACCTGCAAATTCCAATCTGTGTGTACTACACACACTATGAAAAAAGAACTAGAGTTAATATTTTCTTCATGTTCATATCATAACTGCAAAATTATCCAAATTCCTTCATCTGTTTTCACTTTGTTAAAGCAAAGCAATATATTTCTTATATCAGTTTTTCAAGGATGCAGCAGCTTCGGAATATATATCGCCGCGTAACCGATTAACTTCTTCAGGCACCACATGGGCCTAATTAATCTAAAAGGAATTACATTATTACATCACATTAAACACCAAACCCATTTGCTGAAAATGTTATATTTTTAGACAGGGTAGAAAATATTTTCATCTGTGAGTAGTGTTTTTTTCCACATTTGTTGACTTCTGTTTGTACAGACTCTTGAAGTGTGCATAAGGCCCCTTTCACACGCACGGACCGTTCAGGTCCGCCCGTCAGTTTTTCAGGCGGACCTGAACGGGCGCTCCATTGTCCTCTATGGAGCAACGGATGTCAGCAGTGACATGTCTACTGACATCCAATCCGCTCCGATCTGCTAAACACCGATGGATGGAAACCCTATTTTCCATCCGTCTGGCGGATCAGATGAACACAGACAGGTGGTCGGTGTCCATCCGATCCCCCATAGGGGAGAGCTGAGCTCTGACAGGTCCATTTCTGCACGTGCAGAGACGGTCCTGTCATCCTCCGGCTCAGCGGGGATCAACGGATGGATCCCTGCTGAGCAGCGGAGCCCGTGTGAAAGGACCCTTATACCCAAATGTTTAAATTGTGTTTGTTGCCATAACATAACTGATGACTAAAGAAACACTATATGTATGGGAAAGTTGTGTAAGAAGCTGAGAATCCACTTCCCCCAATGGTAAAGTGATTGTAAAGTTTTTGTTTTTTCTATAAAAATAACAAACATATTATACTTACCTCCTCTGTGCAGTTGGTTTTGCACAGAGCAGCCCAGATCCTCCTCTTCTTGGGTCCCTCTTCAGCGCTCCTGGCCCCTCCCTCCTGTTGAGTGCCCCCACAGCAAGCAGCTTGCTATGGGGGCACCCGAGCCGAGTCACAGCTCTGTGTGTCCATTCAGACACGGAGCTGCAGTTCGACCCTGCCCCCTCTCTCTCCTGATTGGCTAACTGAATTTGATTGACAGCCGTGGGAGCCAATAGCGCTGCTGCTGTGCCTCAGCCAATCAGGAAGGGGAGTCCCAGAATGCCAAGACACTCGTGGATAGAGATGGGGCTCTGGTAAGTATTAGGGGGGCTGAGGGAGACTACTGCAAAAGCATAAGAATGCTTTTTATCTTAATGCATAGATTGCATTAAGATAAAAAACCTTATGACTTTACAACCACTTTCATGCTTTACAGAAAACTGTAAAATGAACACAGTAAAATGCAACTATATAGGCAATAGATGCTACAGTAGTATTATTGTACACGCATCATTAAATATTTCAAAGAGGCAGAGTTTACTGAGGAGCACATCGCATTATTTCAGGGGTCTCCCGGGTATGTCATGTCATGGTAGACTTGGTGGAATGACATCAACACACTGTGGTATGCAACATTGCCATTTCTAAAAAGCCCCAAATAGAATGCAATAGAAAAGAATATAACAGAAAATAAAAAAATATAATATAATAAAAAGTAAAACTGAACAAAATAGGATAGGAGATAAAAGAACAGAATAGAATGGAACAGAATAGAAAAGAAAGGAATAGAATAGCATAAAAAAAATTGTAGGGATGCACCAATACCACTTTTTTACCACCCTGTACGAGTACCGATCTCTTACCTCAGGTAGTCGCCAATACCAATTACCCATACCTATCGCCTAGGAATAGGGTTGGTTTGGGAGGTGGAGCAGGGGTGGGTGGTTGTTAGGGAGTTGGGTGACCGCAGGGTGGAAGTAGAGGGTAAGTGAGGGCAAGGTAGTTGAGGGTGGGGTGAAATAGGGATTTTTGAGTGGAAGATTTGGGATGGAAAAGGCTGTGATTGATGGGGGGAAGAGGATAGGGATAGGAGGGTTATTGGGAGACATGGGGGCAGAGGTGACAGCTGGTGGAGGGAAGGAGGAGGCAACAGGCAGAAGTGATAGCAGTGACTGCAGGCATGGTACAGGAGACAGCCAGAAGCTGCAGGCCTGGTACAGGAGACAGCCAGAGGCTGCAGGCCTGGTACAAGAGACAGCCAGAGGCTGCAGGCCTGGTACAAGAGACAGCCAGAGACTGCTTGGTGCAGGAGACAGCCGAGAGAACTGTCCTTAGAGGCTGCAGTCTGAGATGAGCTAGGAGAAACTGTGGTAGAAAAAAGGATAAAACAGCAGCGCCTTCTAAATGCACTATATTGACAGATTTATTAAAATATAATAAAACACACGTGGAGGTACTATCACAAACAGAGGTAATCAGACAGCATGATAGGAACAAAGAAGTCTTCCACTGTGTCCCGGGTGAGGTGTTCCAGCAGGGAAGTCTGCTAGCTGCTTCCAAGCTGGGTACGCTGGTGGTGTCAGCGCTTCTAGGGAGTTGGGGACAGTGTGCTAAGATTGACGAAGCATCACGGATGATCCGAACGTGCGCACCCACCCGCCTGTCGTGAACCCGGGAGTGATGTCATCACCCAGCCTCCATGTACAGCACACTGTCCCCAGCTCCCTGGAAGCGCTGGAAACCACCAGCGTACCCGGCTTGGAAGCGGCTAGAGGACCTCCCTGCTGGAACACTTCACCCGGGACACAGCAGAAGACTCCTTTGATCCTATAATGCTGTCTGATTACCTCTGTTTGTGAGTGTACATCCACATGTGTTTTATTATATTTTAAGAAATCTGTCAACATACTGCACTTAGAGGCGGTTCACACATAGGCGACCTGTCAGGCGACTTGAGTCGCCTCCATGCATTGCAATGGAACCGACTTAGAAAAAGGTTCCTATGCTACTTTGGGGGTGACTTGCATTTACTTCTATACAGAAGTCGTCTGCAAGCCACGCCGAAGTCGCTCTGTGCGGGCAACTTCAGAGTCCACCCTGCAATTCGGGTCATCCCTGTGAAGGCGCTGCTGTTTTATCCTATTTTTTACATCACTTCCGGTATCAGTTTACGGGATCGGGAGCATTTTCACGTGTGCCAATACGCGCGAAAATGCTAGTATCGGCACTGATACCAATGCCAGTACCGACTTAGAAAATAATACAATAGTATAGAAAATATTTTATTCAAATTCAAATTGATTCTATTTGAATTTTGGGAAATGGTTATATTCTTTCTATTCTAGTCTATTCTATTTTCTTTAATTATAATTGTTTTATTTGTTTATTCTATTATATTCTTTTCTATTCTATTATTTTCTTTTCTATTCTATTATTTTCTATTCTATTCTATTATTCGAAATTCCAATTTTGGAAGATGGTTCTATTCTATTCTGTTGTTTATTTCTATACTAGTCTGTTATTTTCTATTCTATTCTAATCTACTCTTTTCTATTCTATTCAGATTCAAATTGATTCTATTTGAATTTTGGGAAATGGTTATATTCTTTCTATTCTATTCTATTCTATTCTATTGTTTTAATTATATTTGTTTCTAATCTATTGTAGTCTATTCTATTCTTTCTTTTTTTCTATTCTATTCTTCTATTCTTTATTTGAAATTTGAAATTTAGAAGATGGTTATATTATTTCTATGTAATTCTATTCTATTTTATTTGTTTCTATTATTTTCTAGTCTATTCTGTTCTTTTATTTTCTATTGTATTTTTTTCTATTTTACTCTATAATATTCTATTCTTTTATCTGTTATATCCGTTTTTAGTCTATTATTTTTTTTTCTATTCTATTCTTTTATTTTCTATTCTATTTTATTATCTTTGGAAATTGGAAAACTGTTTACATTTGAAAACTTTCCGAATTTGAAAACTATTTGAATTCGAAAACTATTTGAATTTGAAAAATATGCAAAAATGATTCAAAAGTGATTCAAATTCAAATTTTGTCCGGAATTTTTTTTTCATTACCTTGGATTTGTTTAAATTTGATACTATTGTAATTCGGAAATTCGGATACATCCGAATTTCCAAAAAACAAAAATTCGTCTGAATTTTGATTCAGAACGAAATGAACCGCACATGTCTAATCCACATCTGGTTGTGTGTTCATAGTTTATTCTCAATCCAAAAATGATACTGTATGAGCAATCTTCCAAATTGTTGTATTATCCGGTGGAGGGATTTAGAACCAAACAGCGGCTTTAAACGTGTGTTCTCTTAATGTTGCATCGCATAATGGATAATCCATATATGTGCATATGTTGACGTTGCTCCCATATGTATATATATGTCCAATGGAGTCAATCTTCCATATTCTGTTGTAGACATCTCATGCATGCAGTTTGGCTAACGCAAACAAGGGAGCAATTTCATCATTCTGCTTTGCAAATCTGGCTTTTCTAGTGGCAATAAAGGGTTTCTGGACATTATTCCTGTACTGTAAGTGTTGCAGTCCTACCTTTTGTTATTCTGAAGAAATCCCTGTGTGCTTGTCTGTGCCCCTGTTCTGACTGAGTCTAATGGGAGTGATTTCATAATTATCAATCAGCTGTGCACCTGCAGGGCTCTAATGAGAAAAGCTGCTGGGCCTGCATCCCTTTGGATGTTATTTCCTATTCAAAGTATCTCACCAAAAATGCAATTTTTGTTGCAGGGGATGCCTGAAATCTGACTTGTATCTTAGTGTAGACTTCTGGGAAAATTGCTAAGCCAATCATATAAGCAGGAAATTATGTTTCTGGGGGTTGTTCTGTACAACACTTCTAGGAAGCCATATTGCATTGCATTTTCAGAAAAAAAATGTTTTCGCCCCCTGTTCCCCCCCCCCTCCCCGGGACAGTTCTTAACCTATGAAGAACACTTGATAGCATAGTATAGACCAGAGATATGCAATTAGCGGACCTCCAGATGTTGCAGAACTACAAATCCCATGAGGCATAGCACTGGCAGCCACAAGCATGACACCCAGAGGCAGAGGCATGATGGGACTTGTAGTTTTGCAACAGCTGGAGGTCCGCTAATTGCATATCACTGGTATAGACACTATGGAACAATAGGTAGAAATATACATTCATATGGCGCTAAATTTGAGTGTGTATGAAATGGATTAGAGGCTTAATTTAATCATTCCGCCCTTTAATTAAATTGGGAATTTGCTGTCTCCAGCTATGTACTGTATTTGTAAGTCTTGGAAAATGTTAATAAAATTTAATTAAAAAAAGAAAAAAAAACAGAAATTTACAGAGCTGCAGATTGAAAGGGAAAAGTAATTTAATTACAATATGACTTGTATCGCAATTGTATTCGCTATATTATTTTTTCTTTATTTGCTATTTTTTCCCCACAGAGGTGGCGTCATCCTTTATCTAGTACCTTTACCCTCCCTTCTGTATTGTCCGATATCAAACGTTGCTTTGGGTATCAAAGTGCCTCCAATGGCTGTGCATGGGGTATAAGCAGATGGTAGCCTTTGAGGGATACAAGCAATATGAGGAACCCCACAATATGGTTCTTCTCTTACTATAAAACAGCTGTTTAAGCATTAAATCATTTAAACATTAAACATAATAAATAGTTCAGGTGCAAATGTACTTTTTAAAATAAGCCTTGGACTAAATACAAAGCAGAATGTTCTTTGTTTTGTCCCGGGAACAGCAAGTTTATATTTCAGGGACAGTATTTTCCTGATAAATTCTCCCACAATGAATGACGAATGTTTAAAGTACATTTTAACAAGGAGCAAAACACAATCTTCTGACTGCTGCATTAACCCAAATATTTCCAAAGCATGGAAAGAACTTTAGCATCATCATCTAGCTGCCATAGTAAAAATGCTAGCCAACAAATTGTTGGCTAAGGGCATGCAAAAGTTTTAAGTCATACAGCTAGAGTCCAATCTCTAAGAAGGAGTTTAAAATATTGGGAAAGTGAGTCAGACTTCCAGTTAACCTTTGGCAAATGAGATACACAGCTTACAACTGTGATGACATAAAACAGGCAAGGGGATTATTAATTGTATATCCTGAAATATTAAAACTACGTATGATAAATCTGTACAGATCCGGCCAAACACCAAGATGTTTCAGTTAAGCTTGCAGTGAGGAAGCAAAAGTTCAACCTGCTGTGTGATAATTATAGGCGTTTAAATCCTACACTAAAAATGGAAAACATGAATATAATCATGGGAGACGGCTATTGTGACCAATCAATGAGACAATAACAACAGGGCCAATGTTGAAATACTGGAAAAAATGAGAAGTGAAGGTTCGGTTTAAGGGTCAGATATAATTTAGCTAAGCTAAAGTGGCTTAAAGACATTACATGGTGGCTGGCTATCTGCATGCACAATCCAGCAGTCAAATAAACTTTCTAATGGAAAACTGATACAACATTTTAGCCATGGGTGAGGGGAAGCAATTTGCACACATAACTAACAATGGCCTCTTAATTGGCAGCACTCGGTTGAAAAGAATCGATCTTGCACTACTGATTCTCCCTACAGGCATACCAAATTTCCCTGGTGTGAAAGAAGCCAGATAAGGCACAGCAGTTGCAAGGCCGGCGCTACCACTAGGCAAACTAGGCAACCGCCTAGGGGACACTGCTGCCTAGGGGCGCCTGGCTGCTGGTTTCCCTCTGCGTCTGCATGCTCTGCAGCATAACACTAACACTAACTCAGTCTCAGGCAGCTGCTCCATCCGACCGGTAGTGTAATTAGAGGCACAGCGCAGCACTGGAGCCAGCGCTAGAGGGAGCAGAGCCGATGCTTCCTGTATAGCGCCGCCTCCTGTAAAATGGGCAGGGCAAAGGGGAATCAGGGGTGGAGCCAATTGGGGCAGCAAAATGAGGTTTCACCTAGGGTGTCAAAAATCCTCGCACTAGCCCAGTGCTCCTTTGTGCTCCAGTGAGACCCAGCAGGCCCTCATGTCACCCACGGTACTGGAAGTGGCCAGGGAAGCCTTGCACCATTTGCGCTGGCAGTCATTGCAGTTGATGTGAAAGTCTTTTTAACCTCTTCAGCCCCGGAAGGTTTTACCACATTCATGACCAGGACATTTTTTGCGATATGGCACTGCGTTACTTTAACTGGAATTTGCACGGTCGTACGACGCTGTACCCAAATAAAATTGGTGTCCTTTTTTTCCCACAAATAGCTTTCTTTTGTTGGTATTTGATCACCTCTGTGCTTTTTATTTTTTGCATTATAAACAAAAATCAACCGACAATTTTGAAAAGAAAAAACAATATTTTTTACTTTATGCTATAAAACATACCCAATAAAAAATGTAAAAAATCAAATTTATTTATCAATTCAGGCCAATATGTACTCTGCTCCATATTTTTGGTAAAAAAAAATCCCAATAGGCGTATATTGATTGGTTTGCGCAAAAGTTATAACGTCTATAAACTATGGGATAGGTTTATGGAATTTTAATTTATTTATTTTTTTACTAGTAATGGTGGCGATCAGCGATTTTAAGTGGGGCTGCGACATTGCGGCCGACAAATCTGACAGTAAGTGACACTTTTTGGGGACCAGTCACACCGATACAGTGATCAGTGCTAAAAAAATACACTGTCACTGTATAAATGACACTTTCAGGGAAGGGGTTAGCATCAGGGCCAATCAAAGGGTTAAATGTGTCCCGGGGGGTGTGCCTAGACTAAAGGAAAACACAGATCTGTGTTTTTGCTTAGCAGAAACACAAGATCTCCATTTTCCCCGCTGACAAAATGGCGGTCTGCCTTGTTTACCACCATTCTGCCTCTCCTCAGAATGATGGGCGGGTCCCAGCGGACGTCGCATCCGCCGTATCCGCTGATTGGCTCCGGTGGGCCCCAGACCTCGTGCAGGAAATCACATACAGGTACGTGATTTTGCACTAGGAGGGCCGCCCTGCCGCAGTATATCTGCGTGGAGCGGTCCAGAAGTGGTTACTATGGAATACCATAATATATTTTAGTGCACAGCTGAAGTTACTGTAACATTTTAATAAAAGTAATTTATGAAATACTAACGTTTTTATATACCATATTTTTAAGACTAATTCAAAATTCTTATTGATATCTTTATATCAAGTGAGAATTTCAGATGACAAAGGAAGTTGTATCTACAGACTCAAGCCAGGACTGCATTTAGAGGGATGAATTGCATAATTAATTTGTATACTGATTGTATGTTCCATTATTAAATAAAGCCATGCTTGTGGAGAAAAGAGTTTTTGGCAAACATAGCCCATTTTCATGCCTCAGAAGACGTCTATGACGAAACGCGTCAGCCGGAGCCAGACTCACGCACACACGTACGTCATCTCCGGTTTGGGAACAGCAACGAGTGAAATGCACGATATCCTTGCAGGAAGCGAGCGAGACTTTCTCAAACAAGCGCCGCTTGGCCGTTTTGCACTATAGAAACCGTTCACTATGGGCATTCCTTGTTTCTTCCCCTCTGCATTTGGATACCCATGCCTCCGCTGAGGACACTAGGACAAGACAACACAGCCATTTAACCCCGGCACTCCAGGAGACCCCAGAAGTAACCAGATTGGCGTCCATGCCTTTTACCCCTGCAGGGGTGACGCCGTTTGGTAAGTGGGGTATTCATAGGGGAGCACATTTGACCAGCACCCGTTCAGCACCTGAATGAAGAAATCCTTAAGGATCTGCTACTTGTCATCTGTATGAACTATGCAAATCTAGGGATTGTAAAATATAACCTAAAGAGGAAACTAAAGGGGACTTCACAAGCACTTTGAGCACTGAGCATTTAGCACTCATCATAATGTATTGAGGATCTTGTTAACTTCTGGAGACTTATTTATTGCACTAGCACTTTGAAATTCATTAATTATTTTATATTATTAGCTATAGAGTGTACTTTATATAATAGGTTCACAGTATTGGTCCATCTTACTTTGCACTAGCACTTTGGAGATTATATACTGTTTCATGAATAAGACAAACACGTTATGTAAGATTTCCTGCACTTTACTTTATTTTTCATATAAAACACAGCACATAATACCTTAATCTTTCATCTTTACTAATTTTGATGCTTTTTTTGATAACACAAGCAATCTTTGTGAAATCACTAGGGGGCACTAACACACGGCATAATCACAATATAAAGGAGCATTGTCCTGTAAAAGCAGCCCCACAGCCCACTCATATCCAGTTAATACCCTAATTAACCCCAAGCAGGGGGTGAACTTTCTGGGCGGCAGCAGGCTTATTTCTTAATCCTAAGCGCGATACCTTTCCAATTCTCATTTCTTATAATGCTTCTATATAGTGAGCTTGAGTACTCTCTTCATATCATAGGTCAGGGATAAGCAATTAGCGGACCTCCAACTGTTGCAAAACTACAAGTCCCATCATACCTCTGCCTCTGGATGTCATGCTTGTGGCTATCAGAGTCTTGCTATGCCTCATGGGATTTGTAGTTCTGCAACATCTGGAGGTCCGCTAATTGCATATCCCTGTCATAGGTCATCTAAACTTCTTTTACAACCTTGCACACTCCTGTTAATAGAATTAAGGAAGAAGGAGGTCAGAAAACATTTGAATGTCATCTATAATTGGTTAACTTAAGGTCTTCCTGTCTTTGAAGATATACAGTATCTATTTCCTATAAGAGAAAATGTGTGGGATGAGGGTAGGAGTGGGAGTCAGATCTTCAGCAAAGTTAGAAGGCGTGATTTAAAATAACATCCCCTCTAAATAAAGTATGTAAAAAGGATGTAAGGCATGAAGAGACAAGTTGGGCATCACTCTCCATCCAGCATCCAGGCTCTAAAAGAGGTCGTTCTCGAAGAATGGAAAAAGATAGATGTTGCAATATGTTCATTCCATGCCTAGAAGACTTGGTGTTGTCCTTACAAATCATGGAGGTCATACAAAATACTAGATGTAGTAGTTGATGATGGTGTGGGGTGTATTCATTTTTGCATTAACTAATTTGAGTAAAACTGAAGAGTTTGTAAACTACGTTATATTATTAACCTTACTTTCATGTAATGAGCTAAACAAATGTTCTACAAAACAAATTTTTGTCAAAAATGTGGAAATTGTTCTGTGTTCATTGAGATATTGATTAAAATCATACTTTTCAAAAGGGGTGTACTCATTTATACTGAACACTGTGTATATATTCAGTGTAAATTCCCTTTTTTT
The DNA here is from genome assembly GCA_018402905.1 of Glandirana rugosa. NCBI lineage: Eukaryota > Metazoa > Chordata > Amphibia > Anura > Ranidae > Glandirana > Glandirana rugosa. Next base: position 666,859 of record BLSH010504932.1, read on the forward strand.
GTTCTTTTATTATAAGTGATCACATAATCTCTGTCTTCAGCTACATACAGGGACTTAGTGAAGTGGGGGTGGAGAAACTGCAGCACACTGATCTTCCCAGTGAATGACTGTGCAGAGGGGGGCAGGTCAGCAGAAATCTGATTACTGGAGGTCTGACAGGCTGTGCTCCCAGCACAGTCAAAAACCTGACCACACTTTGAAGGATGTGCTTTCATGCCTAGGGTGGTCAGTTTGAAATAGGGAAGCAAGGAGACTGGCAAAATCACCAGGGATTTCACACAAAGGAAGCAATACAAAGAAAAAAAGGGTGATTTTTTACACAAGTACATGGTACAACAGGCATATATCAGGAATATGACATGTTGGGGTAGCATAGTCTTTAACTACAGGTTAATCACTAAAAGAGTTAAAATAACATATTCCAATATTTTCTTTACTAATAAGCACATGTAGAAATAACATATGTGAACCTATTGAAATCCAGGGGCAACATTTAATGCCTCCACTATCTCACATACAGGAGAGTCAGTATTCAGCGTTACAAAATGTTCCTCCATTTCGCACACTTTGTACAATTATGAAACACAGTGGGGTTGATTTACTAAACCTGGAGAGTGCAAAATCTGGTGCAGCTCTGCATAGAAACCAATCGGCTTCCAGATTGTATGGTCAAATCTAAATTGAACAAGCTGAAGTTAGGAGCTGATTGGCTACCATGCTCAGCTGCACCAGTTGTGCACTCTCCAGTTTTAATAAATCAGCCCCATCTTGTCTTCCTTCATTTGCAGGCACTCCCAAACTGCAGCCTCAAGTTCCTTCTTGATAAACAAGAAAGAAGACAGCTTTCTGCTATCCATGATCTTCTAGAACTGTTCCAGGTACAAAAGGGAGAACTCATGTCTGTTCTGAAAATGGGCACTGTATTAGCATTCCTGAACGCAGGTTCAAGTACAGTTACATAGTTACATACCGTATTTTTTGCACCATAAGACGCACCTGACCATAATACACACCTAGGTTTTAGAGGAGGAAAACAAGAAAAAAAATATTCTGAACCAAATAGTGTACTAAAATATTTACCAGTGCAGCCATATACCAGAGTCCATAAAATACAGCATATACCAGTGCCATGAAATACAGCCATATACCAGTCCCATGAAATACAGCCATATACAGTACCAGTGCCATGAAATACAGAATATAGCAGTCCCATGAAATGCAGCCATATACCAGTGTCCATGCAATGCAGCCAATCACCAGAGTGCCCATACAATGCAGCTCTACCTGTGCCTTAGGACAGAGATGACAGGGAGACCTATTCGGATTTCCCGCCACGCCCACTGTGATGATGTCATCACAGGTGCGCCTGACACTCAGAAGACAGAGCAGCCCGAGCGGCCGTCGCTGCAGTACCCCATTCAGCCGCTGGGGCTGCTCTGTCTTCTCACTGTGTGAGAAGTGACAGCGGCGCTCGTCATTTGACTGCGGGCTCCCGTCGGCGACGGAGGGGGGGGGGTATGGCTGCTACATTCGCACCATAAGACACAGGGACACTTTCCCCAATTTTTGGGGAGGGAAAAGTGCGTCTTATGGTGCGAAAAATACGGTAGTTCGTCAGGTTGAAAAAAGACACAAGTCCATCTAGTTAACCAAAGAAAAATATATATAAACCATACAATCCTATATACATAATCCTTCACCCACAGTTGATCCAGAGGAAGGCAAAAAACTCCAGCAAAGCATGGATCCAATTTGCTATAGCGGGGGAAGAGGCAATCAGATTTTCCCTGGATCAACTTTACCTATAACTGTCAGTACCCAGTTATATTATGTACATTTAGGAAAGAATCCAGGCCTTTTTTTTAAGCAATCTACTGAGCTGACCAGAACCCCCTCTGGAGGGAATCTATTCCACATTTTCACAGCTCTAACTGTGAAGAAACCTTTCCATATTTGGAGATTAAATCTTTTTCCTCTAGACGTAAAGAGTGCCCCCTTGTCCTCTGTGATGACCTTAACATGAATAACTTAACACCAAGTTCACTATATGGAGCCCTTATGTATTTGTACATCTTGATCATATCCCCCCTTAATCTCCTCTTCTCAAGAGAGAATAAATTCAGATCCTCTAATCTTTCCTCATAGCTGAGCTCCTCCATGCCTCTTATTAGTTTGGTTGCCCTTCTCTGCACTTTCTCCAGTTCCCCGATATCCTTTTTGAGAACAGGTGCCCAAAACTGGACTGCATATTCCAGATGAGGTCTTACGTACAGGGAAGTTCCACCCAAAAATGGAACTTCTGCTTTAAGGGAAGGTGACCCCCTGACTTGTCACAATTGGCATGTCATTTTTTTTTATGGGGAGGGCGGGGACCCTGTTTTCACAAGGTCCCAGGTCCCACTTCCTCTCCTGGCACCGCATAGCTGGAAGGAAGTTCACCTCCCCCCCTCCCTCTCGGTGATCTTCTGGGACACATCACAGGTCCTAGGACATACACCGGCCATTCACAGCACGCAGCGCTACTGTGCAGTGCGTGCCCAGCTTTGAAGCCAAAACCGGGTGCCCACACTTGTGATACCGTCAAGGGAAGGGGGAGAGGAGCGATGCTGCCGGCAGCTGCAAGCTGGAGCCTGGGACAGGTGAGTGTCCGATTATTAAAAGTCAGCAGCTACAATTTTTGAATTTTTGGTGGAACGTTTTAAGTATGACATAGTCTAATCTGCATTGGAATCCCAACTGGAAACGGTGCACTCATGACTCAGGCTTAGGAGTTTCTGTACAGATACATTAAATATGCACATTTAGTTTATGTAAGAAACATTAAATAAACTCATGTGGTTTTATATCAGGATATGAGCTGAATTTTAGTACATCATGTCATTCAAGGTCAAAAAGCTATTCCATGTATAATCTACTATCTGATTTTTTTTTTTTTAGTCTAGCTATAAACATTGGATGAAGGTCAGATGTTAACAAATGACCCAATCAGCTTTCAGTCTTCACCCCATTAAGTCCTGCTGAGAATGGCTAAGGGATTTAGGAGCCACAAAGAATTTTTGATATTGTTGGATCCTGCTGAAATTACAGAATAAAAACATAATCACCTAAACATCAAGCGCTTCTAAACCCAAAAACAAAAATTATTTATATTTCGGCTTATAAATTCTTAGTTGTGGTGGATGTTTTTGTTATTTTAGGCTTTATTCCTTTATTTTCACTTGGTTATTCAGCCAGTAAGTCTTATATTTTTCAACTTCCTTTAACCACTTCAGCTCTGAAAGGTTTCACCCCCTTCCTAACCAGGCCATCTTTTGCGATTCGGCACTGAGTTGATTTAACTGACAATTGCGCGGTTGTGCGACGTTGTGCCCAAATAAAATTGACGTCCTTTTTTTCCCACAAATAGGGCTTTCATTTGGTGGTATTCGATCACCTCTGCGATTTTTTTTTTTTGGCGCTATAAGATCGACAATTTTGAAAAAATATATATATTTTTTACTTTCTGCTATAAAACATATCCAAGAAAAAATGTAAAACATCTAATTTCTTCATTAATTTAGGCCAATATGTATTCTGCTACATGTTTTTGGTAAACAATATCCCAATAAGCATATATTGGTTGGTTTATACAAACGTTATAGCGTCTACAAACTATGGGATAGATTTATGGACTTTTTTTTATTGTTGTTACTAGTAATGGCGGCGATCAGCGATTTTTTGCAGGACTGTGACATTGCAGCAGACAGATCTGACCCTAAGTGACACTTTTTGGGGACCAGTGATACCAATACAGTGATAAAAAATGTACTGTCACTGTATAAATGACACTGGCAGGCAAGGGGTTAACATCAGGGGCGATCAAAGGGTTAAGTATGCTCCTAGGGAGTGCTTTTTAACTGTGGGGGGAGGATGCTGTGACTGGAAGAAAACAGAGATCAGTGTTTCTGCTTAGCAGAAACACAAGATCTTCATTTTCCTCCCTCACAGAATGGCAATCTGCCTCGTTTACATAGGCAGACCGCTGTTCTGCCTCTCCTGTGAACGATTGGTGGGCCCCGGCGGCCATCACCGCGATCGCGGCCGCCAAACCCACTGATTGGCTCTCGTTGTGTCCAATCTCAGAGGGAGCGCGCCCCAGAGCCGATCAAAGGAATCACGTACAGGTACGTGATTTTGCGCTTAAGGGCCGCGTTGCCACAGTATATGTACGTGGGGCAGTCCTTAAGCAGCTAATAGACCAAGCAGTCCAGCCAAAGTGGCAGTTGGGGGTTGGAACAAACCATTTAACACTAACAGGGATGCTTATAATTCAGCTTTAATTCATGTATGTAAAACCTTTATCCCAAAAAGAAAAAAAATAATTTGCATTGCTATTACTGGAGCCATCCTAAGTTAGGAAATGTGAAAATAAAGAGAAAAAAAAAGAAAAAAAAAAAGAAAACAAATGCAGCCACCGCATTTAAAAATTGCTAAGCTGAAATATATTACATTTTTGTTTTTGGGTTTTATATGCTTCATGGGGTACTCATCATGGATAGTTCTTATTTGGTCTTGTGTTATACATACAAACTAAAGTGTTTTACATTATTCTATTGATTGTGGCACCTTTAGGTAAAAAAAACAAAATGTTAATAACACAAAAATAAATATGAAAGTTGTTTCTCTGTGTGAAAAAGAATGCGTTTAGAAAAGGAACACAATTTAAATTTAGTTGACTTCTCTGTACAGCTTGCTATGCTTTAAGGCATGGAAAAATAGAATTCACTTGGGTACAAGTTGGCGCTACGCACCATCATCGTGACATGTCGTTAGCATTAGCTCATTTAGTCACTTGGGATCATAGACAAATAAATCCCCTATGGTTGATTTTTAGTACTGCAGATCATGCGGCACACCCTTATAATACTGTGTGAAGCTTAATATATTACAAACATTTAAGCCCTTATTCCTTTTGAATACAGAAGCAGGGAAAACTTCACGGGGCATAACAGAGCAGATTACTCACTGCTGGCCAGTGGTACATTTTCCTGATATGGCTAAAGAATGATTTTATTTTTGGATGTTTTAAATATATATACTGTATATATAGGTTCTTCAAAAAGTTTTTGCACTTTTATATATGTAATATGACGGGCAATGTTTGATCTTTTTTGATCGCCTATAAATCACTTATCTCTTTTGGCAGTATTAAGTATTCAATTATTTTCCATACACCATTCAACAGTGACGGCTGGTGATTTTTATTTGGTGATCCACCCACCGCCACCCCTCAGTTAGGTCACAGACGGCACCCAACACCCCCCCAGGTCAGTCAGTCAGTAGTCAGGGCCCTGCACTTACCCCATCTTGCAGGCAGCGTTCCAGGCGGTGTCTCTTCTCTTTGGCTGCTTCCTCGCTTCCCCTGAGTCTCCTCCTCCTGGTGGCCAATCCAATCGGATCTCCTTTCGGGCCATCGGGGTGACGGATCTCGCGACTCGCTTCCTGATTGGCCAGGAGGAGAATCAGAGGTTGATTTACTAAAGCTGGAGAGTGCAAAATCTGGTGCAGCTCTGCATAAAAGCCAATCAGCTTCCAGGTTTTATTGTCAAAGCTTAATTGAACAAGCTGAGGTTAGATTCTGATTGGCTACCATGCACAGCTGCACCAGATTTTGCACTCTCCAGCTTTAGTAAATCAACTCCTCAGT